>JABXJD010000021.1:2632500-3140000 GCA_013375575.1 Percina caprodes | reverse complement strand
GTGCCGCACAGCTCTCACTACCTCTCTGTATATCACAGCTCATAACCTGATCACCCATACTAATTAATAAGATTTTTTGTACACTCACAACTCTTTAGTTTTGCCTTTGTAATTTTATTACAAAAAAATCATGCCTAAAGTCTAGCAGACATTTGCCAGTGTTGAAAATATAGATATGACTAGTCTTGTTGTTTCATCATGTTGAACAGGGGTCCTTGCTTGATTGTAGTTTTCTAAGTCAGTGTCATTGTTCAGTCAACAGTTTTCCCACGTGAAGTCCTGTGGGATTAGTCTCACATATTAACAGCTCCGGTCTACCTGTGAAAACCTCTGAATAATCAGCCCAGCCTACAGCTAAAACAAGGCCCAGCGGTCCAGCCCGAGCCCCTAGTGGCCCAAAGCCTCGGCCCTTCTTCACATGCCAAGTCATTTCAGTGTTTGTTTAGCAGAGACCTTTCCAGGACTTTATTCAGCCTTCAGTGGGGATACAGTCAAGTCAAAGTCAAGTCTACTTAATAGTTGAGTCCACTGGGCTCTACTTTCTGCGTCGCACCGCAGTCTTGATCTTTCGCCCAGCAATCGCTTGCTGTCCAGCAGGAGAGGCGGTGAAGGACTTTGCTGACCTGGAAGACCAATTGACATTCCCATTATTATAAGCATCACAATAAACACTGCCATCAGAAACAGTATGCACACACATGATTATTGGTACACTGCTAATTAGGCAACATTAATGCTTAACAAACTGTTACACCTCAACCCAGCTAAAACATTGATACCAATCTGCAGTATTGTATCAAAACTAACATTCTACTACTTGACCACATTACACTGTAGTCAATGTACATTTGATAAGATGTATTTCAGACTGTTACCAGATTTTTTTGAAATATACAGAAAACATTCACTAGAGGCAACCATTTATTAAACATCTCTAACAAAAGCACAGCTACTGTGCTGAATTACTGGTGCTAATGGCACACACACTTCTTAAAATGTTGTAAACTGAGGAAATGTAACATACCCCATATTGAATGCGGGGGGTTGTGAAAAGTTGAATCCACCTCCAGGCGGTCCTGACTGGGCTGCAATGGAGGGGTTGGCTGGGGGGGCAGGAGAAGCTGCTGATCCTGCTCCAAAAGTAAACACTCCTCCCGAGGCATTGTTTGTGGCTCCAAATGCACTGGCTCCTCCAAACTGAAAGCCTCCACCTGGTAGAGATGTGCCACATTTAAATGCTTGAACTTATTATAAACATACTTTACTAATGTAAGAAATAGGAGCATCTGGTACCATGGACAACCTGAAAGGAAAAAGGTTAATATCATTATAGTCACCCACCTGGTGCAGAATTAGCTGCTGCGCCGAATACAGGTGTGGAGTTGGTTTGCTGTCCAAAGACAGGGGCGGCATTGGGTTTGGCTCCAAATGCTGGGGGCTGGGAAGGTGTGGCTGTGAAGGGGGATCCAAAAGATGAACCGAATGACGGAGCCTGGTTGGCCCCAAATCCACCAGAGGAGGCCGAGCTGAATGTAAATGGAGAGGGCGCTGCAGATGGAGCTGTTCGTGGAAAAGAAACAAATAGAAGATTTCAACACATGTACAGATAATATATAAAAAACATTTAATATTGAATGTTTCATTATTGTCGCTCAAGTAAAGACATGTACAGACATCAGGACTTTGCTTATTATCTGAAACAAACATCATGAGCTAGGTTTGGGCGATATAAAAAATATATTGATATAATTCAAATTTGCGCTGTGATTCTTGCTCCAAGGAAGCTGCTGACCCGGAGCTGCAATATGAAGAGTGTAAAAAAGTTTCACACACACACTCCACACAGCTCCAGCCCCGAAACAAAGCTCATACTAAAGCGGTAGTCCTGAGTAATTAGGAGAGGTTGATTCAAAGATATGAGCAAACAAAAGTTATATGTAACCTACATAGATATGTATGAATTACAGCCAGAAGCACTACAAACTTTTCACCAACTAAAACCGTGACCAAACAATATGAAGAGTTAAAGTCACACACTCACACACACACACACACACACACACACACACACACACACACACACAGAGAACTGCGCAGAGCCCAGCCGCAAGGCATCGACAACCCGTTCCAGCCAAACAAAGCTCATTGCAAACTTCGTTTTCCGCAGTGTGCCTTATGAACAGTGACAAGTGGTGTACATTAAAGCGTGACATTGAAAGATATGGCTGTTGAAACAACAAGTTGGATTAAAAATTACTGAAGGATCACACTCGGGAGCATATAGCTGAGGCCCTGCAGGACGCAATTGCAAGCTGGAAACTCCAAGAAAAGCATCCGGTTGCTATAACAACCAACAACGGGAACAACATCCCCAAAGTGGTTGAGCTTGAAGAATGAGTGGCTGAGAACGCAGTGCTTTGGTCACAGACTACACTTGGCAATTGGTGAGCGCAGTGTTGTAAAGGAGTATTCAGATATTTTACTTACTTTTTACTTATTTTCCTTTGTGAGTCTGTCTGCAACTTTGTGTTTTATGCTGCTGTCTTGAACAGCTGAGCATTTAATCATGAACCAGGTGAAGAAATCTTATTACTATACTTTAGGGCTGTAATCAACCAAAGAAAATCTTGGCCGACTGAAGTCGTGAAAATTTCAACTAAAAATCGACGGGGGACGGGAATATTGCAAGATTAATTAACTGTACTGTCCTGCAGTACTTGTCCTTGTAGGCTATTTGGAGTATATTAAATCGTTTTGGACCTAATTATTTTGCAGTGAAATGCCACTCGTCTGTCGGCTCTGACAGCGCTGCATCAGCGCTCTGTGCATGTCCTCGCACGGAGCGCTGAACATCGGCGCTCGGCTTTGCGGCTCAGACACAAATAGACTATTAATTTAAAGCTTTTACTCTTAAACACAAAAGGCACGTCCACTTTAATGTATATTTAAACATATCTTTTGCGTGATGGTGTGGCGTGCTGGCGCTGTATATTTACAAGTTCTTAAACCTCAGCCCTCCACAACACCCATGGGCCTCATATCCTGAGCAACAAAGTCGACAATTCCTTCCGTGATATAATTTTTGCGTTTGGATGATAGAGGCTTAACATCAAGCATGGTGTGGGTGTGTCTGGGGAACGCTACCGTCGTTCCAGGTGGGTGCGCCTGTAGTTATAAAACGATTATTAGACTATGAAATATGCCTATTCTGATATGTTCATATAGCCTACTCAAAACAGTCAGGGCAACCCAACGCAAACAAGTTAGCTTACCGTTTTTAGGTGATATGCCATGTTTGTAGTCAGCTGCAATATACAAACTGTTGCTTGCAAACTTTTTCCGTTATCTATTTTTGTAAAATGCTGCCACACTGGCGATGTCTTTGACATGGTCGAGGACTGAGTGTAAATGAAACACTCACAATTAAATAAATATTCAGCAAACCATCAGACAAAGGCTTTCCAGTACTTTCTGAAGACAGATTGTTACCTGTGAAACAGGGATGCTCTGAAAACACCCCGATTAGCAGTTAGTGCTTTCCACCCATAGACTGTTACAGTCTATGCTTCCACCTGATGAAATTAACACTGCAAAAAAATCGACCAATCAGAATTTTGGTCAAGCCAGAACGTATCAACCAATAAATTGACTAGTCGACTGGGAGGTTACAGCCCTACTATACTTATTAATATATACACTTATTACTATATATACTTATTATTTATTCATTTGATTTTGCAACTGTTCACTGAAATAACCGGTTTTAATAAAACTACTTGTGACATGTCATATTTGGCTTTGACTGAACATTTGCTTTCACTTTCTGTAAATAACATCACAGAGTACGGTCTAGACCTGCTCTTTTATGAAAAGCGCAATGAGATAACTATTGTTGTGATTTAGCGCTATATAAATAAAATTGAATATATATTGTAAATCGATATTCAGCCTAAATATATCGGGATATGACTTTTGGTCCATTTCGCCCAGCCCTACCATGAGCAAATACAGACCTGAAGAGGAGGCAGCAGCAGCAGCGGCGGCGGCGGCTGTTGCTCCAAAGCCGAAGGATGGAGCAGTAGCTGGAGGAGGAGCAGCAGCACTGGCAGGAGCACCAAAGAGGAAGGGCTGAGATGGGGCTGGAGTAGAGTTTAGAGGAGCAGTTGACGGGGCAGCCGGCTGGCTGTCCTGACTCTGGCCAAAGACAAAGGCTTTAGCTGGAGGAGCATCACTTGCGGTTGCAGCAGGCTGACCAAACATGAAATTGCTAGGAGCTGCAGAAGGAACAGGAGCCTGAGTGGAGCTGCTGCCACCGAACAGACTGGGTGTCAGGGTGGTGGATGACGAGGTGGTGGAGTTGACGGTGTTGGTGGGATTACTAGGCATGAAGGAAAATGCGGATTTTGGAGCAGCAGAAGAATCTATCGGGAAAGGAATAGTTGATTATTAGGGATGCAACAATACATACAACGATTCCCGATTTTACCTTCATGATAAGATTTTCTCACGATTTCTTTCAATAAAAGGAAATGACTGAAAAATATTTATTTATTCGTATAAACTGCGCAAACCAGCACATATGTCCTCAAAACTGCAACTGAAATAGTAATTCAGCTTAAATAACAAAAAATACAAAAGGAAAGATGAAATGTTTATTGCTAATGACCATATGGTTAAATTGAAATGTTTTTATGTCATAACTTATAACACCTTTACTCACCAGTAAATTGCTGTTAAACAACAAAAAGAAGAAACACTAGATGGTTGAAAGGGTATTTTACAACAACATTTAACGCAACACAAGCTTACGGAGCTGGACCCAAACACAACACTAAAAGTTCAGTCTCTGGTTTTTACTGACAGCAGCAGTGTCCAAATTAAGAAAAACATTAAGAAAAATTGCTGCTAGTCTCGTCTTTGTCTTTAGCGGCAGACTGCTACACAGCAGGCTAACTTTACCTGCTGTATGTTAACAAGCGTCACGCCCTATGCAGTTTAAAAATCTGCATTGCAATTATTATTTTTTATCTCAACCAGCTGTAATCTTTACACATTTAAATAATTTAACAATTTACAATGCATTGTTACATTGATTATGTGTAATATAGTGCAGTGGTTAAAGGGACAGTACACAGATTTTCACATTAAAGTCAGTGTACTGGTGATGGAATACACTACTCAGTCTGTGAATACAGTTGTATGTCTTCTATGGCTAAGGGGACCTGAGGATGTCATTAAGGTTATGTTAGGTTATTATACATTTATCTCGGCTGCTGCCACTTTGATTTTGACTAAATCACAATCTCAGATTTATTAAAGTGTAATTTGTCTTGATCTGTTTCAACTATAGTTAATGCAGCAATTAAAATTTACAGAGAACAATGCTCTTTGTTTTTGAAGGCCTTGTCAAAACCTTAAACTTACCAACTACAAGCTCTTTCCTTTAAAAGAAAAATTAAAACTTATAACAGAACATATCATCAAGTCATTATATATGAACAGAAAGCATGGCATTTGACAAAATAATTACTACAGTATCACTGTCCAAACTTTCTCTCACCTGTAGCACTTTGTCCAAAGGGAAAAGAGGGCGTCGGGGCCTCAGCAGTAGACGGTTCACTCTTGTCTGCTGGCTTGCCAAAATTGTACGCAGGTGGAGGTTGTTCTGTTGGAGCACTGGGCTTGCTGAAGGAAAAGCTTCCTGAAGCGGCTGGTGCAGCATCTCCATCTTTATTAGCAGCACCAAAGAGGAAGGCAGATGGCGCCGAGGAGGCAGTGGCTTCCTTCTTTTCGTCTGGCTTCCCAAAGGTAAATGTAGGAGCAGCTGGCTCTTTGTCTGCTGGCAAGGATCCAAACGTAGAGCCACCTTGCGGTGTTGTGGCCGCCAAACTTCGCTCGCCCAATCTCCCAAATACAGACCCAGTGGTGGTAGACGTGGTGGTGGTGGATGTGGCGTCATTTGATGATAATGCATTGTCACTTTTCTCTTGAGAGGAAGCCGGAGGAGTGACACTAACAGAGGATGAAGTGGTGTCTGATGTTTTCTCTTCCGGTTTTGACAGTCCAAAAGTGAAGCCACCCTTAGGAGAGTTATTTTCTGTGCTAGACGATCCAGTTCCAAACGCTATCCCACCGCTGGCTCCAAACTTAAACCCAGAACCTGTGGCAGGTTTGTCTGACTTTTTGTCATCACTAGAGGCAGCCCCAAATTTAAAGCCCTCAGATGAGCTGCCGAATTTGAACCCTGATGAGGCAGTAGAAGTTGTTTCTGAGGAGGAGCTTCCAAATGGGACTCCAAATTTGAATCCACCTGACGGTGAGGACTCTGTCAATGAGCCTCCAAACTTGAAACCAGATACAGATGTACTGTCTGATGTGCCAAACTTAAAACCTCCAGAACTAGAGCCTGAAGTCCCACCAGCTGATGAAACAAAAGACGAACCAAAAGCTGAAGAGAAACAAAGGATAACAAAAATTAAAAAAAATATATATATCCTGATTAGGTACAGGTTTAATTGCTAAAAGTCTGTTTCTCAAAACGTTATATTTGGAATTATTATCTTGACCATTTAATATGATGCTAACAAACAGATTGAGCAACACGTCATCTAGGTGGCATCAATATACTGCCCTAATGCATAGAAAGCACAATATCTATAAAAAAAAACAACTATGCATCAAGAAACATTTTGGCTGCATTACACACACTTGTTTCATCATTGCTCATAGGGCTTTTACTTTATAAAAAAATAAATAAATGGCTTTGGAAATCTTTACTTTAAAAACATGGAAACACCAAAATGTGGGTTGCTTTTGTTACCTTTGGGCTCGACGCTAGCTCCAGGTTTGGCTGCCTGACAGGCAACACACTGTAAATCAACAGCCTTATTCTGTACAAGACAGACATCACAATCCCAGGCGCCCTCTGGCTTCTTGAATGCATCTCCCAATCCAAACACTGGAGCACTGCTGGCTGAAGAGGATGCAGTTGAAGCTCCTGTTGTAAGGATAAGTAAAGAAAGATGCTTTACTAAACTAACAATTGACATGTAATATGTCAATACATCAATGTAAATTAAGGGAATAATAATCTTATGGAAAACAAAAACAATAATTCAACACTTTGTAGAATATCAAATACCAACATTACCATGGTCGGGCTCTCATTACCTGGTTTAGCACTCATGCAGGCCACACACTTTGTGTCAACTGCCTTGTTTTCTACCAAACATGTATCACATTCCCATGCACCCTCAGGTTTTTTGAATTTGTCTCCAAATCCAATAAACCCTGTAGAAAGGGGGGCTGTGGGTGTGGATACAGTCTTAACAGCTGAGAAGGCAGAAGGAAGAGTTAATGAGGGTTTAAGCCCTGTCCCAGGTTTGGCCGTTTCGCAGGCCACACACTTTACTGCTTCAGGTTTGTTTAGGACAAGACATGTGTCACAGTCCCAAGTTCCTGCAGGTTTGGAGAACATTGTGCCAAAACCTGCGGTGGTTGTAGTGGTGGAGGTGGTGTTCATGCTGCTGCTGCTGCTCTCTAGCCCAATCGAGGTGGCGGTTGAAGGTTCACTGTCTATAGATTTGCAAGAGGAGAAATTGGGCTGTGGGGCTGTACAGCAAACACACTTGGTATCTGATGGCTTGTTCTGCACCATGCAGACATCACAGCTCCAGCCTGACGGGGCTTTGAATGCATTGCCAAATACTGTTGAAGAGAGGGAGGTTGAGGTGGTTGAGGAGGGGGCTGTGGATTGTGGGGAGATCTGCACGAGAGTGTTCTCTGGTCCGGGGGAAGTCCGAACAACAGGAGAGGAAAAGCCTAGACACAGTACAATAAAGGGATTAAAACAGTGAACAATCTTGTAAACCAAACCATGCAAAACAAACAATGTAAATGTGTAATGAGTTAGTTGACTCTAACCAGGTGCCTTGAGAAGATCCAGCACACTGCCCTGCTTCAGGGTCTTGGCTGGTTTGAAGGGTCCTTCAAAATCTTCTGTGCTTTTGCTAGCTACTGACTTCACTGTTGAACACATGGAAACACAAAGATCAAACCTGAGATCAAGTTTCCTCAGGAAAGGCTTAGAGTCAGCATCATGCCAGTTGTAAGAAAACTCTTACCTGCAGCCGCTATGGGAGAGGCCAGCTTCCCGTTTGACATGGAGGGAGCTAACTTTGCTACAGGTGCACTAAATGTGAACCCAGCCTACAAACAAGAAATACAAATTATTATCAATGTTACTATTGTAAATAGTTGTCTTATCAATTAGTTTTCAATGAGAGACAAACCGTTTACTTACTGAGGGGGAAAAGGAAGGAGGACTAGCAGCAGTGGCTTTGACAATGGGGGAGGAAAATGTGTATGGTGCAGAGAGGGGTGTCAAGGTCGTTGTTGGCTCCTGGAAAAAACATGAAAATTTGCAATATGCATAAATAACGTTAACCATTAGACTGGTAATTGCATTGTAGGAGAATCAGACAATGTTAAGACGGACCTTATTTGTGACTGTTTCCTTAGCGGGAGTCACAGGTGTGAGATTGGGGGCCGTGCTGATGGTGTTGAAGGTGGGGAGAGGTGGAAGAGGGGAGGAGAAGCTGAAGGTGGGCAGGGCAGAGGTGCTGATGGGAAGTGAAATGGTTGGTAGGTCCAGTACCTCAGGCACCTTAAGTCAGAACACAAGCAAAAGTATCATTGTCCTCCATTTCTGAACAGTGCCTCTTTCAGACTGATGATAAAATAAAGATAAACCCATATTTGATACTGATCTGAATACATCAAGGCACATTATCAGATCTGTTTAAAAAAGGGGATACTGCTCTGGTATAAAAGTATCAGAACACCTGTATTTTACAATCACTTTTATACAAAAACTGTTTAGTTTCCCAGCTCTTATCACTTTGATACAGAGTTAGGATATATAAAAGTAATAATGTTATCTTCAATACACATAGTTTTGGATACAGAAATTTAAGGTTGTTTTTTTGTCATGCAAGGTCTTTACCTCCTCCTCTTCAGGGTGTTTAGAGGAAGGCCGTGTAGTGGTCCTCTCTCTCTTCATCTTGCCCCCTCCAGAGCTTACGCTGCTGGCTGCAGGCGTGCTGGACAGAGGATAGGCTGGGATACTGGAACCCATTGTGCTAGTAGTGAAGGGGTAGACAGGAACAGGTAAAGTAAGTAAAACAAACTAAACATGATACAGAAAGCAGTCAGGCATCCAAACAAAAATGTTTGGCAATAATTAGGATTGTTGTGATTGTTATATTGCCTTGTTATATTTTTACTTAACCAAATGTTTCTTTGCTGATGAATTAGAACAACCCTGTCTTACCTTCGAGATGGACCTGGGGTTGCTTCAGGTAGTTGCGGTGATTGTCTTGTGGGCTAAGGGAATGTAAATGGCAACAAATTTAGCATCAAGTTTTTATTGACTATTTGGCTGCAATTATGTAGAGAAATAATGTTTTGTTGTAATATAATCCAGCACTGTGTTTCTGACCGTGTCTTTTGGGGTCCTGTCTAGAGTTCGGCTCACTCCTCCAGGAGTCAACGTCGGCCTGAAGGAGACGGAGCGGTTTCCTGAGACAGACACTGCAGCAGGAACCACCAGCCTCTGCACCGGTGGGAGGGTGGAATCCATCTGATTTAAAGAAAGGGTGGTTAAATATAGGCAAAAGATAAGAACGAAGGTGGCATGCTTAATTCGTTGTCTAAATGTGTTTGATATAGCATGTCTTCATGCCACAGAACTCACACCATTACATCAGCATATTGCTTTAATATAATTAACATGGCCAAAGTAGTTACTTGTTGTAAAGTCAAACATGAAACTGAACAATAATATCTCTAGTAGGGATGCTAATTTAGGTTTGTTTTTGACCGTTAGCCGGCGCTTGTCAATGGATCTATGTTAACCAACAACCAGGCAACGGAGTCCCAGCTTGGAAGGCTTGGACATACTTTCTGCACTCCATGTCCGCAGACAGCTGCTGACTTATACCGGTCGCACCGCCACGATGTTCTGTGCATTGTTGTGGACACAAACAGTCAGTCATGAAAGACCATGTTACACAGTAGGCTTTCTTGTTTTGGACTTGCGAGGGTCAATAGTTGTTGATATATACAAAGCAACTGTTACAGCTGGGAACGCCTAACGGTTATAACTGAGGATAAGTCCGGTCCTGGCACAATTCATCAATGGGACACACACACACACACACACACACACACACACACACACACACACACACACACACACACACACACACACACACACACACACACACACACACACACACACACACACACACACACACACACACACACACACACACACACACACACACACACACACACACACACACACACACACACACACACACACACACACACACACACACACACACACACACACACACACACACACACACACACACACACACACACACACACACACACACACACACACAGCTGTGTACCAGCCGAGAAGAAACCTGTTAACGTGTGTCAAGGAGGCCAACAGACTGTAGGACAGGAAATGACACAAGGACAAACCACAACAAGTGCTGCTGGGTTTGTACAATGATATCACTGTTCATATCACTAAGCCTTGTGCTAAATTGCAAAACACACTGGGCAGAGGACACAAGTGAAGTTTGGTTGTTGATTTGCAGTAAGCTAAAAGTTAAACAGGGACATAGTTATTATAAAAACATCGCTCGGGCGGCCGGATGGCTCAGTCGGTGGAGCGGGCACCTATGTATAGAGGTTTACTCCTTGACGCAGCAGGCCCAGGTTAACTGCGACCTGTGGCCCTTTGCTGCATGTCGTTCCCCCCTCTCTCCCCTTTCATATCTTCAGCTGTCCTGTCAAATAAAGGCCTAAAAATGCCCAAAAAATAATCTTTAAAAAGAAAACATGGCTCAATGTTGATAGCTATTTGCAAAGAAATTTTTCTTTGAGGATACGTCACAAGAATTTTAAATTCTTTACTTACACGTTTTTTTTTCGACTGAAAAGGTGAAACATCTAGATTTGTGCCATCCATTGACTGTAAAGACAGAAATCATGTAAGAAAACCATATTTTATCGTTAGACAAAATCATGTCAAACATGTTTATAGGTAGTTTTGATGTCAGGGTTTATAAATCACATATAGTTACATTTTGTAAAATGTGTCAATGCAAACGAATGCTTACAATACATGTAAATACATATCAAAAGCTCTTACTGCTGACAGGGGGGAGGAGGCAGCTCCTGCTGGGATTCTTCTGGCATCCTGTAGAAGAAAAATATAAATGCATCGCATTGCTTTAACAAAAACATATTCATTGGCAACGCCTTTAATGTTGTCGATGAGTGTGTGTGTGTGTGTGTACTCACAGCCAGCGGGCTTGACATGCGCTCTAAGGACTGAAGGATGCGTCTGGCTGTGGCACTCGTCACCCCACAGGGCTGAGCACCAGCAGGTTTGGCCTTGATCTGTCTCCTTACTGGGGCCTACAGATCAGATGAGCTAACTTAGTATTCAATTATTAACATTCACAATAAAGTCACATTCCTCCCATGTGTGTCAGAGCTCACCCAATAAAGTCTGCTAAAAGATTGTGTTAAACCTAGTTTAACACATCAGTAGTCTTAGTTCCTAGAGTCTGTGCAGCTCTCACTAGCTCACCTGGTACGGTGTTCCAGGACGAGCACGAGCGCTTCTGACCGCAGCTGCTCCACCATACATGGTCTTCCCGGGGTAGAAGGGTGAATCTCCGAGCTGGCTGGAGTTTAGCACTGTGCTGTTTAATGATGACTGGAACAGAGAAGGTTAAATCCAATTATAATTAGGATTAGTAGAAATTATTTAAACTTCATTGTATCACTAATCAATGGCATTCTTAAACATCAACTCAACATTTTAAAGTAGCTAAACAAAACAGTCTTAAGTAAAATGCAAATACATCATGCACTCTTTTCAATATTCAATAGCATTTCAACTTCTTTATCCTTAAAAGCCAGCTGTTTCCTTCTGCAAATAAAGTCATGTCAAATATTTTGCATCTTAGAAAATCGAAATATATTGCCATCCAATGGGTTTAATATAGATAAGTGTTATGAACATCTGATGCACAAAGTTCAGACTAAACCTAACCCTCTGAAGTTTGTTTTAAGTTTTGTTTTTTAGTATAATTTTAATACTTGGAAATTATCTGAATGAAAATACAGACTACTTGTTATGAGTCAGTTCAATTGAGTTGATGTGTCTGGCAAATGCACATGAAAATAAGACTGACATGTTAGTGTTTTCGCCGTATACATTTAGGCGGTCTGCTGTGAAATATGACAGCTACAGTAACTTGGAAAATAGCGTTACCTTGATCTGAATTTGATGAATTTACTGTTTATCAGAACCCAGGTGAGACAAGAAGCTAACGTTAGCGCATCCTGCGGTCTCTCTGCAATTGACTTCCCGTGGCACTTGACTTCACTTACGGTTTATAACTTTTTCCAGGTTAGTAGGGATGCATAATCCTCAAAACTAAACATGAAACAAACATAGTAATTTTCCCTAAGCATTTGTTTTGTAACTTAAGTATGTAAAATGAGCGGTAACATTAAATTACCTGCTTCACGTAAGGTTATCCTAAGGGACCGTTAGCAAATTTGCTCAATTACGGCAACGTTATTGTTGATATTATGACAGTAGTAGCGGCCATAGAGAGTGCAAATGTGATCCGAGATGCACATTGCAAAATGTATGTGGAATAGTTCAGATATGTATGTTTGATAGCTGTAAAGCTGGCCAGAATGACAAAATTCATATGATCCAAAGCAACTTTCTGCAAGGGAAAGGACACTATATCCCGAATAATAATTGTAAGAAATATCATGCTTTTGAGAAATTATTGCAAATAAAGCAAAATGTTTCTAAAAAGGAAATACATATGCTGTTTCAGCATAATCTGGTAATATGGGACCTGGCCAGGACTCACTGCTGCTGACCTGGTCTGTTGAGTTTTACGCCATCTCCTGGACTTTCACTCATCTATTCAGGCACTGCCATGGCATGCGTGAAAAGGCATAACATAAAGTGTTCCTCACTAGCAGTGCCAAAAATGTTATCCTAGTAATTTACCGGGAACTATGTGTGAAAGAGGCTTAAATGGGTCACTGCTATAACAGCACAGACCTAAAACAAACCCTGACATATCAAAATGCAGAGCTTTGTTGCACAGATCTTTTCTTTTAGCAAGTGTTGGTCAGTATGTTGATGAACAGACACAGACACTCACATTGGAGGAAGTTCCAAATACAGACAGGTTGAAAGCAGGCCTTTTCATACTGGACTGGGCATGTTGAGGCCCAGACTGTGTTCTGTCCGTCTCTGGGGACCAAAGTTGGGGAAGTGATGCTGTTTTGGAAGTAGGGACATCTGTAAAAGAGAGAATTTTTTTTTTAACATCTCAAGCCCTTTTAAGAAAGCACCAAAGCAGAAATCTAAGTCAGTGGTTCAGTCCCTACATTCCAGGCTTGAGACAATCTACATACAAAAGTATTATAGTTGCCTACACCAGTCTCTACCTACTACACCAACAGTTTAGTAATACATTTACCAAGGATTCCTAAAGTCAGAAGGCACAGACAATGTAAAAAAAAAAAAAAAAAATAAACCTGATCATCACACAGAAAATGTGTTTCCTGAATTTTTTTTTGTAGTTTCACACATTTAAATCACCAATCATGTACAATGAACAGCCAACTGTCTACAGGTTCTCTTTCCATCACATCAGCAAGGGATTTCCCCTCTACTTGGAACTTGCTTATCAGTGGGTAGAGTCTTTGGAAAACCTGCAGACTGCTTGCACTAAATTGCACAGGGTTGGTCTCCCTTGAACAGGTTAATAATACATATGTTGAAGTGTACTTTCAATTATTTTCTATATATTTTTATTTTGGGATTTGCAGATTTAAAACAGGATGCAAAATAATATTTTGCACCATGCATATAACACCTTTTGCCATCACAGAAGGCAAAATGTGTGGAAAGTTAAGATTTTGTCTCAATACGGCCCACTTCGTTGTGATTTGTAATATTGCAACTATGCTGCAGTTATATTTACATCTATACAGACATTCCAGACTTTAAAAGATACCCGAACACATCAATCTATGCAAAGAAAACACTTTTTGCTCAAATACTCTACCTTTACCTTTGTCTGAGGCACGGGAGGAAAAGCCGCTAGTGGTGGAGATGTTATCATCTTCGTGCTGAGAGAGGTTATCTTTGATTTCTTTGACCAAAGAGAAGCCTGTGGAAAAGGGTCCAGGGGCTAAGGATGTGGATGGTTGGGAGAAGAGGCTGCTGGCGGCCCCCAGGGTTGGGGAGGAGGCATCCAGCGGGGGAAAGTGGAGATGAGAACGACTCAGAGGAGGTCGAGACAGCACATACTCCTGAAAGTTCAGGGATGCCCGGCTGGTTGAGGGCTCTGTGCAAGAGAGTAAGAAATCACAGATGAGCTTGGTGGTACAGCACAAGAATTGGCATGCACAGATATGTTTAGACTCAATTCTCATCCATGGGATATAAACTTCCCTAGCTAATCTTTTCGATGAGATGCAAAGGGATTGACCGAGTCCCTTACCTGCGTTACTGGTGCTTGGCTCTGGGGAGTCACGTCCATCGAGGGGAAGAGGTCCCTCTTCATTGCCATTAGGTGGTGGTGGTGGTGGCTGGCAGTTCCGCTCTGTCCCCAGAACAGCCCCTTCTCCTTCAGGAGCATCTTCATTCTTGAAGTATTTTTGCAGCCAGGAAGGAACGATGCTCTTTACTGTATCAGTCACTCGACTGATGAGGCCTGACTGCTGCTGATAAAAACATGACAGAGAGGAAGTCATGTGAACAGGGGATGAAATGTGTAAGAGGCATAGACAAATGCATATAGACAAAATAAAGTCCCATCAACTCACGCCATCATTTGTAGCTTCCTATTAGAAAATTCCCTTACCAATCAGCATTGGATAAAAGTCAATGCGTGTAAAACAACACTGCATTTAAACAGTTCTGCTAATAAATCCTGGTAATTCATTTTTCAACTACCAACACTGTGAAAAATTAATAACATGCTTACGCAATGAAATATAATAAATTTGTGGCAAAGGAATTCCACATTTTTGTATAAGTCCTTTTCAAGTCATATACAACAGTTCCACAAAATAAAGCAATTATCACTGCATTTATTTTGTGAATAAGCTGCACATGCCCCCATTAGTCCTACCCAGTGCTAAGCAAAACACAAGTGTAAAACTGGGTCAGGTGCTGACTGTGTACGCTTCTGTGAAGCAGTGAGCCAGTGACGCTGTTCCCTACTGTACTGAGGTTGAGATGAATTCCAGTCAGTAAGGATAAGTCTTGTCTCCTACGCCACAATTTATTTTTATAAGATGTAGTGAAAACGTATCCTTTACATATTCATAGCAGCTCCAGGTCTGAACTGGCTAACTGTAATTTTTGAACAGGTTTGCAGACCTAGGTCAGCAGTATAATGTCTTGTTGCAGAAATGCTGTCACACTTGAGCAAAATTTTGCTCCAGTAGATGAATATAACTGCTTGATGACTCAAGGTCTGTTTCATAATGTCCGAACAGATGGAGCAGTTGGGAGTAGGAAAGGACAACAAAGCAACAGACAAAAACCATAATCTATGAATGCATTGACCTATTAAAGGGAAGAGTATATTATTGAAAAGGGAAAGGTTGAGAAAAGGGGCTAGCTAGTTGGCGTGTCACTTCATGTGCACACTGTTTAACCCATGGTAGCTTTCAACTCCTGATAAGAGCCAAGTGTGCCTCTTGTTTACGGTTTATCTAAAAAATACACCTGTGGGCCACTTTGCACTTTAAACATTTGTGCAAATACACTCAACTTAAACTAGCCAAGAGCAAGTGTAATATCCACCACAGTACTAGTTTACCTAGTGCTAAATAAGCTATTGTTATATGGATTTAGGGGTTGTATGGATGCTATGGCCGGCCTGGGTCCTAAATGACCTGTTCTGCTATCTCTGAAGCCATCGTGTCAAAATGTTATGCCAGTTGTCTAAAGTAGATCAGTGCATCATCAAATTTATTCTAGCTTGACATGAATTAATGTGTTCCCTGACACCCCTTAAAATCCTTGAGTCAGCTGTTTTGAAAAGATTCCCATTTTTAAGTAAGCAATACCACAGGTTGTAAGAAGAATTAAGAGCAATGCCGCAGACATTACATGTCCAACCATGCTCCTCCTGCTTTTTATTCAGAAGTGTTAACTAAACCAGGCTATTGAAGAAAAGCTAAACCCACCATTTAAGGACAACTTTACACAAGATTTGGATTAAGATACATTGAATGGAGCTCAAACACTTCTGCATTATTTGCTATTTCCTCAACTATACGATGGCATTACAATAATGTAATTAATCAAACTTAATATTACAAGTTCATGTTTGTCAGTGTGTTGACATGAATGTATATTCCAGTCAATCTCTCTTTATTTTAACACTGTATATCTATGTGTGTCAATTTTGTCACCCCCATTTATATCAATGAAGATACACCAAAAAGTGCATTCAAGCCAAAACCAACAATGCCCAAGAAATATAATAACTGAAAAACTTTAACTTCTAATATTAGTTGGTATGTATTGCTATAAAATCACTACATCACTACTGTACAAGTCATAATAACCATATTCACTAACTTTATATGCTTGGCTAAATTGTATATACTTAATGCAGTGGAATGGATGGATAACAATGTCAGCTTTAATCAATGACCATTCATCCAAATCTTGTTTACTAGGTTTACATAATTAAATGGCTAATAAGTGGATCTACTTGATCAACTTCAGCTGGTAATAATGATCAGCTGCTTGTATAATTATCAATATTGAGATTTTCGTCAAACTCCCTGGCTTCATTGTTAAAGTAAACTTTCCAGTGTAGTTTCCTCTCCAGTCTGACAATACACAATTAGGCTGACTTTAATATTAACAACCATGCATGAAGTCACGACTTGTCCACTGTTAACGTTATGGAGATGTTTTAAAGGCCAACATTAACGCTAGCTTATGTCCAGGCGGCAAGTGAATCCACTCAGGCAACCATGTGAGCCAATGCTTCCTGCGCAATCCAACTGGCTGAGATTTGGCGTTAGCTAGCCTAGCATCCAAAATGATTTCAGACAGGCCAGAAACACAATCTCAAAATGTAAAGCATGAAGGGCGGCTACACATAACTGTGGAAATGTGTAATTTAGAATGTCACTTCTCCCTGCGATGCCTCCAGAACTTAAGAACCGAAGACAACAATGCGTTGCTCGCCAACGCTAGCTAGCATTAGCTACATCAGCTAATAATTAGAATTCTACTTCTTGGCATTATGCTAACTAAGCTAACAGAACTTACGAATAGATCAACGTTGTTTACCACAATGCGTCCAGTGTCTACTTGTACTTTACTAAATACTGCTAGTCTAAACGACACAATGTTCCGTGATTTGACCTGTCAAGTCCGTCTCGTTTTGCTAACCATTAAGTCTGCTCACTAGCATTTCCTCAACATGCTAGTAGCGCGTGGAGGCCACGAGCGCTAACGGCAGGCCATAAAATGTCTCCAACAAAACAATAACAAGTGCTAAGACATAATGGCACTGCAAACATCGTACTGTCATCGACACGGGCTTTTGACGCTAACACTTTTATTCGGGTTACCTGTTTACTCTTGGCGTAAGGTTTAGAGGCGATATGATATCTCCTGCTTCTAATTTTCCCTCCACCCGTGGCCGCCATGGCTTTTTCGTCTGAGTGTCTATCGGTGTTTCGGCGCCGCCGGATAGCTGTCATCCAGCACAGTGGCCACTCACCAAGGAATTATGGGAAATGTAGTAGCTGAACATAACAAAGAGGAAGGTTTGACAAGACTTTATACCACATGGCTCTAACATGGGGTTATTTGTATCATTTGAAAGAAAATAATTATATAGATAAGGGTTTTAAATATGTTATTGTTTATATTATCGATGGGAAGCATACTTTAGTAATTTTAATAGAGTTGAAAAGATGAATGAATTTATCAAATAGTCAATCAAGAGAAAATCAATCAACAATTGCGATGAGCGATTAATCCCTAGTCATTGATTAGTAAAAAAAAAAAAAATGTTCAAGCAAAATGCAATATTTGCTGGGTTCAGTTTCACAATGTGAGGATTTAATGTTTTTTCTTTTGCAACATCAATTATAATTACACGTTTTTGAGTTTGGTGGGGGTAAACAACAGGATAACATCTTTGGCTCTATAAATTTGTGAAAGACATTTTGCAGCATTTACAGCTTTTTTTGAACAAAAACATTAAAAACATTGCTAGATG
Organism: Percina caprodes; assembly: GCA_013375575.1. NCBI lineage: Eukaryota > Metazoa > Chordata > Actinopteri > Perciformes > Percidae > Percina > Percina caprodes. Next base: position 3,121,605 of record JABXJD010000021.1, on the reverse strand, counting down.
AAATATTAATAAAAATAATTATTCGTTGCAGCACTGCCTTTTGTCTCTATCCACTGCATACATCACAAGATCAGTGGGGATAGCATAATGAAGATATTGCGATTCCAGGAGATCATTGTGGTAGTTGCAGATTTATTTTGGATTTCAGGGGAGCGAGTCCACCTAATCATTATCTCTACTAGATCTTGGCGAACGGAGTAAATCTCTGTATAGCCCTACTCTGTATACTACCATATAATTTGCCATTCCTGTGGTACGCTACTACGATAATCTATTGTGGTTTGTATGTATTGTAAAGTATGTCTGCATCAAGTCACTGAGGTAAAGGAAATCAAATGAATTTTACTATACAACACACATTTTGTGTTGTAATGTCTGCATTACAACTCTTTCTGTATTAACAAAAATACATACCCCTGACAAGTTCCATTGAACAACCATGTTTTTTTTGGGATCTATTCACCAGAATGTTCAGTTCTTTTTGTCATATTGTAGATCACAGACACCCCAAGGACAACACTAACATTTCCAAAAGTGAACACAATGAAAAACAAATAAATTATATATGATCATTTAATAATGTTTACAAAAAGGCAAACCCACCCATAAGGAATTACAAATCAGAAATACCAAGTATAGTGCACTGGAGGTTACAATAAACACATTTGACAACATTTTATAGTAAATACAGTGGAGTCTGACACTTAAAGCTTTGTAGACAGTCAAAGGACTAGAACCACTAAGGCAGACTAATGCTAAAAAAACAAAAACTGAATTCAAACAACATTAATACAAATTCAATAAGCAGACATGAACTTACTTGGAAGTTTTAAAACACATTCTAACGCTAAATATAAAACTATAATGCATTATTCAACAATGTTAAAAATAGCTTATATGGACCAGTCACTTATAGTCACATGTCATTAATTTGTATTATTAAAAAAAAGCAAAAAGACTGCCTTCGAAAATGATTATTTCACACCAGTGATTATCCTACACTAATGTAATGTCCCCACAGTGCAATTACATTCAATGTCACAGTATTCTCTTTCCCACACCTAGCACACACTTCTCCCTCTAATTACAAACACACACATATTGAAAATATCTCAACAGTTTCAATAATCAAATTTATGATAAAAAAAAGTTAAAATGTAAAGGCTACAGTTGGTTCAGTAACACTTGGTTGTTCCTCTCATTTGAAGTAGACTAGAACATCTTTCCTGGTGATGCCATTTTGATTGAAGAAAAGCATATAATATACCAGTACTGTACTATATTATAGATACGTGTAAAATGTGGTCACTTTTGGCAATTGTATAAACACAAAAATATTAAATCAACAAAGTTGACAAATATTCATTGCCAATTCAAATGACTTACAAAATGTCATACACAACCATAACTGTGATCTTTTTAATGAAGTTATTCAATTTAGTACACCCTAATATTTAAAAAAAAAAAACCACAACAGTCAGGTAGGTAAAGTGGTAAAGGTAAAGTGCAAAAAAGTCTAAGTGTAGCATACCTATGCATACTCAATGTGTTGTGGACTAGTTTGGCACACCCCTGATGGGACATACTAAACATGTCCCCCAGTGCAAAGCGTCCAAACAATATTTAGTAATTCAAGGTTGGGTGTATGACAATGCTCAGGCTAGCATTCAAGAGTTTTTGGTCCAAGTAAGGCAATCTTCTTTTTCAAAATCCAGTGCATAGAACTTCGTTATTTAGGTCTGTTTAAAATATCGGACATTAAATACAAGACCAATTTTAGTAGCAGATCTGAACAGTATTAAGATCTGCTACTTTACTTTCAGAGTACTAAAAAACACCCCAGTTGGCAGGTCTATGGAGCATTCAGCTCATTGGTGTGTTTCGCCTGGGACTCCCCCATAACTTCATATATAAACCCTTGATGCAACTTTTACAATAATTATTCAGTAAATTTCAGTGCATTGGTGGTGCCATAGAAATAAAATGTATTATTTCTATTGATGTATCCTTCACCCTTTTACAGAAGATGTGAATACTCAGTGTTACTGCAGTTTATTGTTTCTTTCCTCCATGGCCATTCATAAATCTGTTCCTCCCAGAAGCTCTCTTACGTCTTGAAGGTTGTAAACTTCTCAATGAATGAGCTGAATGGAGGAATGGACACAACTATGTTTAACATTTTGGATTGAGTTTATGGAAGAGTTGTCACCAATCTGCCTGTTATGAGACTGACCTGCAACGCCATCTGGGACAAAACCACACGAGTCGATAACACTGCTGTTGACGCAGTCCTCATTTTGTAGAGGAATTTTCTGTAAACAGAAGGAAGGAAGGAGTATTAAATGAAAAGATAAAAAGTGCAGATCCAAAGAGTAACTACGCAGGCAAGCTAGAAATCACTGACTGTTTTACTGACAGTCAGAAAAGGTGTGTACACACACACACACACACACACACACACACACACCTTTTCTGACATATATATAAAATAATGACGGTGTAATTTAATTTAGCTGCTTTAGTTTCAAGTTCCTAGTACTGTGCATGGCTCACTGTTACACTGCCATGCCTTACTGGGACACCTGTATAGAAAACAGTCCATATTATTAGCAACACCTTTGCTTTTCTTGTCTGTTTTTGTGGCTTTAACTTTCACTTTAACAAGTCAGCAAAACAACATTTTCAGCAGGTTTTAAATTAGTCTTTTATGAATATTTATATATATTATATATGGTAAGATTTCAATCAGGAAACAAAAGCTGCATCTCACCTTCATTTTATGTTGCTCATACCACATCATCCCATATAAACATAGAAGTGTGATGAGTGCCTAATAGAGGATGCAAAAAATTGTTTTTAAAGAAAAAATAGAAAACCTAAAGTTGCATGTGTATTGCAAAACATATATAACATACAGTATATATGCTATACTGTAGCAATAATGTATCCAGACTTGCTTTTTGTATGAACAGACTAGCAAGAATGAATATAGCCAAGAGTTTTTAGGCCATTTGAACGTGCCAAATTCAGTGGGGTACAGTGAATACCATTGGGATAAAGTCATAAACAACATCCTTAGAAAGAAACGTGCAGCTGGGTCAGCTTTAAAACATGCTTCAGGTCCCTAACACACTTCATAATGACTGTTATAAACTGTTCTCAGAAACAACAAGCAGAGGTAAGGCATGATATCCACTTATTTTTCAGTACTTAACTGAAAAGGAGTGAACTACATTAACAGTGATTAGTGTCCCTTCTAAAAATGTACATTAGGACATTGCAGTGTTTTTATATTTGCACAGAAAGTTTAGTTGCATAATACTGATGCATTTCTTACCAGACACAACAGCCAAAGGAGCACAGAGCAAATTTGTGTCTTGGAAAACAAGTCGTGACCGAATTTCACACAAACAAGAGCCTCAAGGAAAGCGATAGCCCTAAAGGGAAATTAAAACAGCATTAATTTTTGTTTTTAACAATGGCTCCCTTATTTCAAGAGCTTCTGAAACTTATCTGTAGATGCATAACACCTGTGGCATATGACTCAAAATGCATGTGTGCTTTGTATTTATCCCCAGTAACAATAACAATAATCACTCACCATACTGCTGTGGAAACAGAATTCAATTTTGAAGGTTATACTTCAGACAAAAGAGCAGCCTCTATGTTAAGTATATGCAGACAGAGAGCCTGTCTCGTTGCTATGGAAACTAGAGCAGACTGAGGCCATTATCAGCTTTATGTCTGAGGTGAGGTCAATAACTACATTACATTATAAATTTCAATTGACTCTAAAAACTTTTATAAAGCTGAATTTAAAACCTGTTAAAACCTTACACATTCACTTACGTCACTTAAAATGGATTGCTTTTCAATTTGCTACTTGTGGAACGTATTAAGTTGTAGGTGTGTGAGAACTTGATAGGTTGACATATTTGAATCTATAACATCCCTCGCCTTGCCTGTAGATTAGCCAATAGATTTAAACCATAAACCATACAGTAGGGCAATGAAAAAAGTGAAAATGTTTTGACAGTCCTTAAAAGAACACCACATTTGGATAAACTACCATTAACACAGTTTTGTTTCTAGATCAGTGAAAAACATGAACTGACAGGACAAAAGATACTTACCCAAACACCCAGCACTGTGTACCAACTCGTTTACACCGAGTGTCTGTCAGGTATGCATAATATTGTCTGAAAAAGTGGAAGACAATAGAAATTTACAATTTATGTAACAAAGTAAGGATGTAAGGTTTCCACACAGACTTGATTGTTAGAAAGCATCTGAAACAACCACCACTTTTCCCTCCAAAAAACTAGACAAAATCTAGTGTATCATGTTAATTGTTGCTCATACAGTTGTGGTCAAAAGTGTACATACACTTGTAGAAAATCACAATGTTATGGCTGTCTTGAGTCTTCAATAAGTTCTACAACTCTTATTTTTCTGTGATAGAGTGATCGGAACACATACATGTTTGTCACAAAAAACAGTCATAAAGTTTGGTTCTTTCATAAATTTATTATGGGTCTGCTGAAAATGTCACCAAATCTGCTGGGTCAAAAATATACATACAGCAACAAAATATGTCAATTTTGGTGATGTAGCGAGTTGTGTCAATCAAATTAGCTTCATGTCATGGCCTCTTCACTTCTTCTAAGTGATTCTGATTGACTACAGCTGTTGACTTCTCATGAGCCCATTTAAATAGGGCTCATTTGACCCAGTGATTAGACTCAGCTACAAAAGCTACAATGGGAAAGTCAAAGGAACTCAGTGTGGATCTGAGCGAATTATTGACTTGAACAAGTGTCACTTGGAGCCATTTCAAAGCAGCTACAGGTCCCAAGAGCAACTGTGCAGACACTTATACGCAAGTATAAAGTGCATGGAACAGTTGTGTCACTGCCACGATCAGGAAGAAAACGCAAGCTATCACATGCTGCCGAGAGAAGATTGGTCAGGATGGTCAAGAGTCAACCAAGAATCACCAAGAAGCAGGTCTGCAAGGATTTGGAAGCTGATGGAACACAGGTGTCAGTCTCCACAGTCAAGCGTGTTTTACATCGCCATGGACTGAGACAAGAAAGAAGCCCTTGCTCCAGAAAAGGCACCTTAAGACTCGGCTGAAGTTTGCTGCTGATCACATGGACAAAGATAAAACCTTCTGGAGGAAAGTTCTCTGGTCAGACGAAACAAAAATTGAGCTGTTTGGCCACAGCACCCAGCAATATGTTTGGAGGAGAAAAGGTGAGGCCTTTAATCCCAGGAACACCATGCCTACTGTCAAGCATGGTGGTGGTAGTATTATGCTCTGGGGATGTTTTGCTGCCAGTGGAACTGGTTCTTTGCAGAAAGTAAATGGGATAATGAAGAAGGAGGATTACCTCCAAATTCTGCAGGAAAACTTAAAACCATCAGCCCGAAGGTTGGGTCTTGGGCGCAGTTGGGTGTTCCAACAAGACAATGACCCAAAACACACATCAAAAGTGGTAAAGGAATGGCTAAACCAGGCTAGAATTAAGGTTTTAGAATGGCCTTCCCAAAGTCCTGACTTAAACCCCATTGAGAACATGTGGACAGTGCTAAAGAAACAGGTTCATGCAAGAAAACCATCAAATTTAGCTGAACTGCACCAATTCTGTCAAGAAGAGTGGTCAAACATTCGACCTGAAGCTTGCCAGGACCTTGTGGATGGCTACCAAAAAGTTGCCGTGAAAATAAGGGACATGTAACCAAATACTAATGTTGCTGTATGTATATTTTGACCCAGCAGATTTGGTGACATTTTCAGACCCTTTATGAAAGAACCAAACTTTATGACTGTTTTTGTGACAAACATGTATGTGTTGCTATCACAGAAAAATAAGAGTTGTAGAACTTATTGAAGACTCAAGACAGCCATAACATTGTGATTTTCTACAAGTGTATGTACACTTTTGACCACAACTGTAGGTGTAGTGTAAAGATGTTGTTTTGAAGGTTAAACGTACCGTACGGTGGGCGCAGTGATGGCTCCAACGACAAGAATGCGACACCAGCTGAGAGGGTGAGACACCTGGAAGACGAATATGTGCTTGAGGAAGAATGTGTTTAACTCTGTCAGCTGTGAAGATAAAGAATGTAAGACAGACAATTAAAAGGATTTATTATGGATATTTTTATTTGAGTAGTATCAGCAGCAGGATGACACAGTGAAAGGAAAGCATTTCTAGAATATTTGATTGATTAATTAACAAGTATAGTTAACAGATGTCTAACATTCCAGAGGTATCTCGCAATCCAGACCATCAGCAGATTCACAACAATTGTATTCACAGGACATATCTTACCCCTGTGAAAATGCACCACATGAAAATAATGAACGGCCCTTTATGCACTTTCTGCCCAATTAAAGCTTAAGGTACATATCTTCATATGTTCTGGGAGTGCTCTCCTGTTGGTCAGTTCTGGAAAAATATTGCATCCAAAATTTCTGCCTTGATTAATGTTACTGTACCCGTTACTGTAAATGTTTTGATTCTGAATGACCTGTCAGCCTTCCAGCTCTCTAAAGCTCAAAAACATGCTGTGTTTGCTGCACGTACAGCTGCTAAGACAATGATTGCATGAATGATGGTTGGAAGTCACCTCATGACATGTCTATCTGTACATGGACCTTGTTGGATGTCGTGTACATGGAACTGTCGATGGTGTGCATCCATGGAGTGCCAAAAGGACTCTGGACACTTGGCTCAGTCTGCTCATGGGATTGGTCCCTTGTCTTGTATCTGAGTGAGTGAGTGAGTGTGTGTGTGTGTGTGTGTGTGTGTGTGTGTACTGTATGGGTTTGTTTCTGCATGTGTTGTTTTGTCTCCTTACCTCCCAGCTTTCCTCTCTGTGTTTTAAAAACCCTAAAAACCCTAAAATAAAAAATGTCATCACAAACAATAGTCAACAGATACAGCTCTTATAGCGAGGACAAACTAACAAATAAGTCAAAGGTCAAAGAATACAGTACCTGCCATAGGATCATAAACAGATAGATGCCTGCTAGCCTCTGGAAGGAGGACTTTGGGTCAAACCAGCGCACATAAGTCCAGCTGGCTGGGGTAAACTGGAGCACGGCTCGTTTTATCTTCCCTGTGGTGGTGTGGATTTCCCTGAACAGAGTACAGTGTGTGTGCGTTTGAGGATACTGAGATCAATACACACATGCAATCTTGCATTAAACAAGTATGCAGAATTCTAGTATCATAAACTATGTAATTTATTTTAAAACATCTTGCCAGTACTACCTGATTTTGTAGCTGTATCAAAAGAAAACATAAAATAGACCTCTAATGACCACTTATACCTTCAAGTTTGACATTGTTTCATAGAGGAAAGAATAGACAAGAGACAAGGGAAAAGAACACAAGCTTCACTGACTTGATGCTAGCCCAGCGGTACGTCCTCATCTCCAGAAACTGGCAGGCGGTCATACCTAGCCAGATACCTCCTCCATTACACAACAGTATGTCCAGTATCACCTGATCCCACCAGCACTCTGCAAAGTTTGGCAGCAGGTGCATGAAGAACAGCTGTGGGAAAAAGTAGAGAAAGCAGAGTGAAAATTAAGTGTATTTATGTGGTAAAGAGACAAAAAGCCTTTTTACATTTCTTTTGACTGTTATTTGAATGATTCTAGCACGTGATTGGCCGCAGGACCCTTGAGACAGTTGATTCTGTGATAAGCGCATCTGGCATTAGGCTAAATCCAGTAATCTAATCCCTCTATTCAACAATTGGCAGCAGTCAAGGCAACATCATGTATGTGCAGAAACTTATATCAAACTACTGCTTTGTTATGATGAGTTTCCTCCAAACAAACTACCCTGTTTCCTAGGCAGCACAGGCCCGGGTTGAAGCAATTCTGCACGCCTGTTTGAGCTATGTCACTATAAACTACAAGTAATGCCTTTTTGTGATCAACCTAACAGATTTTAACACGGGCAGATCAAGTCTGACTGCATCTTGAACACCTGCATGTTACCTCAGTGAGCTCCCAGGTAATGCTGATGGTCCAACAGAGGCCGTAGCTGCGGATTAGCAGAGCCTTCATGGCCCAGCCTGCAAAGTGGCCGAATGCAAAGATGTCAAAGTGGCTCAGGATCCGCTCCCGTGTTATCACTGTGCAGTTCACGGCATATTCCTGTAAGGGAAATGTGACTGAATTTTTGAAACACAATGGCAACAAAAGAAAGAAAATTCATAGCTGGAAATGACAAAATGGAATTGTTCTCATCCTAAATTTACTATGTTCCAAAAACATAAATTTAGTAATTTTTTTTAAGAAAGAAAGACAATTAATCTGGGAATAACAGAGAATTGACAGAGAGGAGCGTTCTTTAGGTCTTGATCCTCCCATCCATTCTGACATCTTTGAACATCAACCATCCTTACCATGATATCGGCTTCCCGTTTGGCATAGCGCAGATTTGGGTCCAGCCAGTACATCAGTATCTTTATTTGGTCCCAGTTAAGGAAGATGAGGAAGACAAGAAACAGGAAGTACAGTACACTAAGGCCTAACAAGGACAGGAGAAAGTGAGAGAGAATAAAGAAAAAATTAAAATGGAGCCAAGCAGAGAAATAAGGTTAATGTGATTGATCCAAAGTCAGGCGGGCGTGGGTAGACACTTACCAAACACTATTCGCCATATCGCAGGGTGTGGCCTGGTAAAAGGTCCTGATGAAAAAAGCATCTTATCTGTGAGTTTCTTTTTGACATTTTCATAGTATAGTGTGAATTTCACCGTTGCAGGATTAATAAGGGATTTTGAATATTGAGAAGCAAATTTGACTAAATTCACAAACTATAGGTAAGGGAAAATCAATAAAGCATAGTATCACAATATTTTCTGTGTCAATTCTGTATCCATACACAGATGCCAAGTATTAATCTATTGTTATACATGTGTTGGTCAGTTTGTTTGCTTGACCAACCCAGTTTGCAGCAATAAAATTGATGTGAGATGAACAAACCGAAAACGTTATCTTTTTGATAAAACAAATGTTGACAGTTTCCTTTTGCAGATATAATCTAAAATTGGAAGTTGGAAAAAGTTAATACATTTCAATATATTGCAGAATTTTGCAATATGTTAAATCATAGTAATAATAATATTGTATCATGACACAAATATTGTGATGATATCTTATTGTGAGGCCTCTAGTGATTCCCACCCCTATCACCAAGTTCATGGCCGTAATCAGTAGATGGAATTTGGTAAGTTGTCATCAAGATATGTAGCTCCCTCTAGAAGACCATCTCTTATCATGTAAAGTTCTGCATTTGACAACTGTGCTATCTCCTTGGCACCTCACCAAGCTCTCACAACGGAAGACAACTTGAGGATATGGTTGATAGTTCGGGAAAAGTTAGTCATTGAACCCTAACTTAAGATTTTTCAACAATAAACTTCCACACTAAATCAGGACAAATGTTTAGACTGGCATTTTGTCTTCTTATCTGATATCTGTGTAAACAAATTAAGTATGGATGAAACTAACAATTATTTTTTATAATCTGATGCTTATTCCCAGGATAATCTTTTGGTCATTTAACCAAAAGTCCAAAATTAATAATATTCAATTCATTCATCATAAAATAGAGAAAAACAGCAAATCCTCACATTTGAGAAGCTGGAAGGAGAACATATTTAGCATTTGTGCTTGAAAAAATGACTTAACTAGAAATCAAAATAATTTATGTTATTCTGACAAATTGTTTCAGAACTACAGTAAACAAAACAAGAAAATAGCATGGCATGGGACAGCATTTCATGACAGAGCCAATAGTTAGAGTACGTAGCCTACCATCAGGGGCGTCAGAATGGGGGGAAAGGGGGACAGAGTACCCAGAAAAACCCCCAAACATGCTAGAATGAATAGCTGTGGATGCGCGGAGGGGCCCATAGATGCCTTTCTACACAGCCCAGAATCTTGTGCTACGCCCCTGCTTACCATTAGGAAAGGCCAGGACACTGATAACCAGGAAGAAGGAGACAACCACCAATAGACCAACTCGGAGGTTGTTGTCAAAATGCTCGTCATCCCTGCAACGTCACAGTATTATAAAGGAAAGCGTATTTGGTTTTGTACTTTAAACGTATATTAAACAGCACTTACATAAAATGAGAATAAAATGTTCGGTTTTCACAATGTAGTTTACCTTGTAAACGCAAAGTACATGAGGCTGAGTACAGTGACTGTCAGGAGAGTGATAGTGTGTGGCTTGTAGAAGAAATCAAGGCAGATATCGTTCACTTGTTGCTCGTTTATCATTCGGAAATATAAGTTATAGTTGACATCATCCTTCCGAGGTGTTCGTGGGGCACCGGCGGCTGCCATGTCGCTGTTGAGGTCTTCTTCACTTGTATTAATTTTGACGGCTAAAACTAAGAGTTGTAGACGCTGCGAGATGTGAAGAGTGCCCCTTAGGATTTCTGAAGACGGACTCAACCATATAACTAATGGGGTATATTTAGTTGAAAGTACACTTTTTAGTATTCACCAAAAACAGATAGTAATAACTGCCAATACAATAACATGTTCATGTTAAAACTCTTGTCCTATTATTCAATCAAATTCAGCTTTTTAAATTTTCTGTCCTCATAAGGATGTTAAACTTATTTAGTGGTACCCACAAATATGGTGGTTGTGGTACATCCCACAATGTGACACTTCCGTGAAGTCCTTCCGTTTATTTAGGTTCTCATCATCCATGTTATGTAGCTACACGTGAAGACGTTGAACGTGCGACACCTTGGTGGAGTATGATAGACTTGAGTTCAGAATAACATTATTGTGAGTAAAAATAATCAATCTAAAATGATATGTTGCCTTTGTCACCCATGGCTTAAAGAGACATTTTAGATAGCATTTGACGCTTAACCTACGTAACATTGAGGCTACAGTCCCGAACTTAATTTTCATATTTTAACGTCACCTGTATTAATATAACAAATACAAACATTACATTATTCTAATTGCCTTTCTGTATATATGAATGATACTTTGTTTCTTTCTGCACGCTTAACTCATGTTAAATTAAGTAACGTTAGTCACTAAAAGCATGCATGGAGTTAAAATGATAAAAAAAAATAGCCTTCACATAGAGTTATAAAACGTATAGCCTCACAGATATGTGCATGTGTCAGAGCACCTTTACTGCTCGATTATTATATTAATGAAAGTTGGAATGATAATGTCAATGTCCTTGCATTTTCATAAGTAAGGCACTTAAAACCATCTCTCTATTTAAAGTACCTTGTTATCCATACAATATTGTTTTCCATATTGGGTTAGATTTAGGGGATCAGGGTAGGGTTAGAAAATGCTATATTTGCTGTATGCTATATTTTGTTTTGTTTTTGTTGCAGAATTACCATGGCTTCATCTTGTACACAGCTGTATCTACAATGCAGAAGTTTTCTTTGTTCCAAGACAGTGGCTAGTACCTGGCAGTATAGCACTCAAGTTCGTCATTGCATTGCAGTTACGAATATTCCCAACAAAATACTAAATGGCTCCTTCATTATCAAGGGGAATTCCACAGCAACTCAGGCAAAACAGAGGTGGAAACAACAGATGTTCTGTTACAGTGACTTAGCTGCCAAACAACTCAACTTGACAAATCAGGTTAAGGAAGACAAAGGTGTTGAAGAAACATCTACAGCTGAAGTTGTACCATATAAGAGCCCCCTGTTGCCAATCAGAGATGCTCTGCTGGCGACTGAAAGCCAGATGTTATTAGGTACAGTATATAAGTTTGTTGTTGATGACCATAAAAACCTTTTTATTTAACATTAGAATTTGATTTAAGTGTTTCATCTAGAGAGAGAGAGAGAGAGAGAGAGAGAGAGAGAGAGAGAGATGAATACGTTGTTCTGTCTTTATTTTCTTCCTTACCAGATCTGGATCCTGCTCCTGAGTTTTCAGCATTAGAGGTGATCAGTGATGAAGAGGCTGTCAGTATATCTGTTCCTTCTGCCATACCTCCTGCCTCCACCTCTCTCAGAGACTATGTCGACCAGTCTGAGACACTCAGCAGACTAGTACAGCTAGGTATTGAAACCACAGACTTTCAAAATATTGTTGAGAACAATGGAAATCATATTGCCTTGTATATGGAAACCTATTCAGATTCATTGTGATGTAGGCAATGATCTTAAAATGGTGCCCTAACCCAAATCTGTCTGCAACCCATTTGTGATCATCCATCCTTTTTTTGCAGGTGTAAACCTGTGGAAGCTTGAACAAAGGCCCAATGTAGGCTCCATGCTACTGAAGCTAAACTTTAACACAGATGTGGCCCCAAAGCTGTTGTTCCTCAAAGAGATTGGGGTGGAGGACTCTCGCTTTGGCTATATCATCACACACAACCCCTTTATTCTCACTGAGAGTTTGGAAAACCTGCAGTCCAGGTGACACAAAGGGATCTCAGAAACTAAAACGTTAAATGCCTTTTTATATAAATGTCTTTTATTCAAAGTAAAATCAATCTAATAAGAGAACAATTTTCCTTCTCTGCAGTTGCACTTGCCATTAGACTGTCTTAATAATGTTCTCTTTTTTTGTTGTTTGCAAAGAGTGAACTATCTCAAGTCAAAGAAGTTTAGTTCTGAGACTGTTGCATCCATGGTGTCCAGAGCTCCTTATCTGCTTAACTTCAGTGTGAAGAGGCTGGACAACAGACTGGGGTTCTATCAGCAGCAACTCAACCTCAGTGCTTCTAGTGTAAGTTTACTGAAGTAGTAAGTCTCATTGGGAAGCTCAGTCATTATTGTGTCTTATAATTTTTTTTACTAAATAAATTGCCTGTCAGTAGAAAACGAAATGGCAAATCAAAGCTGGTTTTGTTTCTCTCTCGTTGCTTTCTTCAGACACGGAACATTGTAGGTCGTCTACCCAGATTACTGTGTGGCAGTTTGGAGCCTGTTAAAGAAAATTTGAAGGTATGGAATGACAAAGACTTTATTAGAAAACATTCTTTGAGTAATCTTATGGCTCTGTGTTTAAATATTTTTTTTGTAAATATGTTTCACAGGTCTGTGAAATAGAGCTTGGCTTCAAAGAAAATGAAATCCAACACATAGTTATTGCTGTCCCAAAAGTACTGACTGCCAGTAAAAAGAAGCTAAGCCAAATATTTGACTTCCTCCACAATATCATGAAGGTGCCCCACAACCTGATTGCCAAGTTTCCACAGGTAGATTGACAGCTGGGAGTTGCAGATTTTTAAAACCTTTTGTATAAAACAAATTATAATGAATTTTCTTTTGTATTGTGTATATTCACAATTATAACTTGAACATCTGATATATCCTCCCATAGGTCCTCAATTCGAAGTACTTGCGTCTCAGAGAGCGCCACCTTTTCCTTGAGTACCTTGGAAAGGCTCAGTATGACCCAACCCTGCCCAACTACATCTCCCTGGATCGCCTGGTGTCTTTGCCTGATGAGACTTTTTGCACTGAGTTGGCTTTAGCCACATTGGAAGATTTTTGTTCATTCCAAAAGACACTTTAATTCTTCTTAAGGGGATATTTGCAAGGACTTCAGAAAACAAGTGGTCAAGCTCACATAATAAATACTATAATGGCAGATATTAAAGTATTTAAACATAGAACATCAACTGAGTTTGAAATGTAAAGTTTGCTTTGTTAATGTGATGTTTAATAAATGTATATCATTTCTGACTGAAATTCTTTTTTTATTTACCTTAATTGTCTTGCTAAAGAGACCATAAATGTGATGAAAGTGCCTGTAAAACATTTGCAGGGCTGTGTATGAAATGATCATGTCTCAAATTGATAAGTGCTTGTCATAAGAGTGGATTGTATGGATCAGGTCCCACTTGTGTGAACTGTAACTAAGTGCTACTTAATACTTCTGCACCACTACATTTTAAAAAGCCACTGATTTTGTCAGACAGCAATAGTTTCAGCAGAAATTACATACAAAACATCAAATCAGCATTTACAGTATGATGCATTGTTATGCTGTAGATTGTATCTACCCAATAGTTGCTGAAAAACGGAATACAGTTTACATTTGAATGCAAGAGGAATTATCAATCTAATAACAATTAGAATAGCATATTACTGAAAGGATTCAGTCTACTGCATAATGGGTAATTTTATGAACAGGTTACATTTTGAATGCAGAGCTTTGAATTGTGGTATTGTTGCATTATGGTAGTAAAGATCTGTACTCATGCCACCATTGCACTTTTTTTAAGGGCTTCCACCCTACTTTCAATTCAGTCCTAGATCAAGCCATAAAAAGCGAACGTCAGTTCTTTTACGTCAAATAAAATATATATTTTCACTTAATTTACAGAGGGATTGACCTATTAAAGGGTTTTCTAAAACGTTACTTTGTCGTAGAGATTTGTGTTAACGGTATTCCTGAAGTACCCAAGCAAAACCGTAAATTTGCGTAATATCCCATCGACCTAAATGCTCTTTACCCATAACACACCGCGGTCAGTTTGAGAAAAATGGCGTCGAGGGCACCAGGTAAATGAATGTCGCTCTTTTCTTACATTTACAGTTGTAAATTAACTCGCTAAATTACGTCCTATACTGGTATGGCATTACGCATGTTATACTGTAACACGTACTACTGCGTCATGTTAATTTTATCCGACTGTATATGTCTTCTGGCGCCTTTGACTTGTGTGTGTCCTCTAAGTTAGCTAGTGTCCCCGTGCTAACTGACGGTGCTGGGTAACGTTAGTTCAGCGCTAACTACTAACGCTAGTGCTATTCACAATCAGATATTAGACACTAGACAACTAGACACTCACTCTGCTATCCCTTTAGTGATTAAACGTTTCCTAATACCAAACCAAATAGCCGTTACGGCGTCCAGCTATTGTTTGGTGTTATGCAACGTTTAACTTTATACTCAACTCGTTAGCTCCTTAGCATTTCAGCCATTGTTGTGTGGGTTAATCTGTCATTTCAATGCACTTGAAGATGATAAATGATCGCAGAACAGCAAGTTATCTACTGTGTGTCACCCAAGGCCTACTGTCTTTATCAGATAGAATAATTTGAACATAGTTAACGACCTGTAAGTTACAGGTGATTCTCATTGTATTTGTACTCAAGTTGTAGCTAGTAACACTGTTGGAACCATACTCCTTCCCCGCACATCTGATGGAAACGTAATATTGTGCTCTTCTATGAAATCAAATTTGTGCTGCCTGACTGATCATGTCTGTCTTCCTTGTCATGTCCACAGTAGCGACAGGCAGGCTCCTGCTTGGTGTCCGCAAATGGTATTATAACATGTGTGGCTTCAACAAAATTGGTAAGCCCAAATATATTGGTCAAAACATTCAGATTTTGAAACCATAACAGTGCTGCTCGTTTTGAAGCTACAGTATGTCAGGACTACCCATGAAAACATTGTCTGGGATGAATATGGGCTATTGTATTAATGTCTGTTTCCATTTAACATCTTAATCATTGCATTTTTTCTCTGACAGGTTTAATGCGTGATGACACAATCCTGGAGGATTCAGATGTGAAAGAGGCCCTGAGGAGGCTTCCAGAGGCCCAGTACAATGACAGGATGTTCAGGATCAAGAGAGCCCTGGATCTCTCCATGAAGCAGCAGATCCTCCCTAAAGACCAGTGGACAAAATATGAAGAGGTACATTAAACTAATTTAATTTTAAATTACATTTTTTTTTGTTAAGGATGGATGTGGGGTTTAATGTAAGGCATATTATACTGCATTGTGTACCACCAATCACACATAGGTAGTTGCAAGTATAAAACTTTATTAAATAGAAAAGAAACAATAAAATTGGCTTTGGAGGATATTTACATAAAGTTACCAAAAATGTTAGTCTAGAATGATTTGTGATATTGATATATCCTGATTCATAGTTTTTCTTTTTTTGCCTTAGGATGACCGATACCTGGCACCCTATGTGGAGGAGGTGATCCGTGAGAGGCGAGAAAGGGAGGAGTGGATGAAGAGATAGATGGTTTCCATCTAAAGCTGTTAATCCTCGTCTTCAGTCGGTGCATGGTTGTCCCCTGGTGTAATATTTAAAATGAAATCTTACCTATATAAATCTGCTCATTAAAAAAAATTGTACATTTTAAAAGCTGTGGAAGTGTCCCTTTATGTAATGATAGCAGGGTATTTGATTTGACTTATTGATATAACAAAATAAACAGTACACAAGTATACTTGCTAACTTTGGATCTGTCCTATATTGACATATACAAATCCATATTACAAAATTGAAATGAGAATATAGTTATAACAAACATACAATAGATACATGTAAGAAAATATCGAGCAAACTTCAAGTATCTACCATAACCACTTCAATAGCGACATCTATCTGCACTGCACATCTGTTTGTCTTACAGACTGTAGGAAGCACAGAATAAAAACTTTGATCCTTTGAGACACAATGTCGTCAGGAATGGAAGCCATGTACGTATATGATGTAAATACATCTATTTCCACAGTGTTGGCCTTCAGTCATTCAAAGGAACAGTGCTAGCTTTCTGTACTAGCACTACATTCAAATAATATAGATATCTCATTTAGTATAGCCTAAGAACACAGACTTTAAAAGAAAATGGTCTACAGAGGTCACTCATTTTCAACAAAGCAAGAACATTTCTGTAAAGTTTGAAGATTCAGGTCTGCTTTACACACGTATAGATTTGTATAAACCATCTGAGATCATGACCTTTTTCTGTTGGCCCATTTACTGGATCACTCCACAGGCACCCCCATTAGTTATCTTCCTGAGCCTGTGATCTTCTATTGTCCACATCAGTTATGCTAACTATAAAGTTCCCAATGACATTATTAAAAGATTTTAACATGGACACTCCCAGCTCATTGCTGGTTTCATTAAGATCTGGGTCATAGGCCCCTGAGAGTGGCGTGCACACCTCCACACTTCCTCTGCCAGCTCCTTCCAGGATCCCCATCAGCTGGCCTCTGACCTCCTGAAACAACTCCCTGTTGTACAGCAGTAAGTCTGAATCATCAAGAGGATAAGTGACATCGTCAGAGTAGCACTCACGGGGAACGGGTACCTCTATGTATTTTAACTTAGGAAAGCCTGCAGATAGCATGGAAAATAACCTTCGCAGGGCTGCAGAGGTCAGAGGGTTTCCCACAAGTTTCAGCTCTTTCAGCACCTGACAGCAAGCCAGAGCATTAGTGAAGGCGTCCATGTGCTCATCCTTTATGTTACATTCTTCAAGGGTCAGGCTGGTCAATGTGGCTGAGCAGCGGCTCAGCAGTCTGTGGAAACAGGAGGAGAAAGTGCTGAAGATGTCATGTCCGCTGATGTCCAGACAAACCAGGGACTCACTGTGGAGGCTGTTGGACAGGTACGTCATGTCCACACGGTTCAGGCAGCAATTGGCCAACTCCAAGCACTGCAGTGGAGTGTTAAGAGGACTAGGTAAAGAAAAAAAGGTAAAAAGAAATGAATTGGTGTGTGATTAAAGGCCAATGGTATCAGAAATCCCTAGGCCTCAGCAATCTTAACACAACTGACAATTGTACAGTAGTGAATAGCAGGCAGATACATATTATGGTTTGTGTTAGTCCTCAAAATGTATTTGACATGGAGGATGGTGCAGGGAATGCTTAACAGAATATTAGGTACATCTTTTTTTAAAGTAAAGTCATATGCCAGACGGTGATCAACAGCTCTGTTGTTTGGGCCTCCAATTCTATTTCTATTTGAACTGAAGTACAAGCAGTAGGGTTCTGGCTAATCTGTGGCTGTGGCCAGGTGCAGCTGTCTGTCCTTACTCCGGCATCATGTAAGCAATTTTAACAACAAAATACTTCCCATTGCTAACAAAGAGCTTTAATAAAGCAGGAATGTGCTGAGACCCTGGTTAGGTGATTATTGTGAGCTATATTAAAGCTCTTGATGCTACAAATTGCATGCAAGCCAGACAGATGGACATCAGATCCATCCAACTCTATTCATCAAGGACACCTTGTTGTCTTTCTTCATCTCCCTCACTGTCTATTTACTCACTTAAGCAATCTGCGTAGGTGTCCAGTTAGAGTGGAGAAACCAACAGAGAGCTCAGTCAGGCTGCTCAGTTGGGCCAGCAGATTGCCGATGATGGAGAGCACATCATTCTCATCAGAGCCCAACCTTCTAACATCCAATGCCCCAGCCGGCAGGGCCAATGACTGTAATTTGGGCAATTCCACCTTCGACAGCAGCACCTCCAAGTGTGGGGCCTCCAGGGGAACATTGTGGACTACCTCAAGCTTTGAAATGCACTCAGGTTCTGCTAGCCGAAGAACATAGAACAGCTGCTTGAGAGCGAGGGAATCAGCCCGGAAACTAACAAAACGAAGCTTCAGTGGACAGTAGCGCTTGAGGAGGAAGGCCTGAGCCACCAGCTCATAGTTGCGGCCTGTGACGAAACCATTCAAACGGACATCAATAGATATTTCAAAGGGTGATCGGGACACATTGTTGGCTTGCATGGCCACCATGGTCTCGTAGCACATTTGGGTCAGGAGCTGGGTTCTTCCCCATCGGCCCAGGGTTGACTGGCAGGGGCAGGCCTGGTGCTCGATATCCTTCAGGGCAGTCAGGTCCACCACATGCAGGCTCTTGGCGTAGGTTCTTGGAGGAGACAACACATAATCCTATAGAAAAACAAGGGGAAAAGATTGTAATTATCTAGTCAACCTATAACAGTTTATGACCGTTGTGAGCCAATAACAAGGTGTGAAGAGACCAGTACAGCCACAAGTAGAATAACATGGCACAGGAAATTGCAACAAAGACACAAGTATGACAACAATATGATCCAAGTACCTTTAAGCCAGTTAGAATCGCATCCAAACAAAGCCGGCAGGTGGAGGAGGTGAGGTCCATCTGACAGTCGACCGTTTCTCCCAGGAGCCTCTGTATGTCAAGCACATGAAGAGGCCATGCCTGGACCAAAACATGTAGCAAGTCTGTTTGCTCATGGAGGTAGCATGCCTTGAAGAGAATTGGGTAGAGGTTATAAGACACACAGTTGAGGTTCTCCAGAGCACTTGGACCACTCTGGACAAAGCTCTCAGCAGCAAGAAATCGCAGTGACTTCATGTTTTTTAGGTTTTATCTGGGTTTGTTGGTTGTTGATGAGAGCTGCAGTCAAACAGCTATGCGTGTCAGTGTCCGGCCTCCTCTGTGGTTGCTCCTTTGTTGATTTCCTCTGTTGATGTCTGCCTGGGTGCTGGGTATTTGTCTAGACCCAGGCTTGCTGTGGTGAGGCGCGGGGGTCGCGTGATAGAGTAAGCGGGTAGAGGTTATTAATAGAAACAGCTGTCTCAAGTCCTTAGTCAGGCACAGTGTCAATTTGCAACTTGCGCAAGAGAGATACATAGGAACAACACCTGAATGTCACTGGGTAACTTGTCGCTATTCTAAAAACACCTCTTTGTGACACTACTCACATGGCCTGAAAGGATCGAAGAAAACAATGTTGTGAGAGCAAAAATATAACAGCAATACAGGAACAATAAAATCTGTGATACAGAAACATTATCACTTTGCAATGTTTAATGCATTTGAGAAGGCAGCTTGTGATAAGGTGCTGTTATCTACTTTTTGGTACATTCACTTTTAACTAAATCTGCCTCAGTTAATGGCTTTGCCTGCTCTGAGATTATAGCATGTCACATGGTTGCAATGCACTGTGGTCTTTTGATTCTTCTGTCAGTGAAGCCATGGGTGCCTTTTACATGATGGATTTCTTCCGATATAAAACATGGGTGCAGATTCCACAACATCTAAAACAACCTGGTATTTACTGTTGTTTTAGACACCTAATACATATTCTGCCATGTTTACTTTGTTGACCATATTTCAGCATTTCTATATCATCTCGTGGTTTTTGAGTAAAAAAAAAGTCACTAACATGCATAGAAAAATGCAAAAAAATAAGCATGGATTTTCAGGGATTGTTATCAGAATATCAAAAGAGAAATTATTCATTGCCATTAAATGTTTGTTCAATGGTACACATATTTTAGCCTGGTCCTACCAGACTGAGCGGAAGTACCTAGGAGGGCGGAGCCATACTACACATATTTGCCCTAAGAAGCAAATATGTGACTATGCAGGTTTTACAAAATACAGGTTCAAATGTAGGCATGTATCTCTACAAAGTGTGCATTTACATAACTTTTAAATCTAAGTGGTAATGTACCTTAGATGAACCTGCCAATCAAAATGGTTATAAAAGTAGTATTCAGTAAACACTGAACTGAAGATTCTTGGAACTAGTGTAGGTAATATTTTCAGGTTTGCTTGCATTAAGATAACATTGCCTAAGCCTGATTTCACCACACACTGAATATCAGGTAAATAAGGCGATTCAAGGACCTGCTGAGTCGAATTTAACCTCCAAAACTACCACATTTCAGGTCGATAGTCCATACCAACTCTTCTTACCAGTCTCATGCATGTTTGAAAAACATTTATGAAGGGTGGTAGTGATGGTGATGATGATGATGCTCGTGGTGGTGATAGTGCTCATGTCTCTGGGCTGGAGAAACCAAGGCCCCATAGGAGGGCTGAAGGTTGGAAAATATTTCCCTACCTCCCCCCGGTGTGGGCCTAAGGTGTGAGGCAGCATCTTGTATCCTGGAGCGAAACCTCTTGCTCTGACTACGTTGCAGGATGCTATGTATTGCCGGCGGAGACTGGGAATGATGGCACCATGAAGCAGGTTGTTGGCCATGTAACCTGCAGGACTTTCCCTCATCTCCGTTCCTGTCTTTCCCCACTGACACAGCCTTGCTTCTTGGGGAATAAGGAATAGACAGGCCTCTGGGAGAGTATGGAGAGATGCTATTCTCTCTGATCACCACAGAGTGGTGCTTAAGAGCAGAATCAGCATTCCAAGTGGGCTCCTGAGAGGGAGATTCTGCAAAAAAGGAAGAAAAATGGCTTTAATTGTATGTACTTCCAAAAGAAAAAAATATAACAGTTCATGAAATCAAGTGTTATATACTGCTGATATGCACAAACTATACCTGTATTGTCAAACTTGGAGGTATAGTTTTCAATGCCAGCTAGATCCAGGTAGTGGTTTCTGCGCTCTATGTTTTCATCCACACAATAGTGTGTTTTTGCTTCCTCCTGAAAAGCAGTCTGCTCCTTCTCTGCTGCTGTTTTGAATAAGAGTGGGGCAATATCATCACACCAGGGACATTAGTTGACAAATTATGTTTACAGTTACTCCAGACACAATAAAAAAGAAGGATTTTTACTTATTTGTGATATCTTCTCTGGGCCAGCTGATGGAGTTACAACTAGCTTTATCTTCAGGGGTGTGGTGCCACTGTAAGGCGGCTTGACCGACGCCACTAAAACTTCATGCATGGAGTGTATGAGACTGGACATGTCCTGCAGAATACACACAGATCCATATATATACACACCGTGTACAAGCAAGCTAATTAAGACACCATTTAATTTAAACAATATGCGTGAAGGAAACCTACCTCTCCGGTGACCTCGTCATTGTTGTCAAAGTTGTACAGCGTGAAGACCCACTCCTGCTGAGTGTCCTCATCAGACACAATGTTACACTCTGTGACCTGTGTGTGCACATATTGCTATAATAAACATGTAACTGCAGTTCTGTAGTTTATTAGGTAAAATTAAAGTTTACAGTAATATATGTGGTGTAATAGTTGACCCATAGGGTCTTCAAAACTGGTAAAACCTCAATGTGTGCTTAATACTGTACATTGTTGATTACTATCAGATGCGTGACTTTGTAAAGAGTGCCCCGGAAAACACATTATCCAGAAACACTAGAATCTCACCCATCCAGTACCTCAAAGATTTGCAAATGGTGCAGAGATTTGGAGGAATTCACTCACAACATCATTGTTGTTCCTCTTCTTCGTCCGTTTATTGAACTGGAAGTGGATACTTTTATCTCTATCAGATGTCTTCTTTGTTGGCAGAATCACTAAACAATACAAAAAGCTGGACTGTAAATATCTTTATCCAGTTGCCTCACAGTTCATGGGGAAATATAATTATTGTGTTAACATACTGTGCCTTTCAATCAATGTATTTCACATTTGTCTTGGGATCAATATCTATCTATCTATCTATCTATCTATCTATCTATATCTGTTTACAAACAATGTTTAGCAGCAGAGAGGGAACTTACTGAAAGCTCCACCTCCAAAGGTTAAAGTTTCAAATATACAGGTAAAAGCCAGTAAATTAGAATATTTTGAAAAACTTGATTTATTTCAGTAATTGCATTCAAAAGGTGTAACTTGTACATTATATTTATTCATTGCACACAGACTGATGCATTCAAATGTTTATTTCATTTAATTTTGATGATTTGAAGTGGCAACAAATGAAAATCCAAAATTCCGTGTGTCACAAAATTAGAAAATTACTTAAGGCTAATACAAAAAAGGGAGTTTTTAGAAATGTTGGCCAACTGAAAAGTAAGAAAATGAAAAATATGAGCATGTACAATACTCAATACTTGGTTGGAGCTCCTTTTGCCTCAATTACTGCATTAATGCGGCGTGGCATGGAGTCGATGAGTTTCTGGCACTGCTCAGGTGTTATGAGAGCCCAGGTTGCTCTGATAGTGGCCTTCAACTCTTCTGCGTTTTGGGTCTGGCATTCTGCATCTTCCTTTTCACAATACCCCACAGATTTTCTATGGGGCTAAGGTCAGGAGTTGGCTGGCCAATTTAGAACAGAAATACCATGGTCCGTAAACCAGGCACGGGTAGATTTTGCGCTGTGTGCAGGCGCCAAGTCCTGTTGGAACCTGAAATCTCCATCTCCATAGAGCAGGTCAGCAGCAGGAAGCATGACGTGCTCTAAAACTTGCTGGTAGACGGCTGCGTTGACCCTGGATCTCAGGAAACAGAGTGGACCGACACCAGCAGATGACATGGCACCCCAAACCATCACTGATGGTGGAAACTTTACACTAGACTTCAGGCAACGTGGATCCTGTGCCTCTCCTGTCTTCCTCCAGACTCTGGGACCTCGATTTCCAAAGGAAATGCAAAATTTGCTTTCGTCAGAAAACATGACTTTGGACCACTCAGCAGCAGTCCAGCTCTATTTTCCTTAGCCCAGGTGAGACGCCGCGCTGTTTCTTGGTCAACAGTGGCTTGACACGAGGTATGCGGCAGTTGAAACCCATGTCTTTCAAGCGTCTCTTGGTGGTGGATCTTGAAGCACTGACTCCAGCAGCTGTCCACTCCTTGTGAATCTCCCCACATTTTTGAATGGGTTTTTCACAATCTTGACTAGGGCGCGGTGATCCCTATCGCTTGTACACTTTTTCTGACCACAGTTTTTCCTTCCCTTTGCCTCTTTATTAATGTGTTTGGACACAGAGCTCTGAGAACAGCCAGCCTCTTCAGCAATAACCTTTTGTGTCTTTCCCTCCTTGTGCAATGTGTCGATGGTCGCCTTTTGGACAGCTGTCAAATCTGAAGTCTTCCCCATGTTTGTGTAGGCTTCAGAACTGGACTGAGAGACCATTTAAAGCCCTTTGCAGGTGTTTTGAGTTAATCAGCTGATTACTTTGTGGCACCAGGTGTCTTCAAAATTTAACCTTTACACAATATTCTAATTTTGTGACACACGGAATTTTGGATTTTCATTTGTTGCCACTTCAAATCATCAAAATTAAATGAAATAAACATTTGAATGCATCAGTCTGTGTGCAATGAATAAATATAATGTACAAGTTACACCTTTTGAATGCAATTACTGAAATAAATCAAGTTTTTCAAAATATTCTAATTTACTGGCTTTTACCTGTACTGTAGAACAGATGTATTTAATTTTACTTTTTCCCTTTGACCTTGGCAAGTAAAGGTGTGACCTGCACAACATCTACACAATAATAATAAAGCCCTTTATAATACATAGAACGTGAGCAATGTCAGTAAGATGTAAACAGCAATAATTCAATTCTCTCCTCACCTTTAAGGTTGCAGTTACGTCCAGACTTGTTTTCCCTCAATTCTACGTACAAGTTCTGTCAAAAAAAAATGAGAGTGTAAATCAACAGAGTGTACACATGTAAGAGGGATAGGGAAAGAAAAGAGTAAGCAATTAAGAGTTTTTTTTTGTCCCATGGGTGCAGAAATTGATCTGAAAACACATTTAATCTGATGATGTGTGAATGTGATGTAAATCTGTCTTCATTTTCTACATAAATTAAAACATAGAAAAAGAAAAGGAGCGTGTGACTTTGTGTCCCAACTGGCAGATGGCTGCCCACCTAGAGCCTGGTTCTGCCTGAGGTTTCTGCCCGTTTAAAGGAAGTTTTTCCTCGCCACTGTTGCACCAAATACTGTACTTGCTTATGGGGGGGAATTTTTGGGTCTCTGTAAATTAGAGTGTGTTCTAGACCTACTCTATCTGTAAAGTGTCCTGAGATAACTTCTGTTATGATTTGGCACTATAAATAAAATAAAATTGAATTAAACAAGCTTTGGACATTTCCTAACTGGCTCTCCTCTTTACACTTTTGACTTCTTGACCTTTTCTTCCCCCTTCATACGTAATTGATGTGTCCCTAAAATTTATTTGATCATTAAATGTAAATTATTTTTCTCATATTGTCCATCTAAATATACCTGTATTCACCCTCAGAAATGCTCAATTTTAGCATCTGTCTTTAAGCTCCCCTCTTGAAAAAGCCCAGTCTGCTCTGATTGGTAAGTATTTTCGGGCCGGAATGACTGTAATGGCACTGTAGCAGCACTTTCTACCTATGTAAGTAAGCAGTTGTGACATCACAACCATATGGATGTCCTGACGACTCGTTTAAAGGTCCAGTTTCTGAATAAGGGCTGTGTGCATTTTTCCGTGTGTTGAGTGTCTTGATACTTGCACAATATGCATATAGCACTTTGACCTGGTTTAATAGAGAAAAAAAGACATACAGTAGATATCTCACTTTTTACAATATGGGATCTTTAACAATTTTCTGTGATTAAAAAAAAAAAAAAGATCTGATAGTACATACACACTACTCTCTCAGGTAGAAACCAGTCTGGACTGTAAAGCAAGATAAAACTGAGAGCCTCAACAAGGCTTTTCTTATCTCTCAACACGACAATCCATCACTAACGTCACATTGATGCTCAGGCAGATGCAGATGAGTGACAATAGGAATGATAAGATGAGTGCACACCTTGCACTCACATACACATCAATCTTTCTCCACACCCTCCTCTCTCTGCCAGCCATGCTCTGACTGCAGTGAAGCTTTGATGCTGTGTTCAATTTCACGTGAAAGACGGTGGAAGTGGAAGAGATGGTGCAGGTAGCAGAAAGGTGCACACAGGGTAGAATCCAGTATTCTGTTGTACACCCTCATTATAAATCACCCATCCATGTATCCGCCTCGATATCAAAAAGCTTCAAGTTTCAGCAGAACAGTAGCTGCCTTTGTCTCAGCAAGAATGTATAACAGTCAATCTGATAACTTTTTACCTGGGTGGATTTTAGCCTAAATATAATGAGAAATACCAAGCTTTTCAAGACTTAAAGTAATTTGTTAACACTCATGACAGAGAAACATTGGTAGAAATGTGAACTGGACTTAACAATGGATTTCCAGTGCAAACAAACGAACAAGCAGAGTTGTAGAAGTACCTGGGCGTTAGCTATGTCAAACAATATGAGGCATGAAGATGTAAGATTAAAATCCTGCTCATGATGTTTGCTCATGGATGTTACAATATTTACATGGTGTTTATGAAAATTTACACTGAGTCAGCCACACACATGCACACATCTTCAGAAAGTGATGTTGTTGAAACCTGAGCGACTGCTTTTTGACAGGTAAAGTAAGGCATATACTGTATGTAAATATTTAGTTATTGGGTCTGTGTGTCTTTAGTTTTTATCGACAGCTTTAAAAACATTTACTTGTCACTGGTTATCTTCAAAAATACACAAAGTGTCTTTAACTATCGTCTGTAACGATTGCTTTTAATAAAAGAACTTATACATACAAATGTATGTTAGCAATTGTTTTAAGGTGTCTTTTTTTAAACTATCTCTCTCTATATGCAGAAAACTCTTTAAATGAAGTAAAGTCAGGGGAAAGGCTTCATATTAAGGAGGCAAAAAGAGGGTTCATGCAAGACCAAAGCTAATGTCTCACACAATGGGAT
This sequence comes from Percina caprodes, assembly GCA_013375575.1. Taxonomy (NCBI): domain Eukaryota; kingdom Metazoa; phylum Chordata; class Actinopteri; order Perciformes; family Percidae; genus Percina; species Percina caprodes. Next base: position 3,095,352 of record JABXJD010000021.1, on the reverse strand, counting down.
GTCTTTGCCGTTGGCAGTTTACAGCTGTGGAGTGTCAAACTATATTAGGCTGGAAAATCTAATCACAGGAAGATCTCTGCCATTAACAAGCACAGAAACTCCACCACAACATTTTAAATAACTTGGCAACATCTTTTTTCCAAACTGTGGAAGTTTCCAGAGCATTCATTCAACACTTTATTTAACTTCAAAACAAACTGGTGATAACTCACACCAAATCTTATGACTTTAGCAGTTGTGCTAAAAGATCAAACAAGCTGAAGACAAGTAAAATGGCATGTAAGTTGCTTATCACATTTCACATTTAAATAGTTTTCCTTTTTCTACAAGCAACACAAATCTTTGGAAGCTCATAAAACATTTATAATTTCCTTTGAAAACATAATTGATGATTAAATCAGTATGCATATATAGGAGAGTAAGTGACAGTTTTTACCGCCTCTTCTTAAATAAAACATAATAAAGAGCACATTTTATCTTCTGTTCAACAGTATCCAAACATACGGCTTCATAAATGCTAACAGTCTACATGTTATGCCATTTACGCAATCAAACATCCCCTCCCTTCCCACATCTTTTTCCTCTCTCCCCTCTTACAGTCTGTCTGACTGGAGAAGGAAAGCAGTACCAGATGTGGAGATTTTTTTTCCCAGTTGGGTATAAAGACCTTGCTGTTTGGTGGCGGTGGCTGTGTTGCACTTCACAGACGTGCAAGTTTCTTTATAGAGATGGAGGAGGAAAGGGCGGAAGAATAAATATACGACTACCTCCAAACACCTTTTATGTCTCCTGAAGTGATGTGAGAAAATACTGTATACCCCTGGCTGAACTGAGATGAAGCTGAACTGCAATAAGCCAGCATAGAGGCTGTGAATGCCTTAGTTGCTGTTGCTTTTTTCTTCAATATGGGAAAATATTTAACATGTACAACTCTCATGCATTTAAGATGATGTTCTGGAGGAAGAATCGTCCCTAAAATACTTATTATCAATTCAGAGTCAAATCCAGTCCAGTCATTTTATTACTATGGCATATCACAAATTTGCCTCAGGGATTTTGTGGGACCCAATGTTGTTAAACTCTTGATAATCAATTGTTTATTTAACTGGTCCCAAATATTTTGTATAAAGCACTTTGAATAGCCTTGTTTCTGAAATGTGCTATATAAATAAAGCTGCCTTGCCTATACCGTTTTCAGTAAAGTCTAAATTAACTACATTATCAACCATTATATCAATAAAATCTCCTAACTCTATCATGTGGCCAATGGTTTCCACTCATAACTGTGCTAGCTTCAAGCCTATTTGGTAATCCATCAAAAACAAATCATTAGTGTCAAAGGAAAAAAATAAGCATCATGGGATCTGTTTGTGTTATACGTATGTGGGTGCCCTCTTGGTTTAACTTTGCCTGTGTCTGTATGTTAGTCCAGTATATATATATATATATATATATATATATATAGCCTAATACTAAACTATATAAGCAGAAATAAGCATATGTTATAAAAACCTATGTTCTACCTCTGTCAGTTTGGTTTTGTGGATGCGCTCCAGCTCCCTTTGACAGGTCAGCACATTGGAAGCCAAACTACCACCTGCAGAGAATAAGAATAAATATGTAAATACATGTACAAACACGTATAAAAGGTATGTGGTTTGTACAGTTTCTGTGTTGACTGTCTTACCTTCGGGACCCTGTCTACGTTTCGAAGCTATCCAAATAATGAGGGAAAAAAGAGTATATTCAGAAGAAATTCCATCTTTAAAAAAAGGTATGTAACAAAATATCTCACCAAGTTTGGACTGGAATTTGCCCATATCTCCGCCTTTTTATTTGCTCGGGAACATTTCATAATGTCCAATCCATGAGGGGAAAAATAAATGCGACATTTGTGAAAGAACAGCGCCCGGAGACTACACAGACAAGCTTGAAAGTTTGACTTAGATATCAAAGAGTATAAAGGAGCGAGAGCGAGAGGCTTCACCGTTGTGTACTTCCTTCTACGGTAAATTGTAGATTACTAAAGCTAAAAAAAAACACGTTAGCAATGAGAGAAAGCTTCTCTTTCGGAGACACCTTTTAATATGTACAATAACTTATTCTGGACATATTGATTTTCGTTTAGTAAAGGTAATATACAGTTGTGGCCAAAAATTCACATATAGTTGTAAAGAACGAGCTCTATTTAAATGGATTCAGCGATGTCACCAGCTGTGGTTAATAATAATCACTCGTGAGATGTAAAAGAAGTCATGTCACAAAATAAATTTTATTGATACAACTTTCTACATCACCACAATTGGTCGTTGTCGTTGAGGTTGCTGTATGTAAATTTTTGACCAGTAGATTTTGTCACATTTTCAAAAGACCCATAATAAGGTCAAAAGAGACCCACATTTCATGATTGTTTTTTGTGACAAAGAAGTATGTGCTCCAATGATTCCATCACAGAAAAATAGGAGTTGTAGCAATTATTGGAAACTCAAACTACTGTGACATACATGTTCTTCACAACTGTATGTAAACTTTTGGCCATAACTAATAAAATGTAGGCTAATATTTGAATGTGTATGGTGTGTGCATTACAGATGCTTTACCACTATTAAGATGGATCCACAGTATATCCCTTTATAAGAATGATGGAACTGCTTACAACACTGCAGAACGGTCTTTTTAAGAACACAGACACTACCGTAGAACATCATCATACAACTCAGCTGTAAATGAGGTGAACATCACGAGGAAGCTGGAATGACAAATGCATCACATCTTTTTACTGCAGTATCTTGTGCTTTGACGCTAAGCACTTGAAACACTCAGGGCAACTGCAGTTCTTCACTGCTTCAATCATCTAACTTATTGTTGCCATAATTATATTTATAGCTTAATTCATAAAAAGGAAAATAAAATGTAAAAAGTCATGTTAGTCAATTGACTACCAACAACTCAATAAATACCATTTCTTAAACAATCACAGACAAAAGGAATGGTGGAAAATAGCTTTTTTTGTGTATAACTAAATACAAAAGTATTATGTAGACATCTTGTTTGAAATGTAGTTTCCTGGTTTCCTTTGTATCTACTTACAACTCGCCTTCAATCTGAAGTAATGGCTGAGGTTAACCATTTTTTTTGTTTTCTTTATATTACATAAATGTACATATGTCCGTTTAAAAAGCAACAGACCAAGTCCATCTCACTTCTTTTTTTTTTTTTAACTGCTGCCACTGACAGACTCTTTGACAGTGAGGGCAGAAGTGGGTCCTATGTGGGTCCAGATGTAGCCTTTTTCTGGTCGGATGGGGATGGTGGGGAACGGAGAGCTCTGTGACTTGAAATATTCAGAGGGGGCGTGACACACAAACTCCAGGTACTCCATCTTTCTGGGAAGATCCTCCTCTGGACCTAATAAAAATAAGACAGATCTTAACTTGTTACATAAATGGCTTAGAAATTGTACAATTTTAATTTCTCATTGCTCACCAACAATGTATGTCCCAGGATCAAACTGGTCCTTTGGGCTAGCCTGTGTGGGGATTAACCAGGTCAGTGCAGCACTCTTTTCACAGTACTGGTCCTGCACAAAGCCTCGAATCTGGGCATAGTAAGACTTCCCGTCTTCCTCATCTGTTACCTTGATCACATCTCCTGTCTGGTAGTATACACCCTGTGGATACAGATATAAACACTAAGGAGGGTCTGGCTCCTTCTCTCACATGTATCACAGGCTGAATGTTTCCTACAACAGTATTAGTTAAAGCTGCAATTAGATGAAGAAATTCTAACAGATCAGGAAATGTTTTAAGATGAAAATGGGGTAGATGACAATATTCCTATATTGAGCATAAACATGAGATTATTTTTTGGGAGAAAAAATAAAATAAACATACCTTATAAAATACTGATTCAGATGTGATGATTGTTGCAACAGATTCTGGTGCTTTGATTGGCTGAGGAAAACACACACACACACACACACACACACACACACACACACACACACACACACACACACACAAATAAATAAGTTCATATTACAACACAAGAGAAATAACCACATTTGCTAATCAAATCCATCTCTGCCTTACATTTTTGAGTTTGAATATGTGTCTTCTTCCCTTTCCTTTTGTTGACACCTTCTTCTCGGATGCTGGGGCTTTGTACTTGGTGCTTCTCAACCGTGCAGACCTCCTGTGGATCTCCTGCTTGGACTAAAAGAGCAACACATAACAGGTATTTAATCTGCCGCCATTCAATGTTTACCTATGACAAACTCAACTGCAACTAAATAAGGCTGCAACTAATTATTATCGGGTAACTGATTAGTTACTTTATTCACAAATAGTAATAACTAAACCGCCATCCGAATAACAAAAAACTATTTATACGAAACAGAAAACATTCACACACCCCAATCTTCCCAGTAACGTCACAGGCCGCTTTCAGATTCATTATGATCTTTACATTACAGTTTGTTATGCTGCTGTAGTGGTACTTCTTTAAATGTCCAGCTGTAAACACCAGTATGTGAACTCTATTTTAGAGAGGGAGTTCAAGCGGAGCATTCAATATGAAGGGCACATTTACACAGTAACGAACCTGCTTTCCCCCGCCATTGCTGGGCTGAGTGTTGGAGGACATGGAGGGTCCTGATGCTCCGCAGCTGCTCTTTCCTGTGCAGTTGTTGCAGAGGATCTCTCCCTGGTTTCCTTTCTTCCACATCGAGGAAGAGTTCGTCTTGCAGACAGCACAGCATGGTTTCAAACCCAGCGGCATCGTTAATGGTCAGAAAACGATGCCAGGGTACACAGAAATTAACGTTAATACAGTGCTCAACAATGAGATGATGGCTGCTCGTTCAGCTCCTGCTAACTGTGTATCACACCGATGTGACTCCTTCAAATGACACAAACAGAGAGAAAGATATTTCCTTATCTGCGCTAGATAAACCTTAGACGACTAGCTATGACATTAGGCTTGATACGATAATCACGACTTCATGAAATTACAAGATGGATTGTTTATTTTCGCAGCCAAGTCACCGCCATTGCTAACTGTTTCTTCTTCTGCCTATTTTGACATCGTCGTCGGCGCTGTCGTTTGCGATGCATTGGTCAAGCGCCACCACTGGACTGGAGGAGACTGCGCCAAACTAGACCTGTGTATTTAGATGTTGCCATAAACCATGTTGTGTAAAAGGTTTGGTTCACGTTTAGGTAGGGGTAAACTATCGCACACACCACCTATTTTGTCTCCTAGTTGATGCAAGTAACGTACTAGTATGACAATAATAATGATAATAATCAAACATTTCGATTTCAGCTAAAGTTACTCCACTCCAACAGGTGGAGGTAATCAAGTAAAAAGGCCACCGACCACTGTTAATGTGAAGAAGAAGAAATGCGTCACTGTTCAAAACAAAAGTTCCGCCTGTCTGGCGCCGTGTCTTCAGGAAGATGTCTCAAAATACTCCCGACAAAGACGACCAAACATCAACTAACAAAAAAACCATCTCCCTCCCAATGTCCAGAGTGAGGCTGATAATGAAGAGCTCCCCCGATGTCTCCAGCATTAACCAGGACGCTCTTTTTCTCACCACCAAGGCTACAGTAAGCTGCCGTTTAATGCTAGCTAAATCATCGGTTCACTGAGCATTGCTAACTTGTCAGCTCATTCATCTGCTGTTGCTAATAGGGATTAGCTCGCCGTTAGCTTATCGGGTAGCTAAGTGTAAATGTGGCTGCTCCAGTTTCCATTTGAGCTCCACTTACCGTGAGTTTCTCTTTTGCTGACTTGTGTTGTTGAAGGAGCTGTTTGTCCAGCACCTGGCTCTCGCTTCATTCAACGGCTCCGGGAAAGAAACCAACACTCTATCATACAGCGACCTGGCTCAAACCGCAGAGGAGAAGGAGACTTTCCATTTTCTTACAGGTGAGAGCCAGCCACAGGCTGGTAACGTTAGATCTACAGGGGCTTTCTGCAGCATGTAATGTTGGTCACTACTAACTCTCTTCTTACCACTATAACATCGGTTGAATGAAGTATCCACCTAAAATGAATGCAGTCACAAAACTAAAAAAGCCCTGCAATATCTCATCACCACGAAGGTTATAAACAATTTTATGGTCATTTGGATGCTGTATGTTGGAGTCATGGAGCTTCTGTGTACTGATAATATTTGTATGTCGCTCTGTCCCTGTATATATCTGTATGTTGCTACGTGTACTGACTGTGAAAACGAATATCTCTCTGGGGCAAGTAATCTAAATCTTAGTTTGTGGTAATGCATTGCACATTTTGTATACCCTAATTGATATTAATGGATGTGAAAAAATATTATAAACATCCATAGTAAAATGCAATACAACACAATGTCACAAACTACAACCCAAAATGATTATAAAGTTCAATCAACACCTCTGTGAAGCTGTTTTAGCAAAAGCTGAATGGTGATAACACTAATTATTAATGTTTAATGTGTTTTGGTTTATTATGTGACTTTTTGCATTATTGCACATCAAAGAAAAGGACTGCTTTTTCACAATGTAAATGGGTTTGCCTTGGTGTTAGGCCTACGCAATACACATATTAAGCAGAAGTACTGCCACAGTAAAAGGAATAAAAAAAAAAAAAAATATATATATATATATATATATATATATATAATAGAAGTACCATACAAATATGAAATTACATGTACATAATGTACTTAAACCAAATATTAGGGAAGAAACAATGCGGTCCATTTTATAATAAAATACCAAGTGATTTATACAGTAATCAACAAATGTATTTTTCATAAAGTGGGCAGCATATTCTGACTTTTGACATACTTTTTATCAACACAAACTTGCATCGCTTTGTTTTCTTGCAATAATCTTAATAGAAGTTGCTACAGTATTTTTTTCTGCAGCAATTTTTAAAGCAGTCTTTGTTGTAACCTCACCTTCTACCAAGGACAACAATAGCTTTTAAGATCTATTTCCACAACCATTCATCATTCATTCAGATGCTGTAAACACAGTTTCACATCATTTCACATTGGCACAGTCAGCAATGGCATTCTGCAGCTACAGTAAAAGGATAAATAGTGACTGGAAGAACAAGTTTGACACAATTTATTATTCTCTTTTATAGACATCCTCCCAAAGAAGATCTTGGCTCGAGATTATCTTCAGTCTTTGGACCAAATGCAAGATGATGATGCTGACTTTTAAAAAGACACTGGTTACATTTCACAGATGTTATCAAATGCACACATCCTGCCATTTATTAAGTGCACTATCAGAAGAGATACACTGAACTTTCTCAATGCTTTTTTAAGATACATTGACAGAATTCAGCTGTAGGGCTCATGAAAGACGTTAGGGGATACAGAATTGAAAGTAAAGCCACATAGGTCAAATGTAAAATCAAGTGAAGACCTAGAAATCATCTTCAAAAACAAGACCACACTGCCTCTTAGAGGTACATAGAAGTTTTACTGCATGTCTAAGATAAATACTTTATGCCAGAAATCTAAATGTGTAACAATGGCTTAAACAAAGCAGTCTTAGATGAATTATAATGCAATCACCCCTTAACATTTTTGCATTTGGCCTGTATTCCCAAATTATCTTTGAAGGTTTTGTGGTAGCAGTTTCTTATAAAGTCCGGGCTTGTTTTGCATGCACAACAATCAGCTGAAGTAAATTGTTTTTTCTTAATAACTTGCAGGCCTGTATGGGCTTTACATGTAGCGGACCAAGATGTAATGGGAATCCATTCCACACAGCTGGTGCACAAATGTCTCAGTTCTGGAGTTATTATTGCCTTTTAAATAGGATTGGGTATTTTAGAGGTGCTGTCAAACATTAATTTCAAAGTCAAATATACTGATGTTAATTATTCTAAGTTACATATGATAGTAAAAAAGAGAGATTGTCATGTTTGAGTTGTGTGTAGTTTATCATAAATACTTGAAAGTATAAATACCTCCTTTTTTTTCCAGCTTCACTACAAAGCAAGTGAACGTGCTGTGTCTTTCCAAATACAAATTCACACTCAAGCTTAATAGATGTGAATATTTAAAGTGTATATATCATCTGACCACCTTACAACGCATCATCCTCATGCATTTACAAATTGTTTAGATTTGATATTAAAATAAAGATTTGTGCTGTCTGATATTCATTGTTGCACCGCATGTATTTTACACCACAACTTTGGAGAAATATACATATGTATATGCAGTGTATTAATGTCGAATGACGTGTTAAACAGGTCAGTTCTGTTTTAAGCTCGAGGCTTATAGCGGGACCATCAAATCTCCATGTGAAGGAGAATAATATAAAACATGATTTAACAGCTACATGTTCATCAACTCTTCCCTGATAATGTGATGTTTTTTATCTGATTCCAGTTTACAGATGCCACTTTTAGGTGCTTTGATGACATAAGGTGCATATCAAGTGTGTTTTGTCCTCATACTACGGACTAACATAATCCTGAGCATGCATACATATACTACATTGTTACATGAATATAAAAATAGAGCACAAATAAGGCAAGTGGTTGTCATTGTCACTGCCGGATGAGTTTGTTGAGTCGAAGCTGTATGTCAAGCAGAGTATTCTCTAAAGTAGAAAAATTATTCTCTAGGTTGTTTGCCATGTGCTCTCTTCCATCTATGGCGTCCCTTGTGTTGGCAAGATGCTCCTTCATGCTGAAAAGAATGACAAACCACAAGTAAATGTCTGAGACTTTGTGACACATTTACACACTACTCTGAAAAAATTCATAAAAGGTCCAAGTAATGAGTCTGTTCACTCCCATCTAATAGAAAGAAAACACTGAATTGCGTTAATTCTCTACAGCTTTCACGCCAGAGCCTCGTCTCAGCCAGATGTCCCGACAGATGACGCTTGCAAAACACTGGACATGACTCAGCTGCTTGTCTGGCTGCTGTTTCCACTTCTTTGGCATTCAAACGTTGTTTCGGCCAAACAAGTAACACTGATCCAGGGATCCTGACTGCCTCACTATACAATAATTTAGGAATAATCCCCCAGCTGGCCTTGGATCAGTATTTACCAGATACTTGAATTGAATACTTGAATTTTCCCCTGTAAAGTGGGGCTTTTAGCTGAATTTTGAAGAGACAGGTCTCTGGAACGTATGGTTCTAATGTATTAAATATAAATATGCAACAACAGAAAGCCATATCACTGATATATGTACCTGCTCCTTAACCATTAAAAAAGCAATTTAGTACATATTTATATTATCCCCACATCTTTTTTAACCACCGTTGTTTTATTAAATAAGCTTCAGCCCCCTCCTCACCCCAGTTATTTTCATACAACCCTTGAGGTTATTTAATCCATCAAATGGTCCATGCACTTCTGTTTCTCACCTAGTGAGTATCCCCTGCTCCTTTCCCTCTTTCCTCGTCTCCTTCAGAGAGGCAAAAACTTTTTCCATGGTCTGTATAGTTTCTACCACATCCAGGTGGTCTGAGTGGATCCCCTGGACCTCCTCTCTGGCTTGGTGTTCGTAGGAGATCCCTACCTCCTCCAACCCACTGGTGGTGGACACAGCCTGCAGGGCAGCCCTGTTTTGGAGAACAAGCAGACGGGACCTGGCAAACTCCTGAGGTCCAGCTATGTTTTCCCAGCAGATTGGAGAGGACGGTGGTAACCAGAAGCGCTGGGTGCAGTTGACTGGTTTTCCTGGGGTCTCTGTTATGAACGGGCTGTCCGCAGGGAAACTGTGAAGCAGGTGCGAAAGAGATGATCCAGAACCCCACTCCCAATCCTCCAGGTATGGTTCCCCAGACTCTTGTTCAGGGGCAAAAGTAGGAAGAGGCCCCGCAGCCCCCACACCCTCTGCTGGGAAGCAGACCCCCAGCAGGAGGGAGCAGGACAGGCAGAGCAAGGCCCTGCTCACTGCCCCCTGTAGCATCTCCAAACTGGCGGAAACATGAAGTATCAGTTTTATTCAGACTGACACACACACACACACACACACACTTTCCACTGTAGTCTTTTAATGTAACACAGCTATTGCTTTATTCACATAACAGGTCTCCCTTTTTTAATGAGCCATAATTATATATAATCTAAATATAATAAAAAAATATATGCACAAAGAAATGTAATTTCTTGACACTGATGAAGGAGAATTACAGTGAGACTTTTCATTGTCATAAAAGTGTGTCAATACAGGCAAAATGCGATTTCACCTTCAAAATAAAGGTATAAATTAGGTTACGTTAAATATAAAGAACAAAAAGATTAATCGCTACAGTTCTGCCACATATGTCTCCACCAAGAGCAGTGTTCTTTTCGGTACAGTAATTTACATATCACAAAGGCTAAAGCATATTTATTTCTTATTATCTCCGGAAGTTTTGCTCTCAATATGGTAGCTTCATGGTTTACCAGCAGTAGAAAGTTTAAGAAGAAAAAGCCTCACAGTTAATCCGCTACTCCTTATCATTGCAACAACTTTGCATACCGTAGGCGTACATAGGCTACATGTCACCCGCCCGTGTATGTAATATGTCTTACCTTGAAAGCGACGAAGCCGGCTGTGAGTCCTGAGACGCTGCTTCGGTGCCTGAAGTCGTCGGAAAAAATGAGTCGTTGACTGCAGCCTGTAACGATGTGAATCAGTATTTACTGGCCCGGTAACAGCAGTTAGGAGCAAGGATTTTCCGTCAGAGTCTGTGGAGTAATTGCGGGAAACTTAACCCAATGAACGTCAAATACACTTGTAGTCTGGCTGGAAATGTCTACTTACGTAGCGTACAAGCGCTATAACACCAGACAGACATGCTGGAAAAAGTAGATCTGCTGCAGGGTTTTTCTGTAATTTATGCCTACTAAAAGTGGAATTTTATTTCTATGCTGGATTATACGTTTGTGGTATACGTGTTTATTTGCATCTTTTTGTTCACCTAAAGACTTCAAGTTGTCTGAATGTGTGATGCTCGTGGAATTTATGTTTATGAGCCATTTTACAATGTCCTAAACAGGAGCAGCAGGTTTGAATTTTAAACTCACAACGCTCTAAACATCAGGCATCATAACCTGTGCATTTACACTGTTAATTCAGATATACCCATAACATTTGTTATCATGCTGTTTTAAGAACGAACACAGGTTTTTTTAACAGTTGTTTTGTCCCACATACTAATTGACAACATCTGTGTTTATTTCTTCTGAAAGGCCAGGGAAAGAATTTATGTAGCTCAAGGCTCACACCCTGACATAAGCAACGAGGAATGGGATATTTTGGCACAAACTATCGAGTGTGTTGTAAGGAGAGAAAGGGCGCATGCACACACCATCAGTCTTAAAAGATGAACTGTGAATCTCAGGACAAACGGTAAAACATAAGTTTGTAACTCTAAAGAAAGATGGGAATTATAAAATGCAATATCAGACCCATCTAGATGAGACCTGTCCAGACAGTATGGCTCTGGTCTACAGCTGGTGGCCAGATATTGTTTTCAGATCCTAATGATTTTCAAACCATTTGGAGAACAAGTAACAAGAGTTTTGGATAGGGTTCAGCTTCGGCAGCTTTACCTATGCTAATATACAATGACAGCAAGCCGTGACGAGTCCATAGCAACCAGTTCACTGTTGAATTTATTACCCATTGTTGTGCTTTGTTTTTGTGGTTTGTTGGTCTAAATGTTTTATTGTTTTATTTCACGTGTACTAGTTTACTAGAGGAGTAACTTAGTAGGCTATTTGAAGTAATGCAGGGAGTGTGCATTTAGTTCCCATGCTTATTGTGTTTCCATAGCAATATTAGTGGTAAATCTACTGAAATGGCCACCATAACAGTGGAGTGTGATGTGTAAGATGAGGGAGCAGAGGTTAAGTCTTATTTGGGTAGTTGCAAAAAGCAATGCTCTGTTAGATGTTTTACAAAGTACAAACCAGCATAGAAGGCGTAAAAATAGTGTATATGGAGGGTCACAGGAAAATGTAATACTGGACGAGGGAGGTATGGTGATGTCTTTTTTGGCTAAAGACCCCAAATCCTCCGGTAGCCCCTTACATAAAAACAAACAGTCCCTATCCATGTATAGGTAGGGGGGTAAGGGGTGTCGAGCGAACAGTCCATCGATGTTGTAATATAAGTAGGCCTATACGTACCTTCAATGACGGATCCTCTTGCTCTGCTTGGGTTCGTCACAGGAACCGTTCTCCCCAAATTCAGAATCAGATTTCAGGTATACTCCCTGAGATAGCTAAAATACATACCCATACAACAATTACATTTTGTTTTTCCACAACCATGAACACGTATTTATGGTTGACTGGCAGTTAATTTTTAGGCAGGGAATATTAGAATAATGACTGTGTGTTTTGTAAGATCTAGATATCAAATAAACGCATACTGTTTGTTGCGTTGGCCATAAAGGGTCTGCCATTTTCCTATGTTGAAATGTCGCCATCTACTGCGATGTTTAGGACACAGCTTTATTTTGCAATTCGTAGAGAAAATAATAAAAAATCCTCGCCAAAGCACATTATTGTTCTTCTCTCAGTAAATACATCATTATTTCCATGATGATAACAAGTCATTTAAAAGTGCTAGTGACTCAAAATGAAATATACCAAAGACGTGTTTGAAAAAGCAACAAATACAACTAGCCTAATATTATTTTTGAATTTAAAAAAATTGGCATTGCATTATTTGCTCCTCCTTTAGGTTATGACTGTTTTCTCCATAATTTAACTGTTTTAATACTTCATCATTCTACTATTGTTGTTATAAGCTAGACACTAACTACGGTTTATTTTATTTTTGATTAAGTTTAGTTTTAATCTACATGTTGTTGACAGTAATATTGTGGACAAATTATAGTTGTTAAATTATATAAAAATATTTTTTTAGGAGCATGTAAAAAAAAAAATGCATGCAACATGCTACAGCGACAGATGTAGCATGCCCTTGGGCTGGCACTGCAATTTGCGCCCCACAGGCAGTCGAAGCGGTCAGTAGGCTATAGACCTTAGGTTACTAATAATATGCCCAATGTTATCGGCTCCAAGATCCATTGTTTGACCACTGAGCTCTTTGTTGTGTTGTTGCTTCTAATAAACTGCCAGTTGTGAACTATTATGGTCATTTAGGCTACATAATTAAACTGGGTTTTGGCAATGGGTTTGGCAATTATTTCATTTAATTTTAAAATTAAATGAAATAATTGAGTGAGTGGGTGAAATGATGGACCCCAGCCACAGTTATATCTATACAACCCCACACACAATCACATATAAATATACATATACAAACACACACGTTCAAAATATGAAATGTAAACGTTAAACATGTAAAATTGCTAATCCAATGTCTTGCCAGTTTTTGTGTCTGTGCATGCATAGGTTTACAACCTAAGACATAACGGTTGGTCTATAACACATTATTATTATTAAATACTGATGGACCACACAGAAAATAAGTAACCATACAGTGACATCTAGTGGCGAAAACTAGAAATTGATGAAATTGCTTTATTGATAGACCACTGTGTCCCACGATATCTTTAAAAATAGGCTAGGCTACTATATGTTTGGAGTCCAAACAGGACATTTTATATAGCCTAGTTCTTTATTAAAATATGGACTAAAATTCAAATAATATATGCACGTGTTTACAAACTTCAATACACTTGATAAAACTTCTGAAAATAATTTTCGCACAAAATTTCATGTGTGCAGTATTTAGCTCCATTTACACGGTATAAGAGCATTGCCCATGCCCCGGGTCATGTCAGTGAGGGGCGGGGATCACCGCAGAGCTCCTCCCTCCTCCAGGCTGCCGTCACCGGGGCTGCTGGACCGGAGCAACTCGGCACCAACAACCAGCCACTGGCTGCTGCTCCGTGCTGAGTGAAGGCTCGGTGCAGCCAGGAGTCTCCCCGCCGTCTCTGCCCGTCAATTCTCGCGGTCCACGGTTAACGACATGGCCTCCGACGGCATGGACGAGCGTTCTCCTCTGCTGTCGGGTCCCAACTCCGAGAACGTCACACCCACTGCTCCCCCGTACCTGCAGGATTCAAGTCCCCGAGGTAAACACACGACATGCAAAGAGCCTTCATGCGGAGTCATTTTTGGGCGTATCGAGTTTGTGCGAAAATAAAACTGCAGCAATGCAAGGCAAGGCAAAGGCAGTCAATCGGCATCTGAGAAAAAGGTGGAGCTTGAGAACTGAGAACTGGAGCAGTGGGTTAGAAAAGCGGGGCCTACAGCATCAGTAATATGTGTTTTTACTGCAGAAATGCTTACATCACGACCCACTGGGGCCTGTAATGTTTTGGGTCTTCACGTCGTAATGCTCCATGAGGCCTCATCAATGTGTGTTGGTGATTGACGGGGGCGAAATGACCCATTGCAGATGAAGGCAGCCTGATTGCCTTTTGTCCCAGCTACATATCGACAAAATGCCCAGATGTGCCCTTCGTGGATGGGACCAAACCCATAACGGGGCATGTTTCAAATGTCATATTACATATAGCTGTCAGTTTACTCATTTGTATGGAAACTGGACTGTAAGCAACACATATTTGGCCTTGATCTAGAAAAGATTGTATATATACTAGCAGCTTCAACACAAACGTGCATCTACAACTAGGAAACTGACACAGTGTCCACATTGTGCTTAGTAAACCGCTGGATGTAGGTTACAGCACCATAATGCATGCAGGGCTGAATGACCAAGGCAATTACAGCTCACAAATCCTCAGTCTAGAAGCCGCTGTCAGGACTGGACTTTGCACTGAATTTACTCTGATTCTGTATTTAGAAGATTAAATCCCATTTTAAAGATGGATACATGCATTAAGACATGCTATTTCTTTTTTTGTTGGAGGCTTCACTTGATACAAGTTCCCTCTTAGTGTTTTTACAAAAACATACACATCCAACTCTCATATTCCAGGATTATGTTTTGTTTTAGGCAAATTGAGCTTCAGACACAAAGTTCCCTCTGGACTCATAAAACACAACATGTCTTTGCTTTTGTCTGCTGTGTTATGTTGACCGTGTTATACTCTTTGCAAAGCATTTTAGGACAAATGGCTAATATTGAGCAAACAAAATGTTGAAAAATGAACATTTTATTGTTCTGAAGCAGTCTAATCTTGCAGAGCTCATATTTTATCCCCGGATTATTCATAAAGACTCTAGCACTGGACTGTCATAACCTGTGAACTGGCAGGCTGTTTGGATGTTACAGCACAGACTGAGTAAAAGCTTCTGTATATGTCATGGCTTCTAGTTTCTCCTCCCTCTCTGCACTCTGGATTATGGTTAATCCCAGTTTCTGTGGGTTTGTTGGGGTACAATATGCTATCAGCCAATTTGGGGTCAAAGATGCTAAAACTGAGCTGTTTTCAGAAAACACAATAACTGAGATGATGCTTTGGCTTTAAATATATATAGTATAAAATCCGCTGCATTTAGGAAATTGAGTGAACATGAGCTGTGATTAGGATTGAGTAAAATACGTTATTTCTGAAAGTGACTGCAATCTCTGCTTTATTGGTTTCTGGAATATCTTCACAATAGTGAATGACTGCTTTACCAGATGAACAGAGTTGTCCACCATCAGTTTGTATTCAGCTGTGTCAGCTAGACGTCTCACAGTGTGGTGAGAGGCGGAGACCAATGACCTTGGCTGCATCTGAATGGTTAGTCCAGTACTGTGCTTGATTTGGTTGTCACCTGCTTGATGTGCTTCTGCTTGAATAGCAGAATAAATTGACTGCAACAAAAGGCTGTGCAAGCCATGACAATGTTTTAATCTTGACTGTGATAAATTCACTCTTCATCTTTACTTTTACATAGTAGCAGTGATTTACTAAAGCTGTTAAAATGCACATTTTATCCAAACTTTTAAACCAGAGATGGTGGCAAAATATTAGGGCAAAGTCAAGCAAGAGAGGAGTCAGCAATCTGCAACATTTATCCTCATGCTGCACAGGTTAGCTTGTTAGGGAAGTGCTAGTTATCCAAGGTAACTGGGAAGGATGAATCTGGTAATATTCTATAAATTTTTTTTATTACATAATACAAATCTCTCAAAAAGACCAAAACCAACAATGAGTTGATTCTACTAACAAGTGTCTGTTTAGCTAAAGCCTAAGATATCTTTATTTTTCTGTGCCATAGAGCTCAATTGTTGTCCAAACACTATTAAAAACACATTAATGAGCCACATTCAGTACAGTCAACATGGGCACTGTAGTTTATTTTAAGTCATGGGTGTGCCATATCATATTGTACAAGAAAATACCTGCATATAATGTGATAACAATGTTTTTATTATTAACAATATGTCTTTTTTAAATTTGTCTACGTCACAATTACATATATAAGCAGCATCACACATGGCTGAAAGTTGCTTGCTGCTGGCTCGCTGTGGATGAGTTATCTCCAAAAAAGGAACATCATTGGTGTGGAAGGGGTTTAAAACCTCTAAGCAGCTCTCCATCATGACCGGTGTCATTTAGCCACTGCATTAATCATGAGACAAGGTACGCCAGGATCTACTTTAACTCAGGTGACGGCTGGTCAATCATCACCACATTGCATGCTTGCTTCACGGTAATTAATCGGAGCAACATTATGTCAAAGAAAGAAAAACCTTCTGAGCAATTGCAAAAATATTTTGCAATATCATGATGTTATTTTAAGGCCATGTCGTTCACCCCTACACTGGTGCTCCAAATGTGTATTAATCCACGACTGAAAAGAGTCCCACACAAATAGGCCTACACTATTTACTCCTGCTTGAGTAACATTTGCTAAAAACTACAGTGCCCAGATGTTTTTAGGAATTATTTCCGTCTTTGGTATAGGAACTAATGGGTTGAGTGAGACAGAAAGTACTGAGGCAGACTAATTCATTGTTGGTTTTAATTTTATTGATAGGATTTGTTGACATATTGAAAATATAGGTCCTCATCCTTTAACTTTAAAGCAATTTTTTATTTAATGCCACATGAGCAACAAGAAACAAAAAAACCCCAAAAGTTTCTGTATAGCTTCTCAGCCATTCTTTACTAAAAATCACAAGTCACACAATCAGTGAGTGCACCAGCTAGACAGGGTGTGAAAATGACAGTATGTGGTGGTGCTGTTGGTGGAGGTTGTTGTAGAGCGTCTTATCGTCTTACCTCTGGTTCTGAGGAAAGCCAGTGAAAACCTATTGCTTCCATATTCAGTTTCAAACATGCATTAGGACAACTCCACCACAGCAGAGAGAGAAGCGAGTAGAAACATACCTCTCCTGAGATTGAGAGTTGGTGGTGGATAACAGAGAGAAGTGCTGACTGTCTTTGAATTCAAGCTTTTTATTTTATACTCTTAGAGAGGAGAATACAGTCTGCATCTGACTGACTTACATTTTGGATGAACTCAGTTAAGTAGAAAATGCTTCACCATGTGCTACCTGCAGACAGTAGGAGTGTCCAGTCTGGTATGGTTTGGTTGTAATTCTAGCCGTGCCCAATTAGACGGGGTGTCCTATGTCCCTGTGGTGTCCAATGTCGCTCAATCTTAGAGACAAGCTTGTTTACATGTTGACTCGTCCCATTATCTCATTCAGAGTGAAAATAATTGGTTATTTGTGAAATAAATGCCTCCTTTGTGGTTTTGTTTAGTACTTGGGTCAGGCTTAACAAAGACATGATGATGTATCACAAGACACTGCGATATTTTATTTTTATTTAACCTTTATTTATATAGGTAATCTCATTGAGAACCAGGGTCTAATTCTCAAGAGACACCTGTTATATAGACTGCAGTATACTGTTTGTGGTTGTCTTTACATCAAATTATTATTGGAACTGGTGATTTTGTGGAGTACTTTTGTGTGACAAAGACTTGACAATCAGAATTGTTGCAGATTAATTTTCTGTTGATTGACAAATGCTTGCAGCTCTACTTTTCTCCCATCACTGCCTTAGCTGTGCAGTAAATCTGTACTTTGTTGTTAGTATGCAAAGAATGTAGATAGTCAGTATAACTGCAGACACATACATCTTTTATATAACTTTGCTTCTAATTTAAGTTGAAATATTATTTGATGGAATTTTCATTACTGTCAAATGATGACAAATGACTAAATTAATTTAATGTTGCAGGTTGAATGAAAAGGTTTAATGCAGATCTAAGTATCACACAGACTGTAAATTATGTAAGTAGTTATTACAGTAGTAGCAAAGGTAGTAACTGCTGTAAATCTATGGATTAGATATATTAAAACCCTGAAAAACACATGGAATGTAGACTAATTACACAAGGTTAATGTGGGATTAAACAGTACAGAGTTCATTTGAATGGCTACTGTGGTCAGTTAGGTCTTTCAGACATTAAAAGAACATTTTTAAGTCTGGCCTTTTAATCATGTTGATAATACCTGTTTATGGACCATAAAACATTAGTTCAGTGGCCTGGCTTATCTTTGTTTCTCAAACAAAATAGCTTGTTAGCCTCATTAGCAGGGAAATTTAAATGTTGCTGCGCATCCAACTGAAACACCAACTGAACAAGTCTAAAACCCCCAATGTCAATAAAATATGTGTAGCTGCATCTTTACATGTTTCTTTAAAGTGACATGAAGTATTTAATTGTGATCCATGTATTTATGAATAAGTTATACAATTTGTCGCTCAAACGTTACATTATACCATCTTGATATGTCCTCAAAATACCACAGCCTCACAATAAGAACATGGATCATATGCTACATGTCTGCAGCTTGGCAGAGAGTGGATTTTACACCATCACGTTGGTATCCTAAAGGGCCCATTGTTTCTTTCTTAAACATAGGGATTAGTGCTCGGCCCCATACGCAGAGAGAAGAGTCACATGTTTAACAATCAGTGTAGCACACAGGCTGTCATGGGTTTGCATATAGTATGTGCAGGAGTTTCCAGGCTGTCTATTATACACTAGTAAGTAGTAACAGCTCCCTTCTATAACTATAAGTTGTTTTGGGATGCATCAGATGTTTGTTTTTGTATACTGTACTGGGTAGCTCATCATAAACTCAGGGCTGCTTCCAACTAGAGATTATTTTCATTATTGGTTTATTAAAAACACTAAATTCTCACATTTTAGACGCTGGAACCTTGTATGTCCTTGCTTGGACAATATCTCAAGCAGTCAATTCTCAGCATAGTTGTTGATTGATGTATCAAGTCTATATAAAATGTTTTTCATTCAAAGATTTTGGACTTTTGGACAGCAACTCTTTTTGTTGTTTTGTTTGAGATCAGAGATTATTACTTTATTTTGGTCTGTTAGACCTTCATTAGAAATAAGATTTTGTTGTGTGTTATCCACATAATCCACAGGCATTTTACTTCCCAACATTACCCACATTACACGGTTTTATGTCTAATGTAATGTCTAAAATCTTCAGCATCCTGGTCCACAACATATTATATATCTTAACTTTGGAATGGCAGTTTGACAAAAAATGACAATTTAAGGGCAACTTACTGGATATCCTTCAGAGCTTTCAGCTATATGTTGTTGCATTTATTAACCAATGACACATCCTGACATTAAAATAAGTTCTTGTGTGAAGCTATCCTCCAACGATAATGTCTATAGTTTTATCGATGCATGCCCTATTAACAGCTTGCCGTGTGTTGTGTGTTTTGCCCTCCTCCTCCTTCTCAAAGCCGAACTACCTCCTCCCTACACAGCCATCGCCAGCCCTGACGCCGGCGGTGTGCCTGTCATCAACTGCCGCGTATGTCAGTCGCTCATAAACCTGGATGGAAAGCTGCATCAGCACGTGGTTAAGTGCACAGTCTGCAATGAAGCTACAGTAAGTGGAGGCCATTGTTGAGGCCGATGACGGCTTTATAAATGATTCTTGGGGTTGAGTTGTGGTAGTTACACTGTCAATTTGAATAAAGACATTTAGTCTTCAGTTTTATTTGAGCTGATTTTCACTGCTCTCCTTTCCTCCACCTCTTCGGAAATCTAATCACACATGCACACACTTTTTCTGTGTTTTTGTATTTTGCGTCATAAATATGGAATTTGTTGGACTATCAAGAGAGACACCATTTTCTATGCAGGCCAATTCTTTGACTGCTTTTCATCTTAACAATGTGTACTTTTCAGAGCCTTTTTAGATGTTGATGTAGACATCTGTCACATCCATCAGTTAGTCCAGTGATGAGTGCTCCATATGGCTCAAATGTATCCCCCTGTGCTATATGAGAGCTTTGATTGAGCTGTCAGTGGAGGCAGCAAGGAGGATGAATGGCTGTCATCGCACTTGGGTGGGAAAAGCCATTTCCACTGGCTGATATTTGTTGTGCTTATACATCAACTCACCATATAATATTCTATTACACTGGACCAGACGTTTCTTAATTAATAGTGTTTGGCCTTCAGTTGTTGCATCTTATTTCAGCTCAGGTTCACCAAACACAGCAGACATAAATCTAAAGCTGGAACGATGTGCATCAGGCATTCTACTCTACATAACTTAAACATGTCTCAATACAGTCTAATTACAATCACAACAACATTCTAAATTGCTTCTGGAATAGCATTATTCAAAGGTGTCTGCAGGTGCGTATTTATGTGTGTATGCAGTTTGTATATAAAATACATATGTAACATAAGTGTTACATGAATAAAATGTATTATTGTAATAACAGTTGATGCCATTGGCAAGCCCAATGTGTGTAGACATAAACAGCACAGAGTCTTGCATACAGAGACTAAAAAATGACAAAACCAGCATGTCAGAAGACATAATATGGACATTTGGAGCTGATAGGTGAAGTAATATATATATTTTATAGATTTAAGGCGAAGTTGATTTTGCCCAACACTTTTTACACCCTGTTAAGTCTGAACAGCTCTGCTATGTCACCCCTACAGCATTTTAAACCAACTGCACCCCTCTTTTATGGCTTTGTGTTCTGTATTAAACAGATTTTGATATGTTGCCTTCCAGCCCATCAAGAACCCCCCAACAGGGAAAAAATATGTGAGGTGTCCCTGTAACTGCCTGCTCATCTGTAAAGACACGTCCAGGAGGATAGGATGTCCTCGACCAAACTGGTAGGTAGCAGGCAGTCCTGTTCAGTCTGTTTACTGGGAAAAGTCAATTTTTATAAGGCAAATCAAGCCCTTTCTATAGTTTCATGTCATCAAAAACGTTTATAATCCTGTCTTGGATTGGTTGTAAATATAAGCTTGTCCATCTCTTTGTTCCTTCGACAGCAGACGCATAATCAACCTGAGCCCAGTGATGGTTATCCCAGAGGAGCAACCTGCCCAGCCGGCACTGCCCATCCAACCTGAAGGGATGAGGGTGGTCTGCGGTCACTGTGGCAACACCTTTCTTGTACGTAAACCCACCAAGACAACCAATCTAACCAATCACAGAGTTGTTTATGCAGAATTGTGTGGCTGTGCTGTTGTTGGTACGTGCATATTAATAATCTTGAGAGGAAAACCACATCGTATTCTTCACTATTTGGTGATGGCAAAAGGGACATAGTTGTGAGGGGTATAGCTTATTCAAGTTCATCCAAAGCACACAGCTAATAAGATATTCTTCTCCTGTTGATCTTTTATATTTGTTAAAATAAAAACAGAATATGATGTTTTCAAGTGGCTTTCATGCATTTGGGACACGTTTCCTTTCCTCGTCTTGCTCATTAACACCTAATAGCAGTGTGGTTGCAGCCTTTTACAGATTATTTCCATTTTAAATGAAATTGTCTTCCTACACCCTGTGTTGAAGATTAGTAATTTGACATGTTCACTTTGATGGAGATTTAAATACCTTATACCTCTTTTTGTCATGTTGCATATTTATAAAAGGAACTGCAATGTGTCTCATTAAAGGAAGAAGGTACAGAGCTTGAGATATTGAGTCAGTGTGATTCTGACTTGCAGGTCAAAATCAGTGCTGTTGTCCTCTAAATTTGTGCACATTGTTGCTTGCGACATCTGTAGGGCAGTGAGGACGCCATGTCATCCCAGCCAATGTCTGGCATCCCCAGCGATGGCTCTCCCCCAGCACAACAGCAGGTTGAGAAAGCTGGTCATACTGGTGGACATATTAACAACAGTCTAACCTGCTCCAGTTCAATCTGTGGCCTTATTCACACTGGTGATAATATGACTTTGTACACATCTGGCTTTCAAGAGAGCTTCAGTTAAAGTGAGGTGAATAAGATTTTTAATGTAAAATTGGCTTAAAATCAAAGCTGATTGGCCTGAATTTCAATTTAATTTTTCATTGGTTCTCTGAAGCCAGAAGTCAAAAGTCGCATATTAAACTTGTGTCAATAGGACTTTAAATTATTAACACCCTTAATGAAACAATTGTATACAGTGGGGGAAATAAGTATTTGACCCCTTGCTGATTTTGTAGGTTTGCCCACTTACAAAGAATGCAACGATCTATAATTTTAATCATATGTACATTCTAACAGTGAAAGACAGAATCCCAAAGAAAATTCCAGAAAATCACATCATATGAAATTATAAAAATTGATAACCATCTGATGAGGAAAAACAAGTATTCTGGCTCCTACAAGCCAGTTAGTCTTTCTGTAAGACACAGCCCCATTCCCAACCAATTATCTACATCAAATACACCTGCCTCACCTCGTTACCTGTATAAAAGACACCTGTCAACACCCAAACAACCAGCATCCAACATCACCAACATGGGCAAGACCAAAGAGCTTTCTACGGACATTAGGGACAAGATTGTAGATCTGCACAAGGCTGGGATGGGCTACAAGAGAATCGGAAAGCAACTTGGAGAGAAAAGATCAACTGTCGGTGCAGTTATCAGGAAATGGAAGAAGCACCACACCACCGCCAACCTCCCTCGGTCTGGGCCTCCACACAAGATCTCGCCTCGTGGGGTGTCCCTGATCATGCGAACGGTGAGGAATCATCCCAAAACCACAAGGGGGGAACTGATGAATCAACTGAAGGCAGCTGGGACCACAGATACAAAAGAAACGGTTGGTAACACACTACGCCGTCATGGATTGAAATCCTGCAGCGCACGCAAGGTCCCCCTGCTCAAGAAGAAACATGTACAGGCCTGCATGAAGTTCACCATTCACCACCTGGACGACTCAGAAGAGGCCTGGAAGAGGGTGATGTGGTCAGATGAGACCAAAATAGAACTTTTTGGCCTCAACTCAACTCGTCGTGTTTGGAGGGCAAAGAACACCGAGTACAACTCAAAGAACACCATCCCCACCGTCAAGCATGGTGGTGGCAACATCATGCTTTGGGGGTGCTTTTCAGCCAAGGGGACGGGACAACTCCATCGTATTGAGGGGAGGATGGACGGGGCCATGTATCGTGGAATTCTGGACCAACATCTCCTTCCCTCAGTGAGAGAGCTGAAGATGGGTCGAGGATGGGTGTTTCAGCACGACAACGACCCTAAGCACACCGCCAAAGCAACAAAAGAGTGGCTGAAGAAGAAGCACATCAAGGTTCTGGAGTGGCCTAGCCAGTCTCCAGACCTGAATCCAATTGAAAATCTTTGGAGGGAGCTTAAAATTCGAGTTGCCAGGCGACAACCTCGGAACCTGAATGATTTGGAGGCTGTCTGCAGGGAGGAGTGGGCCAACATCCCTGCCGAAATGTGCACAAACCTTGTCACCAACTATTAAAAACCGTTTGACATCTGTGCTGGCCAATAATGGCTTTTCTACAAAATATTAACATGCTGTTTGTCCAGGGGGTCAAATACTTGTTTTTCCTCATCAGATGGTTATCAATTTTAATAAATTCATATGATGTGATTTTCTGGAATTTTCTTTGGGATTCTGTCTTTCACTGTTAGAATGTACATATGATTAAAATTATAGATCGTTGCATTCTTTGTAAGTGGGCAAACCTACAAAATCAGCAAGGGGTCAAATACTTATTTCCCCCACTGTATAAACAATCCTAACTAATATAATAATAATTCCAGATGCTAATTTAGCCAACATTTTGATATATTCTTTGTCAAAGACATAATAAACACATTTACAAGTGTCAGACTGTCATAATAACTGATCATGTAAATCATTCCCAGTAGTTCTTGTGTTGATTGTTATTAAAGCATAGTCGGAATATAGTGTGTTGTTACATTCTGTGTTCACATGTGCATGTGCATGCTTCTGTAATTTACATTAACAGTGTTTTTTTTCTTCTATTTCCTCACAGTGGATGGAGCTTCGGTTTAACACTTTGGCCAAGTGTCCGCACTGCAAAAAAATGTGAGTCCATCTAACTCAGTACACAAAGGTGACAATGTGAATCACTGTAGCAGTGTGTTTTCAACTCATGTATTTTAGCTGACTATTTTAAGTTTTTGATTTTTTTGACTGTTGCAGGCAGCATTTGGTTTTTTCATTTTATTCATGTGAAGTGTAAAAATCATTTAGCAGACTTCAGAAGTCTACAATCATCCCAGTGAACATCAAGTCTGTGTTGATTTTTTTCAAAGTTACATTATTATTAGTAATGGCAGTTGTTGTTAGTTTTACAGTTAAAGACTGATTTAAAATGTGTGTGTCATAGTTATAATATAACTTTTATTTATATTAATGCAAACTTGGATGTTCACTGTGAAGTGGCTATGAGGGTAAAAAATCTGCAACTTTGTTTTTATATTGAATGCAGAAATAAATCTAAGTCAATGGCTACCATAAAACGAATCAGATTTTCTCAAATGCATTAAGCCTAGTTTTGAAAATGGTTAATTGTGATGTAAAGTTTAAATGATTTGCAGGTCTTGTGGTCTTTAAAGTAAAACAAACTACTGTATATTAGAGGAAGCAGAATACATAAAACATAGAAATCACTAACTTTCTACTAAAAGCATTGGCATAGATATTAATGTAGGTTTGTGGTTTGGTGTGATACAGCTTGTAGTTTTAACGTTCAGCTCTTGTTGCTCGTGAGGTTTTCAAGCACTTACTTTATGGACTTTGTAGTTCTTGTAAGGAGAGGGGAGTGGAGGTGATGGAGGCTAATCTAGATGCGTGACAGGAATTAGAGCCTGGCCTCAATACATGTAATAGTAATGGGGTAGGAGGGTCACAAGGTTGAGAGGTGGTGGGAGGGCAATGAAAGATGTGTCTGAAAGTGATGATATTACTGTAGCTACACAGGGCAGGCAGTGATGCTGAGACAACAGACAGCCTACATCAAAACAAGCTGCTGTCTTTGCATCTGTCTCTTATCCATACCTCTGTGTTGTCTCTATCTTTCCTTGTATTTTATTTCATATTTTGACAATATCTCTATTTACATCTCTCTCTGTCTTTCTCTCTATTTATATCTACTTATCTTTATCTTCTGCAACATTTGTCAGAAAGAAACATAACTCCATATTAAAAAATTCTTTTTTTAACATAATGCATAAAACATTACATTGCAAACAAAAACTTCCTATGTCCTCTCCCAGAGTTTTACAAATAAAATGTGTGATGAAAAGATCTCTCTTCCGGGAAAACAACTCTTTGTCTTTTGAGATAATCCAGCCGTAAGAAGTCAGGAGTAATAAAGTGCTTTTAATTTAGATGGGTTGTCTTGTCATCATATAATAAGCACTAAAACATACAATGGGATTTGTATTCTGTCTAGCCTATACTGTTCTGGGAGACCATTAAACCATTTTAATCTGTTTATAGCAAATAGTAATGGTAATAATCTTTGACTTCATTTCTGCCTTTCACCTCAGTGTCTCATTATCTTTTTTGTTTTCTATATCTTTCCATCCGTATTTTCTTAGTCTGTATCTTTTTCTCCCTTGTAACAGAAGTCAAAACAGTAACAAGTACATTTGCATGATTGCTTATAAGGAACTGATACCTTTTGGTAAAGTAACACTTCACAGAAGAAAATCCCCCAATTACATGTGTAAAGTGTTGTAGGGTAGTTTTTTTTTCTTTGCTTGATTAATTCTTGTTTTGCAAGTGATGTACAGTGCTTAAGTCTTTAAAAAAACATTTTTTGAAAAGAGGTGTGCTCCATATATGGTCACAGTTCAAATGAATGAAATGCTCAGGTGGCACAGATGTAAACGGAGAGTTGAACAGAGACAAAACGTGACAGCAAAAGGAGAAAGTAAGAGAAGTAATAAATCAGGTGATCGGGCTTCCCATAAGCCATCTGAATTCCTGAAGAATGCTTGAGTCCCGTCACATGAGAGGCATGTGAGAGCAGAGAGGGGGAAAAAAGTAAAGAAAGGGTGAAGCAAAACAAAAACTGATGTCAGTCTGGTACTTTAGTGCAGTCACTAAAGTATGGGATTTAAGTGTGACTGACCTCTGGCACTTTCATGTTTGACTTGAAAAGAGGAAAAGAGAGATTTTCTTTCCTGGGAAATGGGATGAAGTAGTATCAGTAAATACCATTTGACCATTTTTGTACCACAAAATGTTTCCAAAGTTTTGTTTACTCATACTGGAGTTTGAAATATTCAAGTTCAATTTTAAATTTGTTTTTAAACCATAGCCATATAACAATACAAATACAGAAGGATGAGATGTTTCTCTTCTCACTCTCTTTCTACAGATCCTCTGTTGGCAGTGCACTCCCTAGGAGGCGTTGTTGTGCTTATATTACTGTAGGAATGATCTGCATTTTCATAGGAGTGGGTTTAACAGTAAGTACAGTTTTTGTCTTGTTTGTGTTGTTTGAATTGTGTAAGTAAAGATGTATGGTGTGTAGTGCTTTCAAAACAGACGTTGCAAAGGGCTTCACAATGAAAGCATTTAGCAGGAAAATATCACAGACAGGACAGTAACAAACACAAGAGCAATAAAATAGAAGTGACAGAACAGAAGTAATATTTAAAAAAGCAAAACATAAGATAGAGTGCGAGAATATAAGTGAGTATGGAAAAGTTTTTTCAACAAGACAATTCTACAGACACACTAGCAGCTATGCAAGGCTGTACTTGTGCTGCATGTTAATACTAACATACTCACTATGACAATGTTAGCATGCTGATGTTTAGCAGGTATAGTTTACCATGTTAACCTGCTAACATTTGCTAACTAGCACTTAACACAAATTACAGCTGAGGATGATGGGGATGCCATTACTTTAGATGGTGTTTGGGAATAAACCAAAGGACTTGATGATGGTGCAAGATTAGTTCATCCTGAGAGGAACAATATTGGTGTAGAATTTCAGGCAGTTCCATCCAATATTTAAATATTTTACGCAAAACCCCCAAAAATGGAACCTCATGGTGGCACTAGATGGAAAGTCAGGGAATTATCAAAGTCAGTAGCAATTGTGTTCTGGGGTACGCAAATGCCTTTTTTTTTTTTTAAAATGTCATGGCAATCCAGATCGGCCGGCTGGCCGGTCGGCAGATACTGTTATTTATAACAGAGTCTTTAGTTCAAGAAATCTCCAGTAGATGCTGGTTAGCCGACCTGAGAAACTTTAAACCACAGCATTTAAAAAATGTACACAGGTGCTTTACCGTGTTGATAGATTAAAAATAAATGGATAAATAACTAGAGAGATACAAAATGACATATCCTGTGTAGTAGTTGTAGTGCACAATCTTACAATGCATCAAATGCTCTTTGGCCTGTTAAGCCTCTAGACCGTTGAGTAAACAAAAACTATTTTGTACAAACAACTGCATATTGTTCAGTTTTGCACAGTATATCAGAGTCAAAT
Source organism: Percina caprodes (assembly GCA_013375575.1). Lineage (NCBI taxonomy): Eukaryota > Metazoa > Chordata > Actinopteri > Perciformes > Percidae > Percina > Percina caprodes. The sequence goes on along the minus strand of JABXJD010000021.1, from coordinate 3,067,627 downwards.
CAGACTTTCACAATTTGGTCTAATCATAATCACTTGATGATAATCTCTTGGTATTACAGTCTCTAATGTTTTAACTCAAAGTTACTGAGCTTGTTGCAATTCATTTAAATTTCCTTGCAACTTTTCTGATGAAGTGGATCACATCACTGATACATAGACATTATTTACAATATTTTATTAATCTCTTTCCATAAAGATAAAAGTTTATGAATGCATCAATGAAATTCTTTATTCTTGTTTTTGTTAATAGTTCACCCATCTTCTCTTTCTGTTCTCCGTATTAACAGGTTGGTACTCGGGACTTTGCCAATCGTTACAACGCCACCTACGTGTCCTGGGCGTTCGCCTACCTGCTGGGTCTCATCTGTCTGATACGAGCCTGCTACTGGGGTGCTATCAAAGTCAGCTACCCGGAGAATAGCTTTGCCTAGAGCAAGCTCGGCACAACTCGGCACGGCCCTGCGCGGCTGGAAAAACACACCACACTTTTAGTTTTTTTTCTCATCTTGGTTAGATTTCAAACCGGCCATGTTCAGCAGAGTGGAAGTTCTGCACAGCAACTGGACAGGAGTGTGTTAAAGAGGTGTATGTTGGAGATGTATCTTGTTGTTTATGTCTGGAAACAACAACAACAGTTTTGACTCGCTGAACAAATCTAATGTATGTTGATCAGTCCTCCTGTAGTCCACAAGGACTCAAATCCTGCCCATGTTTTGCCAAAATCCTCAAATCCAGAATCATGAATGCCAAGATTTACATTTAAAAACAACAACAACAAAACATTAATTTAGCAACTTGGTTGGATTTGGTCTTACTGTACCAGTTTTCTTTTGTGTTTTTCAGCACTTGTTTTCTTTTGTTACTGACCAGACCAAAATGAGACAACCTCCTAAGAACAGTTTACCCATTGCACTACGATTATATGCAATTGTATATGTTGTTTTGCTGCTAGTCTAACTCCTGCTACAGAAAGCTGCATACCCATATTGTATTGTAACCATTTACCTTGCCTATGTACACTGACACAGTATTGCATTATGATTTTAACTTTCAAAATTATCCCTTTTTAAAAGTAATCCTTAAATACCCATGTGTGCCAACTTTGCTGCCCAGTATTAGTCAAGACGAGCAAAAGATCATCAGGAGCTTGTTTTTTTTTGTTGTTTTTTTAAATCAAAGTGTTATTTTTTCTGGTGCCATGCAGCTGTGAACTTACAACGGCAATAACCCTTTTTATTTGAGTTATTTTGAACCGTACCTATGTTCTTCACTGCGTTTCCGTTGCCTTCTCACTAGTGGGAAATTATCCCACATCATGGTGACTTAGTTTGCATGTTGACTTGTTTCTGCTCTGTCACTGAGGTAGCTGAAGCTTCTGATGCTCCTGTCTTTGCTGCTTCTGCCTGTGAATTAGAATGTAAATCTTCCTCGTCCTCCTCCCCCGCTTATAATTGCCGCTCTCTGACCTCCGGTGAACACTCTCGCTATAAGTCAGCATCCAGTCTCTCGACATTTACCAGTGGGCACTGCTCAAACTTCTAACCTTGTTCTGAATGTGATGATTATGATGATGATGATGATGATGAAGCAGAAAATAATGTTAAAAAAAACCTCTTTGTACATGGTTCAAATTCAGTACTTGGAAAACTGTAGTGAGTGGTGAAAGAAGAAGATTGCTCTTGGGTCTTTTTAAAAATGATAATTTATCAATAAAATGCAAAAACTGCCTGTATTGTTCTGTTTGCTCATTGGCTGTGAAGAAATATAAGATTCAAACAAACAAGATGTACTTAAAGTAATTTTGAGATTACTTTTCCATTATTTCCAATTATTTTATTACATTTTAATGGAAAATATGTTATAAATATGATTATTTTTTTGTGTGAAAAATAGATCTCAGACAATGGGATACATCACTGTAGATTAAACCATCCAACAATATATAACTGAGCATTTCATAACTGGACCAGCTACAATGTTATGCTTACACAATAATGTCATTAAAAATAATCCAGTAATACAAATTAAACAATAGTATAAAAAATTTAGTACTTTTTCTCAAAAAGTACATTTGGAACGTTAAGCTTCACTACATTTTTGCTGATATTACTCACATTTATGAATTGCTAAATCATTTCATTTAACCTATTTGTTACATTGTTGTATTAGTACTTTTACTCAAGCAAGGGATCTAAATACTTCTTCCACTCCTGTTAGGTCCCTAGGTCCAAATACATAAGAAGCTTTACAAATACAACATATTAAAAAAAAACATAATTATTATTATAAAACATATTACAAAAACTGATGACAAAACAATAGTGTGCTCTAATGCATTATAAGTTAACATATGTCCTGATGAAAGTCTAGGGACCAGAAGGTATTGTTTCCCATAAAGAAGAAAATGTTTTAGTCTCATCTTAATATTCTCTTTCTGTTCACTGATCGAGTCCTTGATGTTTTGAATGACATTTCTACTGTGCTGAAAACTATTTGACCTAATTGACAAACTGTTAGCGTATCCTGGTTTGAAGTCTGCCTCAGTGTCAAGAGAAAGCATTTCTCTTTGCTGCAAGGATACACATTAAATCAGTTTGTGTGTGTGTAAGGCAACAGAGTAAACAACTTGAATTTGCCCTAGCGTGATTAATAAAGCAGGCTTCTTCCTTCATCCTCCAGTTCCAATGATGCAGATTAGTTGAAGGACTGTTTTAGTTTGAGCAGACAGTATTGGGTTTATGCAAATCGCCATCATTGTGAGTGAATGTTTATTCTGTTGATTCCTTTAGCATTTTGTGAAAGAGCCTCATTCTGGTCGGAACCAGCCACTGAATTGGACATGAGAGAACTTTTCTTCCACACCCACCTATTTTAAGTTAAATATCAATAAAAATCAATTATGTACTGTATGCTCCTGAAATCAGCTCTTTAAAGTTACCGGAAGTGTAACGGCGAAATTTTTACAGGGGTGTGATGTCTCCTGTAAAGCTCGGGGAAGACCCCAACTTGACACCACCTGTCCACATGGTGGTGCCACAGGCAAACCTTTGCATTTGCTTTGGTCAGCTTTAAAACAGCTTTAAGAGTGTGTGTGCTATGGTCTTATACCATTAGGAGGTGAATCTTTTTGTTACATTGAAATACTTATGATCTCAAGTTAAATCATCATTTTGACTCTGCAAACACACAAGTCAGATTAGGAATTAAGTATCCATCCTTTGCAAATTTGCATCACCAAATAGACAAAACAAACCAATAACAAGGGTAAATATAAAAAAGTGGAGGTAATTTCCACATAAAGAGTGAGAAAGAGATGCACATGACTTACACAACAATATATTGTCTTTATTTGTGATGAACTGATTTTTTTTAAATCTTATTTCACACATTGAATACACATCAACAGAATAATGGTTTAATTAGCTCCCCAGAGCTGCTACAATTAATACAATTATGTCTGTCCTTCCCTCTCTCTCTCCCTCACGCAAATGCGCACACACACACACACACACACACACACACACACACACACACACACACACACACACACACACATATGCATGCACGCACACACGCACGCATGCACACCCGCACACACGCACACAGCTCTCATGACCTACCCTGGGTTACAGATGATGTCACATCAAACACAGTGATGATGTTAGATCATCAGATGGGTCTCCGTTTGATGAGGTCATTGCTTTTAGGACGTCAGAGCGTTGTTTAGGAGTGTAAACAAATACGTAGACTATTTCAGACTACCATCTATAACTACGAAGGAGGTCATAAATACTAATCACCATGACTTCAACAGTGTGTGTGTGCTGCATGTGGACTTCCTAATGTGTTGATAGATGTTGCTCTCTGCAGCCATCAGTGGTGATCTGTGAAGGGTGCCCGTCAATGCTTTCAGTTGTTGTTGAGGACCCACCATGAAGCTGAGGAGGGGCAGAAGAAGAAAGAAATTACCCTCAAAAATGACTCCAATCGATGAGAAACTGAGCATGCTCTCCTCTCTGGTTGTGTGTATTTGTGTGAGCTATGACACATTTATTCAGCACTGCCCTGTGTGCTGCGTGTGGCTGGTTACGTGAAGCGGGTAATGATGCTTGTGAGACTGAATTAAGATCAATTTCATGTAATAATGTAGAAAAAACAACACAAAGACAATTGCTTAGAACAAGTGCTGGGAAAAAATGACAAAAAGTGGGAAAAAGAAAAAAAATTATAAATAAATTTGGTTTGATTTGGCAAAGGTGGAAGAATGAGATAATTATCTGACTGTTAAATGTCCTTTTACATAGTTAGCTTTAAAGAGGTACAATTCCAGTCTGCCTTCTCCTCATGGCATTCCTCCGGAGTTGCTCAATTGTCGTGCAGATTGACAAAAGTTAGATTATAATTTTAAAAGTTTTGTTATTTAATATGATGTCATAAATATTAAGTTACATAAACAAATTTTCCAATCAACCTCATCCCGAGGAAGGCCATGAGATTTAGTATATTATTATGTATTATGTATTCTGACAAAAATTTAAAATCTTGCTCTAAGCCAAGGGTTTGAGGATCGTTTGTCTGCACAGCATGTCTTTGTGATTGATGATAGATGTACCAAAGGGCACCTGAGGCTGGGGAGTTTACCCTTTAGACATGTAAGATGGGTGAGGTGAATGTTGTATTGATTTTATTAGATGTGTTAGGTTTGAGTGTGATGTCGGTAGAGAGTCAGGCAGGAGCTTTAATTAATGTTCTTACCAGGAACCAGCATGGTGGTGATGCTCTCAGGAGTTTCCAGGAAGTCCACATTCCCCCTTTGGAAGGTCTTGCTGTAGTTGGTCTGCAGGTGACTGTGCAGAAGAAAACAGGAAGGTTCACTCACTGGTCGTCATGGATAAGGATGTTTGTTAACCCACTTATTCATGACATAATTTTGCAAGGCTATTGGCTATCAAACCTACATACCTCAAGAGGCATTTTGAAGCAAGCTGGTTTGCAAACATAATAACTTAAAATATAGTATTGGCATACCAGCAGTCCACTGCAATTTTACCAACTCTTGTAGCAGAGTTTGCATGTTTGATTAAAACACTTTAAAGTTGAAGTGCTCCCTCAGTGTTAATGCTGCCTAGTCTACAAATATTTACAATTTCATTATCTTTACCTGCTTGTTAGCCTGTGGTTTTATGCTCTTTTTAAAACTGGAGAAAGTCTAATGTAGCATAAAAGGAAAATATGGACACCTTCTACATCCTCTTTTTGACAGTGGTTGAATGTAACTAAGTACATTGACTCAAGTACTGTACTTAAAGAGTAAATATTATGCTTTATTGTCTTTCCTGTTTTTTTTTATAACGTTGCATACCGGTAGTCATGTTAAACAACACCAAAGGATTGAAGCAGCTGCAGATATCGCAACATGTCAGGCTGCTATATAGGAGTCAAAAACTAAGACCAGAAAAGTAGTATAAATGCTGCTCTTTAAGTAGAATTTTGCAGTATTTGTACTTGACTTGATTATTTCCATGTTTTGGACTTTATACTTCAACTCCACCACATTTTAGAGGTAAATATTGTACTTTTTACAACATTGATATGACAGTTTAGTTACTAGTTACTTTGCAGATTTAGATAATTAATACAAATTTTAAATCAACTTATAACATATGATTTTGATTATTAGGTTTAGCAACCACGCAGTATATAAAGATATTCAAATTAGCTCCACCTTTTACAGCTGCAACATTAAAGTAATGCACACATTAATGCATCACTAATCATAATCCAGTAATATAATATATATGATTATATAGAGTATATGATTATATATTTCAATCTAAAATGGGTCATTCTGCATAATGAGTACTACTTAAAGCACCTGCTGTGATGTTATTAGCCAATTGAATGGGCAGTGAAATGTTTGCACCTAATTACATATTGATGCAAATACCTTTTTTTTTTTTTTTTTTTTTACAGGACTTCTACTTGTAACAGAGTATTTCTAGTTCTACACTGTAGTACTGCTACTTTAACTTAAGTAAAAGATCTGAGCACTTCTTCTACTGTTGATTTTTGAAATGACAAATGAGCTGAATCAACATATCATTTCCATGTAAATGTTTCCTTTTATATTATAATTCCTATGGTATGTTATTTGACATTTGAGATTTTGGCATGGAATGAATGGAGTATTCTGTGCACTACCCTACATGTCCTTGCATGTTGGGATAACTTCAGTAAAGAGAATTATATCAATGATCTACTCCATTAGAGTATTTGTATTAGTGTGTCATTATCCTGAAAGTCCCAGCAGCAGAGTATGTGCATTGTTGTATCATTAAAACATTAAAGTTAATTTGAATATTTACTATAGAAAATAACAAACTAGACTAACTAGTTCTCTCTGTATCTCTGCTCTCGCTGATGTTGTGACACTCTTGTTTTCCTCATTAGGTTTGCCTCACATTGCACATCATCACTAAATGCAGTGTGAACCAGACCTCTCAGCGAGTTCAATCTGAGCAAAGAGCATACATAATTTGGGGGATTTGAACAGGCCACGGTAAATTAGTCGTCCTGCATATTGTGCAGACGAAATACTTACTTCTTCCACACGTTATTGTGCTCCCAGAATTCATAGAGAATGAAGCGTGATTCATTCGCCAGCCGCTGAACTGCGATGCTGCCAAATGCAAAACAGGAGAGAGCACAAGTCATGCAATCACTAATTAGTGTGCAACATCATGTCCCCTAGCAAAGCCTCTGTGTCACTGACTGGGCGCAGGCAATGTGAATCTATCAAATAATGTTTTCTGTGGCTTCACCCTCAAATTATGTTTATATAGTGTTTTGTCAAAGGGGTTTTGTCTCATTTTGAAATGAGCAAACGTGACTGAGTACTTAGAGAAATGGTTGTGACAAAGCTAGTAAATGTCATGCTGTCCTTTGGACTGCTGGATTTTGTCTGAAACCAAATTTAAGTGAGAGTTATTTTCTAATGTTTGAAATAAAAACAAAACAAAATTATTTTATCTATTGAACATGTTGTGGTCTGATGCTACACTAAATCCTTTAGTTTTGTCAGCAGAGCCAAAACGTCTTACAGCCATTTCACTGATGTTTCTATTTGAAAGTTTCATGATTGATTCAATGTTCCTTGTAATATTATTTTTCTGAGATTATCATAGGAATATAACATTTACGTACACTGTAGATCCTTGATTTCCACATTGAATACGATGCACAAAACTCTTAGTTACAGAGGGGATCATGTAAATCCATGCAGATTTGTATCATTATTCTACACATTATGCTGCAGAATATGTTTCTGTATTGTGTTTTTTACTTTTTCTTTTAGATGTCTCTTTTATTCCCATGCCCCACTTCATAAAAACTTTGGCAAAAATGTTACAAACTAAAAAGAACACAAAGTAAAAAAAAAAAACTCTGATATAGCATGAACAAAAAGAATATAAGCTGACTGTAGACATCCAGTCTGGGCGCAGGCACACTCCATGTACTGTCTGAGAGCCAAACGAAACTCCTCCAGCTCGTCCTCCAGCACCGACAGCTGCCTCTGAACTATCAGGATGTGCTATAAAGACAAGGCACACAGAAACACACATACAGTCACACACTAACGTGAACGTCTGCAAAGTCAGAAGGTCAGGATTTGTTTCTGGTGGAGAGAGAGAGTCTGAAATAGCTGAAGGACATTCAGAAATCTGGCAGAGTTTCACAGTGATTCAGTGAGTTAACAGAAAACTGGCAATTGATGCAGATCTGTCAGGTGAACACTTGGACATTTATAATCTTTTCTTACACTTTGATAACGAACAAAAATAAAGCATCTGAATGTTGTAATACAAAAGTGTGAACGGCAGGAAAGAAGAAACAGGAAGCCCTTCCATAATAAAAAGCCTGCTAATAATTTCCCGTGGCTAATGAGGAATTGTTGACAGAGGCAGAGAGGCTGATGGCAACAGGAAGTGAATAGTCTGCCCATTGGCCTAAGGTGTGTGTCTGTGTAAATAATGTGTGATGTGTCACACACACACACACACACACACACACACACACACACACACACACACACACACACACACACACACACACACACACACACCAATTACATATTGATTAATTCACAGACAAGCTGAGACGTGTGCATGATGAGATATGACAGTGTAATATTTAAATGCATGGTTTCATTTGTGCTGATGTGCTGTGATACTTCTGGTATAGAAAGTGTGATACTAATAACTATGATGATTTCATATGACTCTTCTCTCTTTTATGACATATCAAACTGGATCTGTTTTGCTTTCGGAATGGTGGCTGGAAAAAAACAAGAGATTTAAAGTTGTAATCTTGTAATTTTCACTTTTTTCTTTTATAGACAAAACAATTACGAGATTAACTGGCAGATTATTTTTTTTAGGCTTTTAAGTAATTAACAGGACAGGGCTGACATGGAGCAAAGGGCTGCGGGTTGGACTCAAACCCCGGCCGCTGCCAACGAGTCTACATGGGGCGCACACTTTACTGGATGAGCCAGAGGTCACCCCTAAAAAACACATGCTTTTGAGTGAAATTTTTAAATGACTGAATTGAGTGTCCAACAATACTTAGTAATGAAGGGTGTTAAAATATATTTTTCTTAACCTTTCTTCAAAGGTAATAATTCTGGTAATAATTGGTTTTGGATTTCCTTATTTTGGATTCAAACTCTGCAAATGATCTTTAAAAAAAGGAAAACTCTCTTGTATTATCTTAATTCCTTTATCATCTGTGATTAATTTTAGCTATTTCTTTATGAAACTTTTACAGTAATAGCATCTCTACTGTTGTATGTTGCTGTGAAGAACAATATTTTGCTTCCATATAGTGTGTGATAGTGACAACAAAGCATCTTGAATCTTCTACTATAAATGTGCTTCCTCTTCATGATGAGAAATCCTTCTGCAAGTGATTGTGTTGGTCTGCTGTGTTGTCAGCTACAGTCTTTCAGCCAAGAAATGATATGACAGGGAATGATAACATGCACATAAACACCTGCACGCTGTGTAGTTAAAAACACACCCACACTGTAAACGAGTACAAGTCTGGAGGACTTTATAATGAGCCAGTAGGTTTACACACACATGGGTAGCTAAAAAATATATCTATGTCCTGCTATTAATTTTAATTTTAATTTTAATTTTAAATTAAATTAATAACAGGACACAGATATATTTGTTTTAAAACTAAAACAAATATATCTATGTCCTGTTATTATAGTGTTTATACTGTATTTATATATACTTTAATACCCACTCAAATATACACTCTTCCTCAAACATCCTCATACTTCCAAGTCTAATATTGAGCCTTAAACATAGAGATTAAAGAAGAAAGGAATACGCTTATGTCAAGCTTCAGCCCTGTTGTTGCTATGACAACCACTGCATGGTTATTATTATAAGTGTGGCCTCTCTTTCAGTAAAACTCCACCACGTGAGAACAGTGACACAGAATGGACGACACCGCAGCAAAAACAGTAGAAAAGTAGATTAAAGTCAGAAAACAAACCGATTTGCTCTCCAAGACCTCCTCTTCAACAGGCTCCAGACGAATCTCCTGCAGAACAAACATCATACAATGACCCCACTAGTGACAAACTTTGCACCCTGTTTTGCACAATCTCAATCTAAATTTCTTAAACCTGCAATGACTGGTCCTAGGGGGCAGCAGACATGTGATTCATATTTAAATATAAAAACTGAGATTATTGCTGCTTTAAAGACTTATTTTGTTTAAACTGCCATCTACCAAAGTGGATATCATTTTTTTGGCTTGTGACTTTAAATTAAAGCAATGTCTACATTTGACCATTGTCAATAGTTCACATATGTCAATTGATTATTCATAACTGTTCAGCTCAAAAGTTATACATTTGCCTGTCTTATATGAACAATAAAAAAGTACAATCAGACATTTACATGAAAAAAGGAAATATTAGATATTATTCTCTGTGTAGTAGAAATATTTTTTTATACTCCCCCTCCGATTTATATTTTAGTTCCTTGTGGACTATAATGTATGTTTGCAAAATGTAGCCTAGTAACATAAACAACTAAGAAAAATGAAATTCATCAAATCAGATATCAGATTTCATGCTACGTTCGACACACACAGATAGTAGAGAGTTTGTGTGCAGCAGATATTTCCCGTGTACTGTACATATGTGTATGTGTTTGCACGTGGGAGGGTGTTGTTGTGTTGAGATAATTTGTTGATGATGTTGTGAGTCCACTTGCCATAATTTGTGGCAAATCTGAGAAAACAATGTAAAGACCAGATGGCCGCCATGGTGAAAGGAGACAGACGAAGATAAAAATAACATTAGCAAAAAAGAAGAAGGAGACAGGAAGGAGAGGAGAGTGTGGAAAAGGTTGAAAGAAAGGAAGTCACCTTTTTTTCGAGCCGGTCAATAAGCCTCTGCAGTCTGTTGACCTGGATCATCCACTGGCTGTCTTCCTCATAAACACCTGGAGACACAGGCAGGATGGAAAGAGAAAGAGTCAACAACAAAGCTGAAGGGATGAAAGTTGCTGCATATATCAACTGTATTTTAATCATATTTTTCTCCAATGATTGTTTGAACTAAATAGTTCTAAAATAATGGAGGCGTCCCAGAAGGCATTTCAAGGTTCCTTTCATATATGCAACGTACAGACATGTCAATCAATAGGAAAGCTTTGAGACCAGTAATAAACATTTATAGAGGCTCTGCAGCTGTGCCACAAATCTCCAAGCAACCACGACTTGAGATAAAATAAAAATAAATATATATATATATATATATATATATATATATATATAGAGAGAGAGAGAGAGAGAGAGAGAGAGAGAGAGAGCCGTCTACGGAGACGGAGAGCCTGTTCATTCCCTATTAAGCCCCATTGTACTTAATTTGGTTGCAGTTACCATCAGTTCCACTAGGGATGATTGTAGGCGAGTGCAAAATGAATGGGAGTCTATGGAGCTAGATAGCTAAATTTGTCTCTTTCGCCTGATTGTCGTTGAGAAATCTCAGATTTGATTGTAGTTTTTGCAAGTTCAACATGGATTATAGGCTGAAAGTTGAATGAACAAGATTTTCTGTCCTTTCAATTTCTGACAGGTTGAGTCATTGTTGTCCATGACACAATAGCATTCTGCTAATGAATGCTGATTAGGGGCGACCTCTGGCTCACCCAGTGGGAGAATGCACCCCATGTGGGCTGAGGCCTTTGCAGCGGCCTGGGTTTGGGTCCGACCTGTAGCCCTTTGCTGCAAGTCATCCCCCATCTCTCTCCCACCTTTCCTGTCTATCCACTGTCACTCTGAATGGGAGTAAAAAAGCCCCAAAAAATAATCTTTGAAAAGAAAGAAAAGAATGGTCAGTGAAGGACCGATTACGACCAGAGATCCCACTTGATGGCATCCTAAGTGTGTGTGTGTGTGTGTGTGTGTGTGTGTGTGTGTGTTGCCATGGTCTTTAAAACATTAGCAAACCAAAACTCTTTCTATCATGTGTATTGACAGGGAGAGCCTAACCTGTCATCTGTGTTGTTGATGCCTTGAGAGAACAAAGTAAGTGACTCAGAGCTTGCCGTAAAGCAGTATCTCTGGCCGTAAGACTTGTATGACGTCATTGAAATTTTCAAAGGCTTTTTAAAACAAAAATGCGACTTTAAAAAAAACACCCAGCAGTGTGTATTTTCTTTTCTTCCCCTTAGAGAATGCAACATTCAAATTACCAGACAAAAAATGATATCCTGAGAAAAGTGGATTTTGAGGGGTATCACTCCATAGACTTCCATTCATTCTGCACTCACCCGTGACCGGCCTCATATGGAACCAGAGTGGAACTGCAACCAGTTCAAAAGCCGAAGTTTCCCAAGAGTGGAAGTTCTCCCCTTTTTAGACATTTTCTGATAAAAGCGTCAGCTAAAATATGTAATGTAACGTAATGTAATAATGCAGGTCTAACGGAGAACTGACTGTGTGCAAACAGTAGTTTATCTATTTAATATCATACCTACAGAATTGGCTTTGAAACTATAATACAATGCAACTTTATCATCCATCATCAATGGAGGTCAAGTTTATTAAGATGGCCCAAAATCCCAAGTGTGTCTTTACAAAAAAAGAGCAGTAAAAACCCATTAATAACAGCACATACCATTGTACACCCAAACCAATAGTACAGACATAGGCTGCCTGTCTAGAAAGTTCATAATTGTGTCAGTCAGAATCAAATTTAAAACATTTACTCCATTTGCATTGGGGGAAAATGACTCTGGGTTCATTTCTGTATTCATTCATGCTTAATGATTTTTACACTACCTGATATTGGACAAAAAAATGTTTAGGCAGTTTGCAGCACGAGAGAAAGTGTATGCTTGCAAACAATGCATTACGAGCCAAACAAGCATCAGCAAACACACTGCAGGCTGGTGCACTTATGCATCATAAACCAGGAAGCCCTTTGCTGATTATCTAACTGTATACTGTAGCACCTGATATGTTTATCATGTTTGTGTTCAATGTTTCTCTTACTTAAAATGAAAGTGAAACTGTACACTCACAGCACATGGTGTTGAGGTCTCACATCTCCCACATTCAAACCTGGCGTGAGCAACAGTAAAGTGCCAGAGCATTCAATGGCTTTGGTTCGACACACAGGAGCACACATTCAGAACAAAGCACTCCACTTCAATCTCTCTCTGTCAGTTTATTTCTCACACCTACACAACCTCCCTCCTTTCCTCCTGTGCTTGGCTTTTTTGCTTCTGGCAGCTACAAGTCAACATAACTCAAACCCACCTGCATTGACGAGACTGAGGAGAGGATTGTTGGGAGAGAGGCTGCTGTTTCTCTGAAGCCTCCGATTGGAGCGACGACCTGACCACTGGATGGACAGAACCTCTGGCTTCAGTGGGCCCTGTCTGGAGTCCAAACAGGGAGATAATTATCAGACATCAAACATATTTCAGCCTATTTTCTTTGTTGCAGTTGCATTACAATGTAAACATAGTAACATTGGCATTACATGACCTGTCGTTCTGTGGTTCTTGTGGTTCACTGCACACACCACATAAACAGATGGATCCCACAAACTTCTTGGCTTACATACAGTGTGACTTTGTAACAACGACAAAATAGAACCTGAGAAGAAAGTGCATTTTGAACAGTTGATTGTATGACTATTTTTTTAAAGAAAGAGGCCAAAGAAGGGAGGGATAATGTTTTGAAATGTAAGATGGCACCAGGTGACCGAAGCACACAGTCTCATGAATAGAATTATCAGCTCAGGTCTGACGTTATATTTGTATGTTGTGTTGGTCTGACAGTGATGCTAATGCCAGTGACATGCAGCCGCAGGGTGACATCACCTAAGATTTATCTTTGTGTTGTCATGTTGTTTGGCCCCGTATTTTGAGAAGACCTCAGGGTGATCAGTAAAAGATCACCAGCCTTTGCGTGTTCCTACCACAGGCTTCATGTCAACTTAAGGGAGGGAGACGAAGAGCAAACTGTTTGGCCAGAAGATCCAGGACCTTTTTGTCCATGTTTCACCTATTCTGTTTCCAACTCAGATTTAGTTTTAAAAGCCAGCAGATTAAGGATGCATTAAAGAAAATAATCTTATATATTGGGCAAATAAAAACAAATTACCAAAAGGAAAGCAATATTACTTTTGAAATTAACCACACAACTTATGAATACAAAGCTCTGCTCAGCTCTAAGTCATACCTTGCATCCATGAATTTGACCTCTTGAGTTTTCCTTTGTTCACACAAAAAATGACCAAAGAAACCAATTTAAAGCCACCAGAGAAACAACTAGATCCTCTAGATGTTTGGAAGAACAGAGTGTTGTGTTCAGATGCACAGGGAAATTATTCAAGTGTGGCAATTCAGAGACATATGCTGGAGGAGAGGAAACTGCTCTGGGAGCGAGGGACAGTCACACTTTGAAATTACATGAGAGGGGAAATGAGGAAGAAACATTTATTGTAGGTGAAGGAAGGAAGAGACTCTCAGATGTCAATTCTCAAAGCCCATCATTTTACATGGTCATGGTGAGAAAATGGTTACAACAATCCTTTTAAACTGAACTCAGGCAAAAACATGTTGACAAAACCACTATTATTGCTGAGAAATGTTGTTCAATGCTGCAAAAGAGCTGCATTTGATAAATGTTGAAATACTTTGCAATCATTATTCAACTGGGAAAATATTATGACAACTATAATAGTTAATTGATTTTAGAAAGTGGCAGAAAAAAAAGCTTCTAACCTTTTCTAGGCAGATCATTGATTTTGTTGGCTGAAAGTTGTATGTTGTTAGCAGATGTTATGACCTGTAGCTAGATGGCTAATTAAGTTAACTTTACCTCCATGAGTTTTGTTAAAAACAATGTTTTTTGGCTAACTTTTTCAGGGACTCATTTTAATTACGAGAAGCTCGTAAATATGCAGCCCAGTCTCATGGCAGTTTGTGAAATGGCAAAGTTATTTAATCTATTGATTTATGCACAGAGTTTTAAACTAATGTATTTTATTTAATTTTTTATTTTCATGCTCTCCATGTGTTTTTATTTCTAGCACTTACTTGTTTTATCATGTAGCACTTTGGGATTTGCGTAAATATAAAGTGCATTACAAATTAAATGTATTATTATTATTATTATTATTATTATTAAGTAATGAATGTAAAAAAGTCAGCATCCTCACTAGTTAATGATGATGATTAAAAAAATCAAAATAGCGGAGAGAGACAATCACTGTTTGATTGTTGAAGCTGCAGTTTAAGTGTTACACACACACACACACACACACACACACACACACACACACACACACACACACACACACACACACACACACACACACACAGAGCATTGATTTGGAGTCAAGTTTGTGTAAACCTAGTCTCGCTTTACCAGACCCTCCTCCAAAGTGTGCTGAAGGAGGGTCTGGCTACTCCACCTAGCATTTGGGGATGGGAGGAAAACGTGCTCTGGTTTGATGGCATTTCTTTAAACCAATCAGAATCATCATGGGCGGTGCTAAACTCCGCACAGAGCCGCTGCAAAATAGTCATGCGAGAGAAAACTCAAATTGGACAGATGGTCTAACTGTCTCACTTTACCATGCAGAGATCTGAGGAGCAGTAAAAAACAGTCCTCATAAATCCTTCAAATTTAAAACTTCCAACACAAAGAAAGTGGACGGAAACAATAAATACATGCAAAATATATGTGTGGAATTTTCTGTGGCACTGGAGCAATCCCAGAAGTGGAACGTCAAGGATATAGACTAGTGTCCATTTGACGACAGGAAGTCTTATATTGACTTTCCTTGTAGTTCTGGTTTGGTCTCTGTTAACTCCTGAGGGAAATATCTGGCTCTTTAGCTGCTTAATGCTAAACTATGTTTACAAGATATGCATTGTTATTAACTTGTCTGTGTGCTAGCAGCCTGCTGTAACTGGAAATTAGACTGATGAGAGCCGTGAGAATAAACCAAAACATTGAGTTGGTAAAGTTGTAAAGCCAAAACAAATTTGAAAGATGCTAAAACGCTCTGTAGCGTTGAGGGGAATTGCAGAGTTGTTATGTAATAATATATGGTGGGTTTGTAACTACGGATGTCACCTTTCATATTACACAAAGTCAGTTGATCCATTCTTAATATAAAATATTTATTGGGGCAGCTTTAAAGAACGAGGTGGATTAATCAATGTGAAAAGGGCCTTCTGTTTTCCTTCTGATATTTTGGGATGCAGGCAGGCTACTATTCTTAACTGCAGTGATTTACTACTGTCCCCAAAATCATTTGATATACAGTACATGTCATTTGGATTTCAGAACACAGAACATTAAAACGTCTTTCCCTGTATTTTGTTGCTTTTTGGCCACCATGTTTTATTTCTCTCAAGTCTACGCAAACTCTTTAATTCCCCTCCATGCATATATTTCCCACAGGATGGTTACACAGTGATCAAATAAAAAAATCATTACAGATAACAGGGGTGGTCTTTACGAATACAGGCTAGGAATCTGTGTTGTTGGACTGCACCTTGGATGAAAGCATAATTTAAATGTTAAAAAAAAATGTGTCACAAATGTCACACTGGATGTAAGAATGTAATTATAGGTGCCATTGTACTATACAATTTTTCCACTAATTGTATGTGTGTGAAATATTTGTCCTTACTTTTCCTGGCGAGTCTGCTCGGCTGTGGTTTCCATGGCGCACTCGAGAGAGCTTTGAAGTGAATAAAGCTGATTGGTTGTTTCTTTCAGCAAGAATCGGGTCACAAACTGCTCCAGGTGGGTGGACTCCTGATATTCCTGTCCATCAAAAGGAAGAAAAAGAGATGGAGGCGTTAGAGTAGGAGGAATAATGAAAAGAAAGGATGGTGCCATGCCAGTCAAGAGTCACATAATGTCCAAACTTCCTCTGCTAATTAAAAGATGCCAACATTTATTTAGAAGATTACACAAGACAGCTGCAGGAGAGGAGAGAAAAGGTGGAAGAAGAACATAAACAATTTGGGGTTTACACTCTACATCTTTTATCTGCTGAAACCTGCCTCTTAAATTCTTTTTCAACAATCTTAAATGGATGCCATCCCAGTTAATATTTTTGACTTTGATAAAATAATGATGCAATTTCTACTTATGTTCATCATTTAAATCACACTGACTAGCATTTTTATTTTAGTTTAGTCTACAGTCTAACAGTCTAATAATATATTAGGCTAATACATTAGAATTCAAATATTAGACTTTGTCAAGCATAGAACTGGTCTTATTTCCAGTGTTGTCGCAGGTGTCCACCGAGAATTCATCAATATGGAAACTTGCAAAATGACTTATTTCAAAAACACTGAGTCCCCAGTTTCCACGATGCAACTCAATGCCATCTTTAGTTAACTTCCCCTACTTTAAAACTTTAAAAGTATTTCCAAATTGTTATTAAGAGGGACGACGGTTCATTCTATTACCCGTGACCGTGAATTAAAAAGGGGCATGAATTTTAGTAATTTTGCTCACAAATGGAATGGCATCCCCCCTCAACTCACCTACTGCTGAAGCCTACATGCCTTGATGACATCATCATTCCCGATGAATAAACTGACCTTTTCTTGAGTCTTGGTAGCGCATCATGTTTCTGATTGGCATAAGTACTGTATATGCACACGTTTCGATAAAGAACATTAACAATATTTGTAAAGTAACATAAAAATGTGCTTTGCACCTTCAATTATTTACAATTTGTTTTGTTAGCTCAGAAGGCTAATGGAAGAATAATTAAATGACTTTCTGAATGACATTTTGAGACGTCATTTGCACAATGCCTGGACCAGAGAAGGCTGAGTAATGTTTTGAATCGAAGGAAACTGAATGATGCTTGGTACAACAGAGTTTACTGTTTGCACGCCACCTGTTCCCACAGTTTTAAGCACCGTGACTGTTTGTAGCCTACACTCGAATACCAATGCAATTAATGCAAGTTAGATTAGAGAACAACTAATGCATGAATAGGAATGTGTATGTGTGACAGAGGAGGAGAGACAGGACATATATTTCAGTGTTTTGTCTATTACTAATTACTGTGTTTATCAAAAAAGTACAATGACAATGGTTTGATTTTAAAAGTTGGATTTGTTTAGCAGACTTTGGAAGTGCACACACACACGCACACACACACACACACACACACACACACACACACACACACACACATGCACACATGCCTTAATTACAGTATATTGAGTCTTCTTGTGAGAGACCTAAACTACACAGCAGATCATTAGACTCTGGCTTTTCCCATTGGCCCTATCAAACACCACATCCAAAGATTGAACAGTTTGTAACTTACTTCCTTAATTCTGTTTTTCACAAAAACAAAAATACAGAGAATCCCTGGTTTCTGCAGTGTTGCGTTAAAACACAAACAGAATTGGTCATTGCTATCGGTCATGTCAGGTATTGTTTGATCCCCTGACATTCAGAACACACACAGGCACATTCAGTGAGTGAGTCACGACAAAACTGGTAAAGGTCAGTCTCCTGTCTACAATTTGAGCATAGATTACCTCCTGTGATCTTTACTGTACCTTTGTGTCTGTGTGTATTTGTGTTCCCACCTCACCAATGCAGTTATTTTAGACAGCTTAAGGTCTGTCTGATATTTCCCTTTTGGCCTTTCTCTTGATCTTTTTATTCTCAGTTGTACAAAATATCGAATGAGTTATTTGTTTGAGGCGGTGCACTGGTGCTCCAATCAATTTCAACCTTTTATTACACGTAAATGATTTAAAATGTAATGATGATGGTTGTATGATCTTTATTGGTTGTGTTTTTACTCTGTGTGTTCTGAGTGACGGTTTGTGTTGTCTGTTTATGTTGTCTGTTGTTTAGCTCTGAATAAACTGCAGGGGATATGACCACAAAACCCCGACCAGTCATGCAATCAGAAATCACCTTTTGCCAAATGGTTAAAATCCTGATTGTAAATCATCATCAAATCATCAAAAATATAAAATAGCTGATTGAAATGTGAAATTCTTCCTAAATGATCACAGAAAAGTGCAGAGAAATGGTAATAAGTTGCTCCATCTATTCATAAATAGACAAGTCTGCGTGTAAAATTGCATGTAAAATCCATGCAAAAGTCTTAAAATTACAGTCTATAGTTTCAAACTATTGATTTGCTATATCAGGTTGCACCATTAAAACTTTACAGTAATCTGCAATAACACTGTTTTTATTCGATTGTCAAGCAAATGTTAAGCAAACTTTTAAAACTTTTAAATGCAAATTAGGTACATTTTCATCAAATGGTTAGAAGCGAATCAAATAAGGCTACAGTGCAGTTTTGTTGACAAAACTCCAATTTAACAGGCTGTGCGATGATCTTTTTACAAAAAGTAACGTAATTTGTAGCCTATGTTTTCACATATTTTATGCTGTAGGCTAGCTTACGCACCACATTGACTGCTGCTTTATAACTCTGATCCACATAATGAGGATGTTGGGGAAATAGGTATGTGCTGCAGGGCTAATGAGGAAATGAGGTGCAGGTGGGGAGACCGACGTGGAAGCTCATTGGAGGGCAGGTGGGAGTGGAAGGATCTGGAATAAAAGTAAAGTCTGAATGCGTCTAATGGACATGTAAAGAAAAACAGTGAAGGTGTCTGGGGAAGTGGAAATCTGTCTGAAGAGAGGGCCAGAGAGGCAGAATGAGCACATCCACCCAACTGAGGTGGTCATGTGACAAATATGGCAAGCTTGTTAGCAAACAGTTGCTTATTTCCATACCCAGCAGATACGGAGCAACATTATTATATATTTGGAGTCATGTTTTTGACCACTTGTTCAATATTCAGCTCTGTTTATGGTCTTTATCAACTTCACTCCAAATATTTTATTGATGTATTTATGAGTCATACAGTCATTTTATTATATATATATATATATTCATTCAAACCCTTATTTACCAGGATAAAAAACTCCTTGAGATTAAAAATCTCTTTTACAAGAGTGTTCTGGCAAGTGGCAGCAGCACGGTTTCAAATAGACAGAGACACTTACAGATAAATACATAAACACACTTTCACTCATATTCAAACAACAATGTCATCATAAAAAACCTGGGTCCTAAATCAATTTAAAAACAGTGACATACAGACTGCCTTTCTGCGAGGTCCTTTAAAAAGCCTTTAAACTGGAGTTCATTCTGAAGCTGATTCCATGCAGATGGTGCTGCAAAATTAAAAGCTGTCAATAAAACCAGATCCTGTGAGCGCAGGTGATATGTCCCTGCAGACCTCAGCAGGATGTAAGTGTTCAGATAAGGACACTATAATAATAATTAATTAAAAAGCGTACTGCTTTGGACGATTGCTGTCCTAGTGTGTTAAATAATGTTCTGTTAATGTTGGGTGTGCAATTGTGTTATTTGGGTTTTAGTTTTGTGTGGTTAATTTAGGGTATGTTTAATTACATTTATTGTTGCCCCATGACTGAGACCTGGGTGGGAACGGATGGGCTTTGGTCAGTGAGAAAATGTTAAAACTAGATTGAAAATCAGCACCTCTGTCTCCTGAGTGAAATATAACATGTAGCACAGTGCAGTGGAAAATTTCACTGTTTCATGTTGCCTTCATTGTTTTTGTTTCTTGGAATTAATGTATTGAATATATTGTTCTTAAAATCATACTGACATAAAGGAAAATAAATAATATATATTACATGGAGAAGAAGAAATAAACTTTAGTGGTTGTAAGAAGCCTAATGTTTTATATTTGTAATGTTTCGTTGCATGTTTAACTTAACATGCTTATTTTAGACAACATGAATCCACATAAAAAAGTATGTTCACTGATATTTTTTAGTAATGTAAACTTGATTTGTCTACAGCATCAACTTACCGCTCTGTGGTAATATAACAGCTTCCCCTTGTGTAAAACCTATTTGGCTTAAAGCGACTGGTGTCCACGCAAATTTCTTGTAAAGTCAACTAATTTGGGGTAACAGTGCAGCTAATCTCTACATATGAACTAATTTGTAGCTGCGAGCTCATTTCCCGCTGTTGTGTTTTTGTTAGGTCTCCACCCTCCATGTCTTTCCTTTCTGTGTATTTTTTTCTTTTTTCTTTGGTCCTGGGGCACGTTCCTATGTCCCAGTGTCTTGTTTGTTAATTGTTTAAATGTAAATAAAATTAAAATATTTGATCACAAAAAAAAAGTAGTTTGTGTAAATTTAGTGATTAGAAAACATTTGCTGTCCATTATTAATCCCTAAATTAAACTTGCCAGATTGCATGATTGCATATTACACTTGGTGAAGATTTCCTACTGTATGTACATTATATTTTCCCATCCAACCACAGTGGTTGCTATTATTATTTTCTTTAATTTCAGAATTTAAAAACCTTTTGCATTATGAAAAAATATTGCACCTAATACTACGATGCACTGTGAAGTGTAAGAACACAGCAACTTACTCTTGCTGCAGGTGAGTACCACCTGAGATCTGCTAGGAAAGGTTTGCTAATGTGTATGGGAAGCCTGTAAATAGCTTTGGCATGACTATCTGTGCAAAATAAAACCCAGAGTGTCTCAGCACAGATGCCTATACAGTTTGTGCCATGGCTTTGATTTAGATCACAATCTTCTTCCAGCTCCCCCGCACACACAATTAAGCAAATTAGCTTGAGCATACGTAAGCTCACACAAATACACACTAACAATCTTCTGATGCAAAAAAATAGGAACCACTCACAGCCAGAGACCACCCACTCAAATACATACTCTATACAGTTCAACTAAGACGGCTGAGCTTTAGTCTGTGACTAATGCAGCATCTGTTCTCCTCCTCAATCAACCAATACTTGCTAACAGAGAAATGCAACACATAACTCGTTTATTTTCTCTCTTATATAGCTCTGTAACACATTTTAGTGTCACAAAATTCAAAATTACGTTGTCTACGCTTTGTAGAGGGGTAAACACTTTGGGAGACATCAGCAATGTGTTCACACTCTAGTGTTGTAACTTTGAAATCAAAGTTACTGCCTTGATCAATAACTCATAAATGATGTCCAATTTGCAAAGAGTCATTTGTTTTTATTCAAGCTCAAATATTTTATACTGTATAGCTGTGAGGGAACAATAGTGTAGGATGTGTTGATGGAAAATTTGTGAGACTGACTTTTTCCTGTGTACTTAATTGTACTGTGTAGCTATCTTAAGGCTTAAAATGAATGACAGAACCTTAAAATACACACCCATGCTGAATTAGTGGAATTGATGGGTCTTTTTAAATTATAGAGTGTGGTCTAGAGCTACTCTCGGTAAAGTGTCTTGAGACAACTCTTGTTATGATTTGATACTGTAAATAAAATGTTGCTCTTTCTCTCTTGTTCTCTCACTTGCCTCTCTCAACTATTCTCTTGGAGAACAGAAAATGATTTGAAGTGTAATTTGATTTTTGCACCTCATCACAGCTCGGCACAACTCAGGGTGTAAGAAAGATTGCAAAGGGATTGCAAAAGTATTTGTGTTTCATTTCCTTTGCAGAAATGAAGGCACATGCAATTCATATCTGTCCTCCTGTAGGTCTAACCTTTTTGAAACATATTTCAAGAAAAATACATTGTCTTTAAATATTTCAAGGATATAAATTGGTTCCAAGGTAGCAGTATGTCTGCTGAAATCATGTAATATTTGATACCACTACCCTTAAAATATCCTATCAGTGCCATCTTTTTTGTCTTTATCTGAATCACCACAGTTTTTAGGTGTTGAAGTTGAATGTCATCATCACTCTCTCTGTGCTAATAGAGAACTACCAAAAAATTTACGCTTTGACTCCCACTCTGTTTATAAAGCAGCCACACTGAGACATGTCTGCTTCTGTGCAGATCTGAGGAGTGATTTAAGCTTCACAGCATGTGTCATATGTGCCAGATGAGATGAGTGCAGAGAAAGAGATGGGGGTTGAAAGAAAACGAAGTTCTCCCTGTAGATCTAAAAAGCCACCTCTCTTCATATAACGTCACTTTCCCATTTCTCTTCAACATTTTGTCCCTTCAGTTTTCCTCTTTTTCTTCTGTCATCTCTGATCATTTACTTTCATCTGTCTATTTGCCTTTCTCTCCCTTGTCATCCCTCTTCTTCTCTCTGATAATTTAAAAGGCATCAACTCTACAGTAAGATCAAGATAAAGCTTTTTCCAAGGCATGATCAAACGCAGTATTTATTTGATAATGCAGCCGAAATACATTTAATTCCTTGTCTATGTTGGCCACAAGTACAAAAAGAATCATAACATGTTTTGTTCTGGGGGTTAATTAGTAGCATGAATGAGCCCTGGTTCATCCTTTTTAGCTCTGTAATGGAAATCAGACTAATGGGAGATCTGAGATGAAGCCAGTTGGGCAGCAGAGGAGCATGCTGGGAGTTCACTTTAGTCCACACTGTGAGTAAATCAAACATCTCTTACTATTATTGTTATGTGCGCTGCATGGGATGTCAGTGTGCTGTTCAGTGTGATGTTCATTGTGTGGCTGTGTTGACGTGTGTATGAGTGTGTCACAAGGATCTTAATTAATATGATTATACAGATATGAAGAAATTATTTGTTCTAAATAGATGCAAATAGCAACCAAACTGATTTGTTTTTAGCAATTTTCTTTCAGTGACAAGGTTTACACAATTAACCACAAATGTCACAACTTTTACAACAACACACACGAATGTCACAACACGCACACATCATACACACTGCTTATTCACTCTTTACAGTGGAGGATCATCTACAACAAGGACAAAAGGCCATACATTATGCATTTATAATGATTGTGGATGATATAATCTCTTTCTTGTATTGTTACAAGTATTTACAAGTAATTGAGGTGCTTGTTGTCTGTTAGGTGCAAAAGGAAACAGCTTTTAGCCAAAATAACAAAATATCGACAAAAATGGAGGTGTTGTTTTAAGTTAGATATTTAGACATTCAGCAAGGTTCATCTTCAATAACTTTTCAGCAGATTTGTTGTGCATGCTGCATTGAGCTAGAGATGACAATGCAGATTGGTCGGTCCATCACTTTGGTCCAGACTAAAACTAAAAAACTATTTGATGATTTGCCAGGAAATTTTGTACAGAAATTAACCGTCTCCCAATTTGTAATGATTTTGATCCCTGATGTTTCTTTTAGAGCCGTCAGAAGGTTGACATTTTTGGCCTTTGCAGAAATATGTTGATTAACTATTGGATAGATTGCCATTACATTTTATGCAGATATTGATGGTGCAAAGAGGTTAAACTCTTCTTTTTACTTATTAAACTTCCTACCAACTTTACTTTCATCAGGACCTCCCCCCATTATATAGGACACAACCAAAAATGTACAGTATGTACAGTATGGCCCAGTGCAATTCTGACTTGTACTTTCTTAAAGGTACAACCTTCTTTTCTATTTGTATATACATTTCCAACTAGACCATTAACAGTTACGCAGGTTTTATTTTTGCTATTTAAAAAAAAAGTTGTTTTTTTAAAGCTAGAAGTCAATTACAAATCATGCTTGATTATGTGATTTGTACATTTTGTGAGCAGCTGCTGTAAACTGTAAACTATATATATATATATATATATATATATATATATACTATATATATATATATATATATATATATATATATATATATATATATATATATATATATATATATATAAAAATATAAATATAAATATATATATATATATATATATATATAAATAGAAAGAGAGAGAGAGAGAGAGTGTAAATGGAAATAAAACATTTAAAACATCCTCCATGCCTGAAAGATACCCAAATACAGATATGAATACAGATATTAAATGTTTCACAGATACAGGTAATAGCTTTGCAATACACCCCCCAGTTATGTTGAGGTGGTGGTTTAATTTCTACAATCTCACCTTCTTTGTTTTGTCCATTGCCTTCAGTATGGACTTATTCAGGTCTTCTAAGACAGCCAGAACATTCTCATATTCACTGAGATGCTGGGAGAAATACTCTTCACAGCAGAAAGACAAGGAAAAAAGAAAAAGAAAACATTTTGTGAGTTAAGCAACTAGGACAGGGCTGTAGGTGTTTTGTTAAAACTGCACTCTGTGACGCCTCAGTCAGCCTGCAGGGGTTTGGTCATAGAGCATGTGACCACATCTTACGTGGTTCTTTCCTTATGCAGGGAAAAATGTCAACTAGCATTTAAGTCCATAGTGTGACTATGAGTTAAAGCAAGATAAAGCCAGAACAGTACAGCTTATTACTGTTATTAAAAGTTATTCTTATTTGTGTGAAGGATTAACTTACCACAGAGTTCATCAGTGTCCACATTGCTGCAAAACAAAATTAAGAGAGAAATTTAAATAAAAAGAATTCCCCAAAAACAAAGGTTTTCAAGGTTAACGGAGGTGACAGATTAATCCTTCATCTCTGCAAAAACATTTCCTGGACAGTTGGTGAATCAGTGTATGGTGACAAATACTATCGAGTAAAATATGTCATGAGTAATTGAATAATTTAGTTGCATTTCCCCCCAGATGGTCCAAGCAGTGAATCCCTCACAGGAAACCCTTCAGGTATGTTGTGATAAATGTCAATGCATGACTGTGTTTTAGGGACTTCTGAGTGTGAATAGTGTGTCTGAAAATACACACAGAGACAGAGAACTAAAGAAAAGAGGTGTAGGTGAAGAGAGTGTTTCAAAGTGGAAGATTATTCATTTTATATCTGTACAGCTTGACACAGGAGACAGTTTGTCCTTGTAACAATGACGGACCCTGGGGAATTATGCCAGTTTTAACTCAATTCCACACAAGCTGGATAGCTGTCGTTCACAAGAGAGAAAGTGCTGAAGCAATCAATCAGTCCAAACAGGAGAAAACACTTAGAGGCAAAGAGGAGTTAAACCAGAGGTTAGACACTACTATGTAACTCACTAAAAGGCTCTTATTTGGGTGACTTGAAACTTGGCTGTTTTGACATTTTAAGGTAAATTATCTACAAAAGGACCATGCACAAGTGAAGCAGTGAATACCACTGTATTGTAAAGATTCTGAGAAACTTCAACTACAAATTATTCATGCACACATCTTTTATAAACTAAATGCAATATCTGTGCTTTATGTTTATTTTTTTGATATATCAAATAATCTTTCAGTGTTCAACATCAACCCGAGCTTGCTAGGGAGCCTGTGATGTAGACCTCACGGCTTAGTGAACCATTCTTTAATCAATACAGGATTCAAATTGAGACTATTTCAAATCAACAAACAGGGAGGCACATGTTTGTTTTGATTGAACACAGTCCAGTAAAGTTCTGTGTGAGTGATTGTGGCTAACAAGTAAATTACACATCTTATGATACTCTCATAATGACGTTAACAAATGATATTATGGCTAACGAATTATTGTGTTGTTATGTCTAATCTGTCTCCCTTTGACTGCCGAGGCATTAGTAGATTAGTAGATTATTTATATAATTTTTTTTGGGCTTTTTCACACTATTAACCCAGACGGATATGTAGGAAAAATGACAGTAGAACATTTATTGTCTTTATTGAATGCAAGCAGCTCTCACTTCACTTTCAATTCGACCAGTTTATTAAATGAAATCTGCAGACTGAAATATTGGCTTCTGGTCTGCTTGTATGGGTCTTAAAAAAAGGCGGTTGCTAACAGGTGGCTGACTACACATGTCATCACACTGAACACACAAAATTGTTGTCATCATCAACCTTTCCTCTATCATCCACATTGCAATTCTGTCCTCCATGGAATGATATAAAAAAACATAAAGCAATGCATTGACTTACTCTGTGTTATGAGTGTCAATTGTGTGGAAGAGCTCCTTTAACTCGTCAGCTGTCAAGACTCCATCAGAGAAGTAGGCTTTAAATTCATCAAAGGACAGCTTTCCATCATCTGGGGACAGAGCACAAATGTAACTTCTCAGAACAGGGACAGGACAGCTCAGTCAGGACTGCAGCACCTTGTTAGATGAGGTGGCCCTTTTCTAAAATATTCCTTAAATAAATCAAACATGAAGGTGACTTAAGATAACTCAGATAAGATGCGGCATGCTAGATACTATAGGGGCTGAAGCAAAAAACTGTATAGATCATATTGCCTTCACAGTGGAAAAGTCTGTGATTAAAGAAAATAACTTCAAAGGTGAAACATGTTTCCTTTTTGTATTACTATAATAAACAACACTGAAAAGGGTAATCACCTTTTGTTCCGGTAATCTCAAACAGTATTTTTTTATGATTTGAGGCTCTGCAATTATGCTTAGAATAAAAAAGCCCAAGCTGTGTGAAATATTTATGTGATAAAAATAAACAGAATTTCATAATGGGGAGCCAAAAACTGAATATCCTGCAGCAAAATGAAGATAATGGCGGATCTTTATGTTCACTACTGAGCAGTTGCTCTGGAGGTGATGTTCAGTAAGTATGAAATGTCACACAAGAGAGATGCACGTAAATCAAGGGCACACTGACTCACTCATTGAGCTCGGAAATAATCTTGGAACAGACCTAACATATCAGTGTTGCTGTTTGCACAACTCTGAAAACAAACATGTGGGATGACTTCTTATCTGACCTCAAGTGAGGGACAGACATTTAATGAATAACGAAGCAAGTCATGTTATCAAGAGTTGTGATGTATATTGTTTTTAATGTGAAGGAATCTGCCAAATTGTTAAATGAAACCTTATTTCAGTTTGTTTCTTAACTAAAAACACTCAACGGTGGTTTGACAGCCTGATATCTTGATATGAACGTAGCCTCTATGAATATCTAACATGATGTGTAAAAATGTGTGTCAGCAGGGTTATATATTTCATGACACATGTTAACTTGACACAGATAGATGAAGATACTGTTAGTGTGCAGTCAAACAAACAATCAGAGGTTACAAAGTAAAATCAGCACATTGTTAGTTGTTACCCTCCTCATGGGTCAAAATAAAAAGGCTACTGTAATTCAAAGAAGTTTCATTTTATTTTGTGACTACACACAAATGCCGAATCGTCTATCAGACTGACTTGACTGAATAAGTAAGACTCAGTAAATCAAAATGCTGTGTACCATGCAAGATTTCAGACTCCTGTTGTCCCTAGTAAACAGCAACATGTATGTGTGTATGTTCATACTGCGTGTTATAATAATGCTGCACAAGATAGTGGAGGTGAAACAATAACAACATTTGCGGTGAACCTCCACCTATACACCCCTAAAGAATGGACTGCTTACTGTTATAAAAATGTCTAACAAAGTTTAGACATTTTTCTTATACTGAACCTCAGTGAGGATGGTCATGTTCCTGTTTCTATGGAAACTGAAAGAGTATCAGCAGAGAACATGATCAGAATTTCATTGAGAAAGTAGGTTTTCACATAATGCCAAGGTAATGCCAAAGTGTGTGTGTGTGTGTGTGTGTGTGTGTGTGTGTGTGTGTGTGTGTGTGTGTGTGTGTGTGTGTGTGTGTGTGTGTGAGAGAGAGAGAGAGAGAGAGAGTCTGGAAAGAACTTTTGGTGCAATATTTACCATTTTTATCAGCTCTCCGTAAAATCTGTAACAAGAAAAAGAAAAAAGAGGGATGTCAAAAAGGTTCATCATCTAAATCAAAATAACTGTGTGTGTGTGTGTGTGTGTGTGTATGTGTGTGTGTGTGTGTGTGTGTGTGTGTGTGTGTGTGTGTGTATCATTGATCACACTCTCAAAAGCAATGCGTCATTAAATTATTGATAGTGCTGTCCCAGAGTCCAGAGGAGATGAAAGGCAGAGTGGCAATGTCCACATCAGCTTGAAAAGGCTCCAACCACCTTGAAATAGCACTGCCCACTTTCTCTTCTTGTTGAGTTTGTGTTTTGAGTCTACTTAGACATTAGCACTACAGGCTACATCTGACAGCATACCAATGAATGTGCAAGATATGAATTTTAAAATACATTAAAATACACATCCATATTTGGATTTTCCTAGCTTGGGGGACTTCCGCTTTTTGCAACAAAGGGGTAAAAATACTCATAAAAAACATCCACCCACCTTCTCTTGGCAGTCCGACTTACATAATTCAGTCTAATTTTCCTGCTAATCCTGTCTTTTATTGCCTGTTCTTCTGTCCCCAACCTATAAACTCATATCTGTCTCAGTTCTACCTTTTACTCATCTCCTGTCCATATCAAATATTTTAAATCAATCAAATTAAATGAAATACGACTTCATTGGCAGCAGCATCTTTGCCATTCAGGTCAACAAATACATACACAAACAAATAAGCGGGAAATAATAATAATAACAGGAAAAATGCACAAAGTACAAAACAATCAATCATCGCTTCTTCATGCCCTCATTCCATATTGATAATCAATAAAGACAGTTTTTATGCAAAAATGCCCAAACATTTGATAGTTTCTGCTTCTCAAATGGGATATTTGCTTAGTTTGTCTCAAATTATAGTAACTTAAATATTTCTGGCTTTTGGGCTGCTGGTCCAACAAAACAAGGCAATTTATGACATCAAAGTGGCTTCAAGATAACATAGGACTAATAGGAATGTTTCATGATTTCTAATATTTTATAGATCAAACAATGAATCTGCATAATCAACAATGGAATTAGTTGCAGGCCTACTTTTATCTGCTACCCAACTCTTCCACCAGACAGCTGCTCTTTCTGTACTTATTAACTCATGTGTATGACATTCATGCATATTGAAAATCTTTTAGAAATGTAAGCTGATTAGATTTGGTCAGCGCACCGTAACTCAGGCTGATTAATCGTCTCATCTTATCCTAATTAACCTTTTACATCTAATGAGTAAATCTAATTCATTTAACCAAGAATAGAAGCCTGACCGATTTTTTCCTCCCTATTTTCTGGTAGCAAAGTGGAAATCTGGCACCACAGCAGCATCCAAAATGGAGGCACAGCCCATCTAACCTGTTCCAGGATGAAACAACTGCTATGCAGCTTTTGGGTTCTAATAACACACAGTCAACAGAGTTGAAAGCTATAGAAGATGTCAAGAAACAATGGAAGCAGCACTCTGGTGACCAACTCGCCTCTGAAGACAATCAGGGGTTTGATTTCTTGCCAGAGGATAGAGCAACATGTTCAACATCAATGTGACATTTGACATTATACTGCTTTCCACCTTTAGTAACTGTTGTTTCTCATAAAAATTGAAGGCAGTAAGGTTTGTAGTTAAAACATCAAAAACTAATGAAATAGTGGAGGAATAAGGAGGAATTAGGTGGTGGGTAGCAAGGCGGAATGTAGTGCCGTGAATCAAGGAAGGGAAAGCTCTTGAGATAGAAGCAATTTAGGAAGATCATTAGCTGTACTGATATGCATAAGATGTGATTTATATTGAAATCATCATCGACAAGTGTTGAGAATTCTTACAGTGTATTTCGACAATGTAAAAATGCTACTTTTTAAAATCAAAAAGTTCTGAACATCAATAATATGTTTTTCTAATTGAGCTAGATTTGGCTTTGTAAGATGAGCATGAATAACACCCTGAATTTTAATAAACCAAATAGACTATTCAAAAACTTGGCATTTGGTTTTGAACACTGACATTAAAATGGATGGCCAGCCTTTCAAATCCTGACAATTAATCTAAATTAAAGGTCAGGCTTGTCAACTGAATAAATTCTATAAAACATTAGACCCCTCTGTACCCTGCATGAATTAGGGGGATCCATAATAAATTAAGTGATAAAACCTCCAACAGATAATTAAAACTTAGCTTTTATCAATAAAAAATGTTTTTATCTGGGGAAGCATGTTTTCCTTTTCCTTTTCCTTTGTTTTCCTTGATTTTTTTCTGCTACAGGCTTTAGATTGTTAACTATATTTTGAAAATTATAATAGTCATGCATTATGCGTTAAGGTTTTTTTGCATTATTAGCCTACTGATTGGTAAAGAGGAAATATATTTTGTAAATAAAGATGAAAAAAATGTTTTACTTACATCAATGAAAATCGACATTCCCCTTTTTAGTTCCATTTGAGCTGTGGGCTCCTCAGACACAGACTGAACCTCCTCTGAACAATCCATCATTCAAAATGTATCTTCAGTTATACCTACTGTGCAAAAGAATGTGTCTGCCTGAACCTCTCATCTGATCAAAGCCAATAGTCAAAAAGAGCGACGGCTTAACGCGGTCAAGGCAGCTGGAACAAAACGCACATTCCGGATTAAAGTTTCACAATTCAACCATTCATTGTTATTTCGTGCGATACCACAACAACAAGTAGCTTGGTGTTTTTCTGCCCTTCTTTTTCCACATGTTTTCCGTTCAAACGTGATCTTATTTGTTTTGTGGATGATTTGAGGCTATTCTTTTCATTGCTACTACACACACAGAGACGTTTCCTAAATCATTGTGCTTTTATTCTGAAAGACAATTACTGAACATCCTGCCATATACCTGCTTTCTCAGTCAGTCTTGATGGCGCCTCAGCTCCTGCTATGATGAGACCAATCCATAGACCTTAAGGTATATACAGTCAGTGGTCCAAACCTGCATCTCCGCTCACTCTGGTCACCCAAATGACTAAATAGTATTTCCTTCTATTTTGTATCTTTGTGCATAGTCTAATAAACGACCACTGTCAGATCACTGAAAAATATGTTTACTGATACAGATAAAGTCACTGTAACCAATCCACATGTCTACAACATACAGCGAATTGAGCATCACAATTAGCATATGCCTCAGATATATGTAGACTACACGTTTTTGTTGACAGATAAAGAATTAAACAAGTCGTTTATAACGTTCACTCTGTGGCATTAGACATTTTTCCCACAGATAATGTGAAAATGGGATAAATAGATCTTTTCTGACATATTTTTAAATTGAAAGATAAAGACTTATAGGCCTACTGTAAATCTCACGGCCTGGCCTGTCTCTTATGGGTTTCCAAATTGTGCTCTTTTAAGATGACCATTTGTTGGATTTAAGTTGAGATAGCATTTCTAGTTGGTAATCATTTTTGCTTGTATTGATTTATCACGTTGTAACATCTACAGCATCATAACAACATTACAAATATGTTCCCAATAAAACCTGGTGATGAATTGGATTAGATTGTCAAGTGTTAAATGTTTTCACATAAATACAGAGTAATACTCGTGAATGAACTCCGTGAGTTGCGTTTAAAGTGTGTAACAGTTCCATCTAGTGGAGTGTTACGACAGCGCAGCAGTCAATCCCACCATAAACGAATATGATCATCTTCAAGTGTAAAGTATTCTAATCTATGTCAGTACTTAATTCAAAACTAAAAAGCCCTTGAGAAAGTGGAGGATGACACAAAGTGTTTTGAGAACTACTACAAAAGAAGCTCTCTCTACCCACAGCTGGGAGAGCCACGCGCTGAGCGGTTGTAGATGCATGAATGCACATATTGTCTGCTTCACTCGCCTCATTATGAACTTATGGTGAGCATGCCAAGCAGGAAGATTCCCCTTAGGCTACTGTGTTATATGGTATGTTCTTTTAAATACAAGAGAATATTAATACAAACTCTGTTGCACACTCGAAATCCTACTTTTCTTTTTATAATTAAAAATGGGTGAATTAAATTTTGTGAGTGTGATATGACATCCACAAAAGATTGATAACCATACAACTTAACTCCACTGTTGGAACATTACCAAGTACATTTACTCAAGTTATGTTCTTAAGTAGTACTTAGCCTACTTTAAACTTAAGCAAACCTTTGAGTGCAATACTTCTATGTGTAATAATATCTTTGGACATTGTGGTTTTACTTTTACTTGAGTAACTAATGTGAGTACTTATCCAACACTACTAAATGTCAGCATAGTTTATACCCTTCCTAACAGTTAAAGTAAATGTTTATATTTCCTCAAGTAATGTAGGCTATTTAAGTACAACTCTGAGTAACTTGTAGGCCCACTTACAAGTTTTCCATTTTATTCAAACAAAACATGATATATTTATAAAAAAATACAGTGTGTTGTTAAATGGTAAACAACCCAAAAATATTTGAGCTCCACTTCTGCAAGCTACATTAAAATTTTATTTTATTACTTATTATAACAGATATGTGTATTAAGTGTAGTTGTATAGTGTGGTATTGCTACTATAGCCAACATATAGTAAAAAATATAATCTTGCCACTGCCTCCTAAACTGCTACTAATTTTGTGGTTAGATTTAAAATCTCTATTCATTTAAGTAATTTAATTTAAATACTTGAAGTACCACATCATGGCATGGTAGTAGTTTGTGTGTTGTGGTAACATTATGGATGTGTATAATAAGAGGGTAAGTGGCAGAAGTGACATAACAAATATAATTTGTCGTGAACCCCCACGAAAATCTCGCGATGACAAGGATGACAATCGGAGTGCTCTGATTGGATGAGAACGTCAAACCTATTGGTCACGTGGGCTGAGGTCACTTGGCATTCTGGGACACAAACAGTGGTCTGTATGGGTCTGTATGAATAGCTTTGCGTCAACAGCAGCAGTTTTCACCGTGGAAGGAAGGAGACGAGAGGATAATAACAGCCAGCCAGCAGAGAAAGAGAAACATTTTTTTTTCTAATGCGACTTCTTCGTCTTGTTTGTCGCTGTGTTGTCCGGGAGAAGCGTATGAGGAGGCCAGCTACGGCAGTTTAGTTTCTGAAATGCAACGGTGGACTTTATTCAAGAAGCGAGCTAGTTAGCTAACGACAGGAGTGAGTTAGCCTTGCAGTGATTTTGCTAGTGCGTTAAGGTTAGCTGGATGGCAACGCTGGTGAAGTCATAAAAGTTGATGTTCTTTCAACACTTCGACTCTGGTCATTTCAGTCTATAGAAGAGTTGATTGTTCTGTAACTGCACTCAGCTTTCCTACCCTGACAGCTCCCTTCATCCTACACTACACTGTCCTGGCTGAGGGGTAGCAACTCTGAATATGTGTGTTTCAGACAGAGACCACAAAATTGGCGCTTTTAAATCATTGGACTGGCACGTTGCTGAGCTAGTTTACCCAAGATAAACCTCGTCAAATTGGACAATTCGTGTAATGGCCAAGGAGAGTGACGAATTTCATCTGTATGTCTCACTACAAAGTTGCTGTCAGAGTTGTATGGCAACGGGTTACCATTGCTAAAGCCATCGTAAAAGTACATAGACACTTGGCTCTGTTGAAGCTCAACAAATTAATATTGCTAGACATGGACTTGCGCTGGATGTAAAGACTGGCTGGAAACCTCAAACGTCATAGCTGTCTTCAGGTCGGACAGTTCATCTGAGCCTTGCTGCTGGTCCCCAGAGCTTATCTGAGGGCCATCATGTCAATTTCAGGGTCCACTACTGTGCAGCTTTTTACCAAGCTTGTCAAGCATGCGGTGGGCAAGGCGCAGATTCAGTTGAATCGTTGGCTGCAGAGGACTGCCACAGATGAATGTGACAAAATCGACATCCTGATATGCAGCACCTTTGACGAGACAGGGGCTGGCATAGGGAGGTCAGATGGAGAACCTGAGGTTATCAGTGACACAGGGGGAACGACCTTCAGCAACAGTGGAGAGTTCAGACACCCATGCTGTATCACAACCTTTTGCTTCAAGAGCGCCCTGCTGGCTTGCATCCTGACTGCTGTGTGCTTCTCCTCGGTTGCACTGGTGCGCCAATACCTCAAGGACCTCCTGCTCTGGGTTGAGAGCTTGGACAGCTTCGTTGGAGCCTTGCTGTTTATAGTTGGTTTAATTATTGTGTCGTTCCCGTGTGGATGGGGATATATTGTTCTTAATGTGGCAGCTGGCTACCTCTATGGCTTTGTTCTGGGCATGGGACTAGTTATGGTGGGAGTTTTAATAGGGACCTTTGTGGCACACCTGGTGTGCAAACGACTATTGACTGACTGGGTGCTTAACAAGGTTGGGAACAGTGAACAACTCAGTGCTGTCATACGAGTGGTGGAGGGAGGAAGTGGACTCAAAGTTGTGGCCTTAGCGAGACTCACCCCCATACCGTTTGGGCTCCAAAATGCAGTTTTCTCGGTGAGTATGAAAACACTATAACCAGCTTTTCCTTTTCACTTTAGAAGGACATTTGACATCATGGAGTGTCCACTGTAAACGCATATGGTTTTAAGCAGAAATGTCACCGCAATGAACCAGCCAGGAGAAATGCTTATTAACCTACTGGAGGATGGTTCAATAAATCACTTGTAGTCATGAGAATCAAACGTGTGACCATTTCAATTTTAAAAAGAAATTATTTTCTTATTACTAAGCAACACACAGGGGAGATCGTAACTACCTGAAAACCAGCCTTAAAGAAGAGACTGGGAGTAACATGTAGGCTAGATGTTTATCATTCTAGTTGTGATGAATTTCAGACTTTGAACAGAGTAGGTGACCTGTTAAATCACTATTCAAGGCAGACCACAAAATCTAATAGCAGGAAAGAAAATATAAGGCCAGTCCCCAGAGAAAGAAATCTCATTTCACTTGGCGCTCCTATGAAATGGATTCTATTGTTGCCTAAGGACATCATGCATTTTCATCAGTTCAAACTATCAGGATCACATGTTCAAGTCCTAGTTAAGATATTTAACTAATAAAATATTTTAATATTTGGAGTAATATACGATACCACGTGATTTAGTAAAGACTCAATTATGGACATTTTTTGTGAGGTAAACTAAAGTCATAGGTCAGTGCAACACACATAAGGCTCAGCAGTATTAGTATATTGCTTTCACCTTCTCTCCTACACTTAACCTGAGACCATTGACCTTCATACATGGCATGAATAATTTATCCTCGCCGATTACCCTTCTCAGTCAAGCATCTATACCTTGAAATGATAGTATGAGCCTCGATGGATGTGTTACTGTGTATTGTAGGAAATCAGCTGGAAGGTCACGTAACATGAAAAATGTTATGTCAGTTGTAATTGAAAGATTAATGGAGAATACCCACCTGAGCATGAACTTGATGTTATGTACCCATTCAAACTGAGATCTCCAGAGTATTTCAAGCCATTCTGCTACAAAAGAGCTTTAATCACTGTCTCCAATTTCACCAGATTATACAGTATCTCACATGGAGCTGGAAGTACTTCACTAATACCACATTTAACCACATAATGGGCGTGGCATGTTTATATACAAACATCTAATATAAATTTTATTTCAGAGTCAGTGTGCAGGCATTTTTCATCAAGCATGATTCTCTGATTTGAAATATGACGTTGGTCTAATTGACTCTCATACAATGCATTTCTTCAAATTGACTAGTAGCATACACGGGATGATGTTGGCAAAAAGGACAAAGTTCAGTTCATTCTAGTTAAATTAGAATTTAGCCTACTTAAACAACATCTCATTTCAAAAGTAGAATGCACATTTTAAAGTGATTAACACCACAGAAAGCAGCTGAATTAAAATGTTATATGTTATATTTCTATTCCCCTTAACTTTAGCTGTTTTGAATATTGCACCATGTCTATAGAAAAATATATGAGAAGAGAATCAACATAGTGTTGAAGGCAGAAACCAACAGTAGCATAAACATCCAGAAGTGGATGTGAAGGGGGCGCTTAGAAGGCATTCATAGCTTAAAGCATGAAGGCGCTGATGCACAGGCCTGAGGCAAGACAAGGAAAAATAAGATGATGTAAGTAAGATTCACAAGTACAGTAATTGCATGTTGCAAAACCAGTAGGTTTCCTGGGGTGACTGATTTACTGAGACATTTCTCTGTAAATTGGGTGTTTGGCGTTTGCTTTTGATAGCTCTGTGCACTCACAACAACCCTACAATAAACACTTACTATTTGCAACTCATTCAAAATATTCTCAATCGTGTCAGAGCTGTATTGACTCACTTCTGGTAAATGTTGAGGTTTACGTTTGATTGAATTTTATTGGAACCTCTATTTACATGCATGGGGGTACAAAATCTGACAAACAACAAAATAATCTAACCCAAAACAATTATCCCCTTCCCTACAGCCTCCGAAATTGAGTTGACACCCCTTTGTTAACATTGTATACAAATTAGAAATAAAATGTTTCACATGTGTAGTATTTATTACAGGGTAATTTGGTTGTGTGTCATTGCACACAATCAGATCAAGATCAAGATTCCTGTTAAGAGTTATGATGCCTTACTCTAATGTCATTTGGACAATGCTTTATGTTCTGATCCTTGCATGTTACATTTACTTTGCTATAAAGATCTTAATAAAATTAGAAAATAATCACACATTAAAATTTGCACAGAAGACTTTACCATTGGTTATTTCATATAGACTATTTATTTATTTATTGAATTACCAGAAAACATGCTATATCTTGATATTTATCGTTATTGAGATATGAAATGACCTGTATATTGGGATAGAAGATTTTGGCCATATAACCCATGCCTACTGGACATACTGTTGTGAATTATATTTGGGCTTAAATTTAAGCTCCATGCTAAAACATAAGGCAATTTGTAAGGCTAAAAATTAGGATTCCTCTGTATTTTAATGGTCACCTTTTAAAAATACTTCTTTGAACAGGCCATACAAACCTACCAGATGGGTTTTCTTTTGCCTGACTAACTTAAACGGTTTCTCTTTGTTACCTGTTCATTAAATGGGCTCCATGGTTGGGACATAGCTCTGTTTCCACAAGTGGCAATGTCTCACTTGTGCAAGGATCATACTTTAACAGTTGTTACAACATTGAACTAACTGTTCCATTCTGCAGAGGTGAAAATGAGATGTCAAAGTCTAAGGGGACGGCTGTTTACTCTGTGTTGCCCAACTGCTGCCACTGTCACTGGCATTATTGGTGATTCACAATCAGTTTGGCAGGGTCAAATTGTCTTGTGAAATACTGTTTTTACTTCTGCTTGCTCCAGGTCATTATCTACAGAAGGAAGAAAAGCAAAAAAACACTTTTATGAAATGGAAGGCTGTTACAAAATGGGTCATATTTGGTTGTATGCCAGTTTGAATTTGTGATATTTCCCTTGGTTAGTTTTAACTCATGACAGCTGTTTTTCTCTGAAAATGCAGCT
The DNA here is from genome assembly GCA_013375575.1 of Percina caprodes. Lineage (NCBI taxonomy): Eukaryota > Metazoa > Chordata > Actinopteri > Perciformes > Percidae > Percina > Percina caprodes. The sequence continues at coordinate 3,029,974 of JABXJD010000021.1, read as the reverse complement.
TATCTGTGTAACTCATTCATGAGTTTTTGAGATTGCTCCCTTTGACATCTTTTTAGATTTACAAATTTATAGACAGATAGATTGTTTCTTCTTTTTAAATGCACTTGCATTTGTGCAAAGGTTTGGCCTCATTTGGCCAGAAACACTAACATGATAATGTAGCTCCTCTGTTACGGCTAGTAACAGAGGAATATGGCAATGTGATACTGTGTATTTTCTCATTCATGAAAAACTTAAGCACAAAATGAACATGTGCATGGATCAGAATGTAAAGCATTATCTGGTTTTTCGGCATCTCTATGAAAATTATATAGAAAAATACACAAGATATTTTTATATTGTTTTGGTAAAATTAATTGCCCAGCCCTATTAACCATCATTCAAGGTCAGTGGGACTGGAGAAAATCCGGCTCCTCACACACCGCAGTGTGACTGAAGATCAGAGTGGAGCATTCAGTAGAAAAGATAAACCATTCCTACCAGAAGCAGGCTAATAAGCTGAAACTTCCAATTTGCCTGCCTTTTCTACTACAGTTTCACATCTCTGCCTGAAAGGGTTTCAAACCCAGGTTAAGTTTCTTAACTATACACATCTTGTTATACATCTTACCCGGTTGTTATTAAGCCTAGCTGATATTGTATCTTTATTATCTTCTTCTCCACACTAGCCTGTGCTGGCTCACGGTGAAGTTATGTGTTGTCTGCTCTGCCCTTGGTAAGCACTTTCTGTGGATGAGGCTGAATTTCACCGTACCCCCTGCTTCTTTCTGCTGAAGTTGATGGTGCTACATTATAGCGCGTAACCTAAAACGACACAAAGACTGCATTAGTTAGCAAAACAATGGGACAGCTCAGGAATAATGTTTGTGAATCCTTTCGTGGACAAAGTATATGTATTCAGCTCCCCATGTGTATTTAATTACATGTAATCACTGCTCGCTGGCTTGCCTCCATCCCTTTGCTGTCATAATGAGCTGATTAAGCAGTTGCTGAATTCCTTGTGTGATTTATATGCAGGGTTTAAAATTAGCACCATCTACCAGCCAAATGCTGGTTAAATATGAAAGTGGCTGGTAGATTTTATCATGGCTCAATTCATGCTGCCTTTTAATTGTGGTGGTGCACGCGTTTAACTCGGAGTCAACCTACTCGGAGTTGATTGAACCAACTCAAATCAGCTCTTCTGGAACCGAAAACTCAGTGTCCCAGCGTTTCTTCACTTTTCGTCAGGCTTTCAGAAGCAAGTAGGAGGATCAGTAGAATTGCTCTATGCAGTTAAAAAAAAATACCAACTATCCCTTCCTTGGTTCTATATTATAGCGCTGCATACGCTAGATGCCTGAGTGGGAGGAGACTTCAGAGGACATTCGCTTCTTAAGTCAGGGATGATGGCTGAGAGAAAGAGAATGCATTCCTTTTATACATCTGCAACTTTCACAGGCTCACATGTCATGTCTCAAAGAGGACGATTTGATTATGTAACACCTCAGTGCTTTTCCTTTTAAGGAAGGAAACATTCTAAAGATAAACAACTTGATAACATTAGCTTTATTAACCAGGTTTTGAAAACATCAACGTCCTCTAAAGTGTAACCCAGGCTTTAATCAGTGTGTAGTGTGATAACAGTAGTGGGGTTATGATTTATCACTATGAGGAGACACTTGGGTTTGATCTAACAGAAGTGTTTTCCAGCCCTGATAGCATTTTGCGTGAGGCAGTGTCTTACAGCTCACCACTGCCCTTGACACACCGCTATCAGCCGCTGTGCACATAGTGCCATGGTCACATCCTCGCGCGTTGGCTTATGTCATCACTTAATCAAGGGATCAAGGGTGAATTCTTTGTACAGTATTTTGTTGGTCGTACTGAGATATGAAATGAGACATTGAGCTGGATTTGTGATATGCCATAGATCAAGGTAAATACACAAGATTGTACGTTACCAGTATCTTGCCAATTTAATTTTTTTGGCTCCAAATGAAAACATTTGCAACAGCTTTTCTCAAAAATGGCATTATAACTGTGATATTGTTCTTTAAACAATATTTTATTAAAGAAAACGAGCAATGCATCTGTATCATCAGTTTCATTTTTAGTTGGTATTCTAAACTACTATTACTATTAAAGGGACACTCATATATATATATATATATATATATATATATGCATGCGTGCTACACAACATAGTACAGTGAAGAAGAGCTAAGTAGATATATGAATAAATCAAATACAAAATAACATTAGGTTTTCCAGCCTGCATTATAGCTTGCATACTTTATAAGTTATGAGATTCTGTGTTCCAGAGTTGTGGCATTGGCATTGTTAACTTCAGTTGGTAAAAACCTTTCCTAAAAAAAAAAACTTCAGCAAGGTGAAATATTAGAAGAATTATTATTATTAAGAAGCCAGTCAAGTGAGTGTTAGGTAATAAGGTAAAACATTATTATATATTACTTTTGCCAGAAACCCACCCCTTTTGTATAGTTCTATAGGTACACATTAGGCCAGCACGATTCAGGGAAAAATATGAATCACGATTGTTTTGCTTAGAATTGATATCACCATTCTGTGCCACGATTTTTTTGACCTTAACAAAACAAATTGGCAGTACCAAACCAAGGTTATTATAGTTTTGCATTTTTTATCATTTTTTATTTTGTTTTGACTTTTTCAAATTCAGTTTAGTTTTAATTAGAATTTAACGTGGGTTTGCTAGTTTATTTAAACATTTTTTTAAATGCTTAGTTTTAGTGTAGTTTTTATTAGTTTTAGTATTAGTTTTTGTCTTTTTTTTGTAATATGGGTTATTTGTCGGGGGGAATTGAAAAGGTCAGAAAAAGTATTGTGTAATAACAAAACATACAATTTTAGAAATGTGTGTATTCACCAATAACACCAGTACAAACAATGTACATATGATGAGCACAGATATGTTAGTCAACACAACACGCCACAGTAAGTGCAGAATGTGGTTGACATGTCCCAGGAGAACAACCTAAGTAGCCAACAGACTAAAGAAGAACAACAGGTGTTTTTAACTTTGGTGCGAGTAAAGTAAAGTCTGTGTAAACTTTTTGAAGTCCATCGACTCACACAGTTGTAGACATCCTAGTTTTAATCCACATATTAACCGACGTTCCCTCCTGCTTTGATGTTCCTGCGTATTTACTAACCAGCTATCGGATCGCCGGTGAAAGCCCGCCTGTAGTGTTGTCTGATGGGAACTTGCGTCTGGCTATCACCATGCACGACAGGGGAATCCACACAACGCGGTGCGCACAGCAAGTGGTAAGGGGCTAATGATTGAAACTGGTAACCTTTTTAATACTTCCCAATTGGCTACAGGTCACATGACCAGGTGATGCAACTACATGCCAAGAAAAGCTGGTTTCCCACACATGGAATGTCGGAATTTCTGTGTTCCCAGTCGGAAACTATACACATGTCATGGTCCAAAATATATATTTCTCTATAAAAGACATTGACAAAGACGAAAACTAAGGACATTTGCTGGATAATTTTAACCAAAGCAAACATAGCTTTTTTTGGCACCTATAGCACATTGCGCCTGTAAACATAGAGGCCTCAATGAAGAGAAAGGAGAGCATTGTAGCGCTTTAAAACCTTTTTTACAGTCTGTTTTAAAACTCTCAGAAGAAAGTAGTAGTGTTTGTGATACATTTGACTCGTAAAATAGAATGAGAACCAAAGTCATTACAAAAAATCAATTAAAAAATTTAATCATAAACAGGGTGAATTGAAATGGCAATTTTATAACAATTAATCGTGCAGGCCTAGTACACATATTACATTCTTAAATGTTTAAACAATTGTCAACACCCATAGTACAAAATGTTTTTTGTGTTGAGCAGTTTTGTAAAAAAAGAAGGCGCCTTCCAGCTTTCTAAAGCTCAAAACGTGCTGTGTTTGCTGGACTTACAGCTGCTAAAAGGATGATTGCAACCTGTTGGAAGCCACCTCATAACTTATCTGTTCGTTCATGGATCCTTTCTTTTTTGGGTGTCACGTACATGGAACTCTCTACGGCTTGTGTGGGTGGAGCCCCGGGGAAGACTTTGGACACTTGGCACAGCATTGCTGAGTTGTTGAAGGCAATGCTGTTTGTTTGTGTGTGTGTGTGTGTGTGTGATTGTGTCTGTTTGTGCATGTATTGTTTTGGCTCCCTTCCTTTTACCTCACTGTGACTTTGTGGCCCTGGGACGCCAGGGCCCCAGTGTGTTGTTTGTAACAGTTCGTGAAAGTTATGTTTACATTTTTGTTTGGAATATAAAAATAAAAATAAAGGCAATATCAACCAAATAGTGTTATGTTCAGACAGCTGGCTCCATCTTAAACTTCAAATCTCTTGACTCTAAACTTGTGTCTCCTCTCTGTTATGAATCACTACTGAAATCTACAAAATAGTGACATAGTTAGCTTTAGTTTTAGCTCCTGCGCAAATGATATTGAACTTCAACCCTAGTCTTAAATATGAATGTCCAACGGATATTTTTCGACTGATTTTATCTTTTTCTATACTATAGCTTATTATAGATTTTTCCAGTGTGCTTATGTCCTTTATTTAAGTTTGTAAGATATTTCTCCATTTTTAGATCACAGACGTGTCCTTGCCAAACTACCTGGTGGCCTCCTCTGTGGGTCTGTTGCCCACTCAGCTTCTCAACTCCTACCTGGGCACCACGCTTCGCACCATGGAGGATGTCATCGCGGAGCAGAGCGTCAGCGGCTACTTTGTGTTCTGCCTACAGGTGATCTGATGGTGATAATACATTAAGCTTGACGATGATGATTTCTAAATGTCCTAAAATAACCCTGGATTTGGTTTAGTAGCGTGTCTTGGTTTGAATTACTGTAAGTGTAATGTTTTGTTGGTGGATCAGTGCTTTTTTCCCTATCTTATATTCTAAATACATATTGAATACCAAACCCTTTCCTAGTGCACCTAGTGCAAGCATTGACATCTGCTTCTCTCTGAAGTCTTTAGTTACATAAACATCTGGAGTAGGAACGGTAAGCCTTTTGTATACATGCAAAGTTACACCCACACTTCTGTTTAGCTCAGAAAGGTAATTTAGGCCGTCACCACATCTCCAACACCTGTTCAGCTTCATTTAATCCTCATGAGGATAACACTTCATATGAAATTTAAGATTAAGTAGGTATCAGTGTAACATGCAGAACTGAAGTCTGTTGCTCAAAATTGACATCTGGCCTTAATCAGATGGAAACTTTTTTTTTTAACACTGGTGGTGAGAGTCTCCATCTGGAAGAGCTCAGTTATCTCTTACTGTTTTATCAACCAGGATACACATCATACATACAAATGTTTTACAAATATATAGAAACGATCAAATATCAAGAATCTTGTCCAGGCTAGCTGTTTTCCTTTTTTCCCCTGTACATAGTTGCATGTTAAACTGGATGAAAATGAATAGATATATTATTTATACATCAAGTTTTAATGTTAAACATACATGTGGAAGGTACAGTGAAACTTTAAGCTTAAGTCTTTGGCTACCATATTGGCTACTTTATCTGTAATAAGCTTATCTTCAATGTGTAAATTAATTTTTTTCTTTTCACAAATAGGCCAAATTATCTTTCCTTTTAAATATTGTATATTTTCAGACATATTTTAATTTTTGAAAAAAGAAACTTTCTAAAACATTTTAGACATCATTTTGGCACTAGTTGACCCTGTTGAAAATCACTGCTATAAACTATGGCCTTTTTTTGGGGTTATAGTGTGGGGTTGTAATGCACTGCAATAGATTTTGTATACAGGTATATCAAATGTATTGCCTCCCCTCCTCGTACTTTTATTAGGAGAGTAACATATTAAGCACACCTCATTATATAATAGACTTCAGTTCACCAACTCAATACAAATGGTTGTGTCAAACACAATATTGTGACTTCTTCCTCTTTCCTCTGCAGATCGTCATCAGCATCGGCCTGATGTTTTACGTTGTGCACCGGGCACAGGTAGAGCTCAACGCAGCCATTGCTGCCTGCCAGATGGAGCTGAAGTCGTCGCACCTGAACGGCTCCTCCACCAATCACAGCGGGTTCACCTACTGCAGCAAGAGGGCTTCAGCCAGTGGTGGAAACTGCATTAATGTGGTGTGACCGTGAATCCACACATTAGGAGGTAGCTCGTGTGACTTGGTCACCTAACTGTAAGACTCCAGAACTCAAGGGAACCTGCTGAGTTTAGACAGTGTCTGAAACATTTAGGTGGTTTATAATTTTCTACATATTCTGACCACCCTTGTGAGAAAACCTAGAAGCCTATGTCTTTACGATGTTCTAGAAGTGTGGGACCATGCACCTTTTGATGAAATGGTGCTGATGGAAATGGTTTTGCGGTACATCATCTTGGGATTATTTTTTTGTGTATTAAGGTACTTAACCTATTCTTAACTTAGTTTACTCTGTTACAGGCAATGTCAATGAAATGATGTTTAGAGATATCAGAGGTGGGTGAGTGAGTGAGCGAGCGGGCGAGCGAGTGATTAAAAACAAAAGCTTGGTAGTAACTGCCTGCTAACACTATGATTGTGCAATCTGGAGCTTTCTAGAGAACCAAGGAATTGTTTTTCATTCCGGTGTCAAAAGAATGCCAACCTATGCACCTTTCTTTATCTGTTTTTGTTTTATTTTGGGAGATTTATGATCAGTCTACATCCAGTGCTAATTCACAGTAACAATAATTAGGGCCTTATTAATATGTTTGCAAGATTTGGCATTTTAGTCCAGTTCACTTTTGTGAAGTGTCTTATTTTTGGACTTTGGAGAGAGGGGGGAAGCTCTCACCAAGTATTACTGTGTGATTTCTGCTGGCTTACGACCACATCAGCTGAATTGGCCTTGTCTGCCCGGAGATCATTTTGGCGCTTCTGCAGTTTAAATAAGAGCAGCTGGGGGGAAGAGCAGATTTCACAGAAGGAAACTCAGGAAAGTTGAAGTGCAGCTTGATCAGCTCCTCCGTAGCACAGCCACATGTTCTGCTAAAGATTCCCACACTGAGCTGAAACAGATGTCAAGCTTCCCTGTAAATGTTTAGAATTCATTTTAATTTTACATTTGTTTTTGTTTTATATTTTTATTTGGCTGTGAGATTATGCATTAGGATAATTACATAGTTTTTGCTTAAGATGGTAGTTTTGACAATGCTGTGCAATACATCAAAGAACGGTGACAAAATAGCATGAATGTCGTATTTCAGTGCTGAAACCAAACTAATCACAAAAGCTCTCACGCATCAAAATAATACAAACCTGAGTCTGTGTTTAAAGTTTTACTTACATTATAGATGAGAAAGCTAGATGAGATAAAGAGGCTGTTATTTTTTTATGTGCCATTCTTTGATAAAGCTTATCAAACGCCATGACACTGGCCCCACCTCAGTTGAGGCTACATGTGACTTATGAGTGACTTTATTTTATAACTTAACGTTGCTGGTAACTAGTAATGATCTGTAAACAAAGTTTTCATGTCGTAGGTTCTCCTGCACAGTCCACTACAAAAAGACAAATATTATTTTCACACAGATAAGTTGAACTTGGAAGGGGTGTGGTTGGTCAAAAGTAAAAACTTATGTCTCTCAGAAGCTGACAATCAAACACAACATGGACACTAAAAGTGAATGTGATAATACTTTTTATTTTTACATGAATTATTTTGATGCTGCTCCTCAGACAATGTCTGGTTAAGGAATAATAAGGGCTCCTATATGAAATATTCATCTTTATATCCCTGTATTTGTAATGCTGGCACAATGTTTTGTTTTTTGTTTACATTTTTGAACTCATGTTTTTCTTTTTCTTTCTTAAAAGCCAGATTTAGTGTTTGCTCTACACATTTCATGCTGTCAGCCCTCTTAAAAGCTTGGTTACCTCCATGCAAAAATGTTGATTGAAAGTGTCTCTTTCTGTCTGAATTTAGCAATAATGTTTGAAAGTCAACAGCAAAAAAATATGATACAAGTCCGACCACTAAGATCTATTGCCATGTGTTGGGATTGTGGGAGTGTGTTCTTTCACAAGTGAACAAAACTGCATTTTGAGTTGGTAGTCCTTTTTCCACTGTAAGGTTGAGTATTAATATCCCCAGGTTTGTGTTTTAGTGTTCAACCTGCCGGTAACACCCCCCCGCCCCCACTGCCTCTGACCGACAGTTCTGCGCTGCCAATGATTTGGAAGAGACACACAAACATCTGTGAGCAGAACAGCTTGTTCAGATTTGTAGCACCTTCTTTGGAGGGTCCCTAAAACCTGATTGCTTATTGATGTTTAGCGATCAACCTTTCGCTCTTGTCACATGACAATTTTCTGAATCCAACTCACACATTTTCAATTTTTTTACATGAATTAAAAGTTTACATAGAGAAAATGAGTACATTTTATGGCTGAAAGAGTCATACAATTTACACCCATCTCTTATGCTTTGTTTAAAGCTATTGTGCGTAGTTTCTGTTGCCCCCATGAGGAATTCTAAGTAACAACAACAACAACAAAACTGTCCAGATGATACAAGCCTTCCTTGATCGTGCACCACCCCCACCACTCCTCCATGCACTTGTTTATAACCAAGGAGGATGCAGAGGATTAAAAAAAACAAACACAATGGACTCTTCAGAAGAGATAATTATCTTCACTCAAGTTTTTCGGCGTGAAAGTCGCCCGACGACAATCTTCTGAACATAGCCATACTGAGAAATACAGAGACAGACCGTTGCGTGGAGCTGATGGTCTTAATTAGCTTTGTATAAACTCATTTGGCAATGGCTTGAATATATTGGACGTTCTTTATTATAAAAAAAAAAAACGTACGCACTAAAGCTTTAAAGCTGTGGAAATTAGATTTTCTCTACATACACAAGGTTTCCACCTGACAGCAGTGACACGTTTTTAGGAAGTGTCCCTACCCTCCAAACAAAGTGTGATTTGAAGAAGCTGTTCTGCTCAGAAGTGGACTTTATACCTTGATTAATGCTAAAATCAAATACATGAAACTTAATCAGCTACCGTGAAATCGCACATTTTAGTCTCTCAACTGGGATTTTGAAAACTTGAGATTGTGAGAAAATGAGCAGTTTTACAGTAAAGACTTTGGTTCCTCCTAGATGGGTTATACTTAACTTAGATATAGTTATGCAACAACTGATTCCTACGGGAAGTGTATTTCATAGACACCCACACAAGACCTGAATCTGGGATGTAACTGCACACAAAACTGGACTGTTAAAAGAAGTACAGTGTTATGTCATTAACTCAAAGGGTCACGCTAAGGGTCTCGTTTGGTGCTATGAAATGCAATACTTCCCATCTGCATCAAGTGCATTACATATATGCTGTATTTTGTAATACAGAGAATTTTACAGTGTATTAATATAGATATTTATCGCTGTAAGATGCTTGTTCAATGTTATTTATGAAAGAGAAAATAAAACCTGTCAGACTTTGTTATATAAAATCTTCTACATATATTTTAAAAACTGACCATTCAGGAAAACTTATGGATTTTTAATCAGAATATCTTTTAATTCAAGTTACTCTTCTGATAAGTAAAACATATTAATATCAATCAAATTTATTCTTAAAGGACTACTTTAACATTTTGGGACACACACTTATTTTCTTTCCATTAGCAAGTTGAATGAGAAGATGGATCAACTCTCACACATGTATGCTAAGGCTACAGATAACATTGATAGAAATATTTCCATGAGAACCTTATAACCTTACCAAATTACATGCCAGAAAGCATATAAGCGTAATGCTTTAATGTTCTGTATGTAGTCCACTCCTCCTATTGTTTAATAATTTACCGCTCAAGATGCCTTATGTAATACTGAGTCAATTCCTGTACTTTTACTTGTCATTATTTAAGATGGACTTTAGCAGCCTTAAAGTAACTGGTATAAGTGGGAAACTCTGAGTTCTCAGCAGAGGTTTTCATGGAAATTACATTTCATCTCCTTGCTATCTTTGTTTTGTTGAGCAGTGTTGGAGCTAAATCCTGCTCCATTCTCAGGGTTCAGGCAATTAGTAGTCAGAATCTCAGATGTTGGGTTATAACACAATGTACCAGAACACCTTATATTATGGAACAGAAGTATTGCAAAACAACTTAATGCATGAATAACAAACTTAATGCATGACCAACATGTCTTCATTTATGTCAAAATAATGCTTTTGCCTTTTGGCTTAAATGTATAATGTATAATGCAAATCACACACAATGTTTAAACACATATAACATTTTAAATTCCAACAGCAGCCCGCCCCCTTCCTCTCCCACTCCTAGCATGAGTACCTAAATATTACCTGGCTTCATCCTTGACCTTTTGAGAGTGATGGAGGACAACATGTTCTTGCTCAGAAGGTTTCCCCTTATCTTGCAAACCTCTAAATAACTGACAGTCCACAAATATGCAGCAGCACTGTACAGCCAGAAATAATGCTGGCTTCTGGGGCAGTTTGTCACAGCAATTTTGAAGGATATCAGTGATGGATGTGGCGGTGGTGACGAGAGTGGAGCACCACTTACACTTGCCATTGCCTTGCCTGTGACAAGCTATGTGTACAAGGGGAGGTGAGGGATTGTGTGGACAGTGTCTGGCAGACATGGTCCAGATAGATCCAGTTTTTGAACAGTGCTGTGCTGATGTAACAACACACACTTTCACATGGGAAAGTTGCCCACAGCCATCTGCTCACACCCCAAATACAACAGAAATACAAAACCCCAAAGAGAACCCAGCCACAATCTATCAATCAAACAGTAACAGACCAGACCCCTCTTGCATTTTATTCCTCCACGTTACCAGGAGCTGACACAACCCGCCAATCTCTTCTGGCTCGGGTCAGAGCTGTGTCTGATCCATCATCATCCAACCCTGCCTCAAAGGACAAACTTCATCCCAGAGCCTCCCCGCCAGCACACGGCTACGTCCACACAAAACCAAGAACATTCATTTTGACGGGCCTGAAATGAAAGCCTTAGTTCTCACTGAGGGCTACCCTTTTGAAAAAAAGCATCAAAAATACATGTGTGAGGCGGTTGGTGCTTGAAAAAATTGCAGACATCTCAGAGTTAAATTGTTAAAGAAAAATGTGAGTGGAAGGATCTTGGAATACATCCATGCAGCCTTCCAGAGGGAAACGTGTGAATTTGTGGAGGAGGGAAACATTGATAGGCCTCTGGCAGACAGACAGCTGTTGCCTCCATCTGTACCATCTTTGACCTGCTGCAGTTCTCTCAGCTGAAGTGGGAATTGCTCAGTTAACACAAAGGGCAAAAATAGTGCACCTCTGCAGGACCCTGAGAAACAAGTTTAGATGTCTGATAATGCTTTGCTGCTCATCATACTCCACTGGCTGTAGCAAATATTCAGTTTATTTCAATTGTATGCCCCTATATCTGGCTATGCATGCTGACTCAATCTATTCTTATGAGTTAACAATATACTGGATTATCAACTAATGTTTACCACTTTAACTAAATAGAAAACTACAATTGGAATTATTTTTCAATTGACAGAAAAACACATTTTGATAATTTTGAAAAAAATGATAGGAGTTTGTATGACAAGAAAAGAAACCTCATTCTTAAAGTTAGTTTTTTGCTTTATGTAAACTCGTTATAGCTAAACAGACTTAACTCAAGTGTCCTTGCTAATCAGGAACCAGTGAGCGGGGACAAACGGGGGAGGGAGGCCTGTTCTGATGACTCCTGCTCCCAGGGAAAAGTCACATCTGTGTCCTCTCCTAAGGTCAGCTCTTCTTCGGTCTGTGTGACTGGGCTGTAAAAAACTGAGCTGTCTGCTTACCGAACATACATGAAAACACACTCTCAAATCTGAAGGGTGCATTACGGAGAGAGGAGAGGGACACATCTTGACAGGGTGTTGGCAGAGACTGTCAGAAGGTTACATCTGGTTTAGGGTAGAACTGAGGTCATAATGCAGAATTGTAGATTAAAGGTGCAATGAAATTGTAATAAACAGTATCCTTCTAATAGGCTTTTTTCACAGGAGACATTTTACATAACATAGCAGGAAAACAATCTGAGCCTATATTAGCTTAAATTATGATTTTGTAGTTAACATGAAGTTGAGTTTGGAGTCAACAATCAAACTGATTTTATTTCTTTTGTTGTAAATGCTGACTGTCATCAGATAATATGACTTTAAAAAAAGATTTTTAAACAATTGCAATTCAACTCTGTGGGGCTCCCTAGTGGTCAGATACCAAAATTGACATTTTTAACATTTAGTGAAGCTTTCAACATTTATTTATTTTACACACAAAAAAGAAGATAAAACTAATCAAATCAATACATCAAATTTACAGGTAACCAACATCAGATGAGAGCAGAACATCTTTCACAGAGAACATTTCTGTGGTCTGAACCCAGCACTGACATGGTGTAAAAACACACAAAACAAACTAAACCAGGTGATCCAAAACTTTAATTGGCATGTCTCAGGTTATTTTGTGCATTTCTACATAGCAGAGAAGCTACAGTAGATTCCCCAGTGATCACTAATAAAGCGTCCACAGTCCAGCTTCTCCAGCCCCACCAGGGCCATATGGTCGGGGGCCAGGTGTTGGACGCCGTCCTTGGTAGCCGGGCGGAGGTAGACCCGGTCAAAACGGCAGCGGCTGACGTACGGAACAGTCTTGTTGTTGTTGGCTTTGGTGTCCCATGTGTAGCGGCAGTGTTCCTGCTTTCCCAGTCGCTCCCACACATCGCAGACACTGGAGGGCAGACCCACTTTGGCAACCTGAAATAGAGCCCAGAAGGGCAATCATTTTTATAGAAGTGTGATTAATTGTACGGGGAAAGTTCATAACCAAAAATTTGAGCGTAAACACTCTTGTGGCAGACATTACTGGGGAAGTGGATTACCTTTTAAGATGTCATACATAATATTTTTTTCAAGTCAATAATGATGAAAGGCTTTATGACTGACCTCAGTGTCCCTCAGGTTTGTGTCCCCTCCAAACAGGACAGTGACATCGTCAGGTGCATCTTTCATCCTCTGCATCACCACTCGCAGTTGTTTCATCCGCTCCACTGCTTGGCCTTTACAGCTCTCAAGGTGGGATGTCATTAAACACAGCTTCTGGCCTTTGAAAGTTACCTGATTACAAAGAGAAAAATCCAACTTTGTAACAACATAAAACTTAACATGGCATTAAGTATTTGTACAACTTTCTGTGCACAAACCTGAGCTACAAGCAGATTCCTCATCATTTGAGTAGTGGGGTAAGTTACTATCTCGCTCTCTACGAATTTGACCCGTGACTTCTTCAGCATCATCCCAGTGAAGTAACCATCTTCACCACCTGGACAGCACAAGATAAGAGGAGGGATAGCTAATACTGCTGAGCTCAGCAAAAGCATAGCCATATTCTGTATAATACAGTTGTGGGGCCTTTTCGTGTTTAGTGCAACATACTGTGTACCAACAAAGACAGTCGTCAGGTAATAGAAAAAGCAGAGTGCACTACAACAGGAGTACACTTTTCAGTGAAAATACCTACATCATAGGTCTTTTACACAGCAAACATTTTGCCTTGTCATAGAAGGAAAATCACAGGTGTTGCTAATACTATTAGCAACGGCTCTGTTTTATCCCAGTAAGCCATGGCAGTGTGACAGTGGGCCAGCATGCCCAATACCAAAACCCTAGAACTTGAGCATCTAAATGGAATTCAGCCATAATCCTTTGTATCATTTACACCTGTGCTGTTCCTGCTGTGATATGTCAAAAAAGTATTTTGTTATAACGACCTGCTGAGCATACTGTACCTTCAATGAGTAGGTAGCTGACAGCCCGTTTCTTCAGGTACTGGACGTAAGGTGGAATGAGCTCCTGTAGAAACACCACGTCAGGAGTGTATCTACATAAAAACAAGATTCACTTTTTAATTACTATCTGCCTCTTAGAAATTGTATTTCCAGGGGCACTGCTCTGCAGCTCTGATATCAATAGAGTTTAATTAAGAAGTTTGGATTGCCAAATATCAAGTCATGCAAACAAAGAGTAACAGTGTATAAACACAAGCTTACAAGACTAAGAAGGAGCACAGGCCTCTGGCTCGCTCTCCAAGGTTGTCTGTATCAAGTCCATCCACATTCCAGGAAATCAGTGACAATTTATTGTCGTCTTCTTCTGAGGGTTTGCCTGTGGAGGCTGGACTGTCTGCAGTCAAATCTATACTGGAAACGTTCCATTGACTGTTATTTAATTTGGAGTTGTTAAATGTTGGCTTGTTTTAACAACAGTAAAAAGAAAGAGTCATGGCTAAATCTTACCACACACAGCAACTTGAACAGTAACAAAGGAGGAATGACAGTTGACTTACCAGTCTCCTGGAGGCTTTTTCTCAACTTTTTGCTTCTTTGTTTTGTGGCTGGTTTCACTCTCTGGGAAATCTTCTTCAAATACTTTCTCCAAATCAGCCTCAAAGAATGAGTTCAAAGCTCTCTGAAAGACAAGTGATGGGAACAGATTTTATCACTTTCACTTTAAGCTCACTTTAAGCCTAATAGAGGCTGATCTGATCAGATCAGCTAAATAAACTGCAGCAGTGTTGAATTTGACTACCAAGTTGCCATTTTGGTCATCAGCTGTAGCATTCTGTATCTAGCTGCAACAGTAAAATATCTAGGTAATGTCACATCTGGGAGGCCTCAGTTGTTGTAGCTACTGTACCTCCATCTCCCACTCATTTTCAGCCAGGTAGCACTGAGCCACAGCGCTATCAGCTCCAGTTACTGCTGCAAACTCATCGCAGAGGCGACTTCTGTTTTCTTCTACATTAGAAACGGATGGTTTGTCAAAGTCAGATGTAGAAGCCATCTTTCTAGCCACTAGTTTTACATATAGAGTTACACAGGAAAACTAGAGTTAAATGCAAACATTACTCAATATTTTCCTCTGCAAGTTAACTCACGTGTACCAGTGAAAGGCGTCCGTAGGAATTTGCTAATTAGATTACAAAAAAATCCCAGAGCAGCAAATTGTAGTTTGTATGATTGAAATGTAACAATTATACGTTACATGTACAGTTGCCAATGAATATCAACATATTGTTATTATTGTGGTGCTTACAAAACATGTAGCTAGTAGATTGACATAGCTAGGCAGATTTACTTCAAGTTCCGCCCGGACAATTTATCTAACGCAGTTTCCGGTGGGAGGTAAACAGAAGTTTGACATTGGTAGCATTTACTAGCGTTAAATATGGTTTCGCTGTCTTTAAATTCTTTAAAACAAATAATGAGAGTAATGGTAGATAATCCAGGCTTCGACAGAGTCCTGAGCAAGGTAAATATACACATTCTGCGGTATTTGACCGTTTAAAGATGTATTACCGTGAGCACACTCTATAACTCATCTTGCACTTTTAAACTTACTGGATTACCTAACGTTAGCTGGATAACGTCCGCTTTGTTGCATTGTCACAGATACCTATGTGTTTCCCTAAGGTGGACGTTTTGTCTGCCAGCCCAGGTAAGGTGGTGTGTGAGATGCGGGTAGACGAGGAGCACACCAACCGGGGAGGGACGCTACACGGCGGATTGACAGCCACCCTGGTCGATGTCATCTCCACCATGGCTATCATGTACACAGAGAGGGGAGCACCAGGAGTCAGTGTGGATATGAACATAACGTGAGTCCATGAACAGTGTAAACTTTAAACTCAAATTTATTTTGATTCCAAAAAATACTCTGGATTAACCTGTGAAAAAATACAGAGGACATGATCTCCATGTCTTCAGCAGTCCTGATTTTAGGCCTTGACCTTCAGTGCTTTAACCAGGTCAGGTTGAAGATTAACTTCATAAACTACAGATGACTGGCAAACAAAATGTCACTGTCTTACAGATACATGAATGCTGCCAAGATGGGAGAGGATGTACTCATTACTGCTCAGGTTCTGAAGCAAGGACGGACGCTGGCGTTTGCCACTGTGGACCTTACCAACAAGGCCACAGGGAAGCTTATAGCACAAGGGAGACACACTAAACACCTTGGCGGCAGCTAAGCTATCTCTAAATCAGATATCATGTAACGATACTGTCAAAACAAGGGACTCTGAGTGAATGTGTAAACTAACCTCTAGCCTGTAGTTTGCAAAACTGACTGTGTACAAAAAAATTTAATCAACAGTAGGAAGTGCAACAGATACTTTTCACGGCTGGTTACTTAGATATTTCTTACCACTGCTGCATATTTGTTGTTGAACAGTTACAGAAAAAACTGATAGCTGTATGGTCAGAGTCAATCCTGACCTAACTATTATGTATAAATTGTACTGATCCATGCACATGCAATAAAACAAATAGACAAGACTTATGCTTTCAGAATTTGCATTGTATTGGGATATGCTCAGCAGTACTGATTTGAGATTCAACAGAAAAAAACCCAGAAGTTACACACCTTATACCCTTTTAACTGAACACACTGAATCAACAAGGAAGAAGAATGCTAAAGAGTGCAAAAGAATGCTATGAACTTCCTATTATTTGATAAGCAAGCCCACGAAACCCAAATTTATTTTAATGAGCATGGAAGCAAATTATTTTCATTTTAGTAGGTCAAATTAAACAAATCAGTTAGCTTTCAACAACTTTTGTTAGGCAAGTTAAACAGTATGTCACCATTTCAGTTTACCACCAACCCACATCCCAAATGAAACAAAACATAAAACATCAGATTTCAGTAGCTTAAACAAATGGTGCCTGAATGGTGACAATGACCTTCAACATCTAACCAACATGTCTCAACTTTGTGTACAATGCCTTTCAAGTCACTCAAGATTTTAGCAAAGGCCTGCCTAGCATGTTTCAGAGGAAAGCTAATGACAGCAAAACATTTTTTTTTCAAAGTCCAGCAAAAAAACTAAGGCGGTTTTTAATAAGCAATACCTACACCATATGATTCGACAAATATTGTTCATCTTGTTTTCTTTGCTTATACAGGTATTATAACACCTATTCACACCTGTCCTTGGTCAAAAGATTGTGTAAAGTTGTTCTAGAAACCCCATTGCCATTACAAGCAAGCTTTAACAATCCTTTCTTATGACAACAAGGATATAAAACATGTCCATCTGAGAACCACCGTGAAGACCTGTGTATTGTTTGTTCCTGTTTTGATGCAACATAAAGAGTTCCTTCAATGACCGGTGCTGTTGACAGTGCGGCTCCAAGAGAACAACCAACCACTCAAAATCAATGTTCGTGCAGGTTCAAATGAACAAAAATGGATGAGTGAGTAGGAGGGAATGGAGGGAGTAAAAAATGAAATGGGGGAACCACTCCAAAAATGGAAGAGAGAAGAGACGGAACATTGGGAGCGTGGAGAAAAAAACAAGGATGGGAACTAAATCAGCTTCAGGTCAGGAAGGGGAGACTAGGTAACAAAAAAGGAGAGATCCAAGCACAAGTTCAAATCTTTTAAAAGGAAACGGGTGGAGATGAGTACATCAATTTGCTTCTGAAGGCTTAGACTGGAGGGAGGGGGAGGACGTTTCCCTATGTGGCTGGGTGATGCAGGGAGCCTTAATCAGGCATGTATGGGCGGAGGTGATCCTCGATGTCTCCCACACCCCAGCAGGTCAGCTGGTCCTGGGGCAAGTAAAGGCAGAGGCTGCACAACTTGAACACTGTGGCCTTGGTTTTAGGAGTCTGTAAAAGTGGACAGAGAATATTTGTGGTGGTGTGTTAGGACGCTATCTGGGGTTCCAGTTTGTCAGATTGGTAACATAATTTTAAGTGGACTGACTCACCTGTAAGTGCTGTCTATCCATGAAGAGAAATACAGACTGCGTTGGGTTGTTCATGACCATTCCAGCCTTGTCTTTACGACCCAAAGCATGCAAGAACTGCTTCTCGTAGTCTCCATGATGAAATTCAAACTTGGCCTGTAAATCAGAGAAACTTGTGAGCCAAGAAGTATATTTTGTTACATCCAGACGAAGGCAGTGTGTGATTCATTATTAAATTCATATTTGTTTTATACTACACAGTAAAATGTCTACACTGTGAAAATCAAGTCATTCCAATGAGCACAAGGTTATTTTCATAAAAAAGCTTGAAGCTTCAAACATTTACAGCTTGAGTAATCTGACAAGGTGTCAAGGTCTGACCTGAACAGGCCTAAAGGGTTCATCTTCAGCACCCTTCCATCTGGAGAACAGCAGACAGACAATCTTCTCAATATCGTTGCGTGGCCAAAGGATGAAGTCCATCTCCTGTGTGCAGCCTATCACATCCTGTGAGAAGAAAGAACAATGTAAAAGACAAATGGACTTTGTCTTTTTCAAGCCATCCCCTCCTAAGATGGTGCAATACTTACCCTTCGCATTGACTGGTATCTGGGGGCGTGCAGTTGCACAACATCTTTTTGCAGGAGTTCTATCGAACTCTCGAGAGAGTAGCTGGAATCTCGCACACCTCGTAGGATGTTTTCTTCATAGTTGTTGGTCATCACTGGCACCACTTCAGCTACCTCAAAAAGTGCAGACTTCTTCTTCTGTAATTAAAAAACACAGAAACAAACATATTTTAAGTAATCGTTTTCCTGTGGTCATACAAAGGAACAAGTCTAAATGTGAAATGTAAATGTGTAATGAGAAGCGCTGGAGAAGATTATGTTAAGGTCAGAGATGAGTGATTTACGATTGTGTCAATAACTGTATTCTTCCATTTTACTGACAAACCTTTTCTTTGAAAACGAAGGCTATATAAATCTTGAAGTCAAACTGATCAGCCAAAGATTCCCTTTTCTTCCGAAGTTGAGCTCGTAGTCGATTTCTTGTTTGATTTCTTCGTGAAGTTGGGTCCCCCATGGTTAGATTTTGATGGTAGTGTCTTCTTCTCTTGTACAGAATATTTTGGCTACACTCTACTTTTGTATTTATATGTCGGATAAAGGATGGAGCTAGCTACAACGCATCAAACGACTCCAGGCTAGATCTGTAAAATTCCCACTAACTACCAACTGAGAAGGTCAACAAATCGGAAACAAAACTACGTCATTTTAAATTTGTGTAAAAGGGCAGTGTTGAGGAGGGGAATGGTCTACAAGCTAAGACTACATCTCCTTATTACTTGTTCAGGAATCCATGTTTTAAGACATGACTTTTAAGCCAAGTGAGCTTTTTTCAACCTGCCATCGACATGGGTTTACAACAGAGATTTAAATGAAAAAGCAACTCAAATGTGACTAACTTTTCTTCTGAGAATGTTACTGAAATCAACAGAAACAGCTGCTACTGTAAAAAACCCATACCGGCAGTATATTTTTACTAGTGAAATTGAGGACTACAGAGACTAGCAAGCAGACAAATACTCTTGGGGTCATTTCAAAGTCCCTCATCCATTGCTATCGTTTTTTGTTTCTCTGTAGAGACTGCGTTATATGCGTGTTACAGGCGGATCGGGGACACAGACGAACATGGCAGGCAAATACAGATGCCAGGAGATATTGGCCCCGGGTAACATCGAAGACTACTGTGAAAGTAACTCGACATTTCCTTGACTTTACTGCCATTCATTTGGCCCACGGCCGGAGGTGCTGCCACTGCTGATAGTCATGATGTGGGCGTATTTTTAGCACACTAGCTAAGATGAGCTAGCAAGCTAATCTGGGCATTCACTTCCAACACTAACTAGTAGTGAACCAACGATATAGCTACATCTTATCTTCTGACTGATTGGCTTAAATGAGGCCTATGCGTGGTTGGCTAGCTAGCGTTCAGTCATCTTTCTACGCGTTTACATTTTCTCGCCAGGTTCAATGTAACTGCCAGTGCTGTGAGAGTCAAGAGACTTGCAGGGTTGGTTGACTAACTGGTTATGCTTGTGCTCAGCATTTTAGCTAGGTGTAATGTGCTTCAGTCGTGTCTTGTCAATAACTTTATCGACAAAAATCCGCTAGGGAATCAATAGCCAACCAACGACAAACGCTGAGTTGCGAAATAAATGTTAGCTAAACAAATCTCCCCTTTACACGGTTGAAGTTTCGATGTGTTTGCTGCGCTTGTTTTCTTTCTCTTCTTTTCTTCAGTCGTCACAACCTCCGACTCGCCCTGCTGCATGCCATGTCAAGATAAATCGACAATCCAGCTGAAATCCTCCGTTCTTTCAGTCGACGTGTGGCGTGTTCTGTCTCCCGGTGGGCCCATATTTGACGGCGTGTCGTCCAACGTTTGTCCGTTTGGTTTCTTTGTGTGTTTTTAGGCAGCTGATAATGGCACACAAGCTCGCCGATCCACAGCCTCCCCAAAATGGCTGCACAGTCAACTACGAACTACAAAGCTCTGACGTGTGTTGACATGTGACTGCACAGTGGGAAAAAAACAACATAGTAAATGCTGAAATATGGTAAATATGGAAGCCCATTTCCGCCAATGTGATGAAAAAAGATGCTGTAAGTCATTAGAATGAGAAACAAAATCTCACCAGAACTGAGTACAGGTACTTACTTATTTTTAGATACTATTATTCTGAGAAAGCTTCTCACTATTTTAAGAAAGTTTGAGATATCTCATTATTTGAAGATACTAAGTCATTATTTGAGGTGCTAAGCCATCATTTTGAGAATGTTTGTCATTAGAACGATTTACATGATCTTCTCTATCTTCATTGATGGAGATGGGCTTCCATAGCTTTTTTATTATTATTATTAATAATAATAATAATAATTATTAATGATAAATAATAAAAATTAATAAATTAATAATAATAATACTGTTTTTTGTTTTGTTTTTTCTTGATATGTTACTGTAGTATATTTGTATTATGTCCTGATAATATAAAAATGTATTGCTTACAGAGAGTAAAGACAGGACTGTCTTTTTATGATGTATGATGCCGAACTATTTTCTATAATTGATGTTTTTGTTTTGTTTACATTGTATGTGAGAATTTACACAATAGTTAAGGAAAAACAAACAAAAAAACCTTCCCCGTGATGTTTACCACGTGACGGAGTAGGCGTATTTAAGCCCCTGGCGCGAGATTCTCGGAGAACAGAACAGCAGTCTCAACTATTAAGCGTGTCTTACGTCGGTAAGTCGATTGACTATTGCTCTGCTTTAATATTGCCTTAATTGAATCACTTACAGATCTGCTTCTCATTTAGTATTGCCAACGTGAAATACTTTTGTGCTATCCTTAGCCGTGGTACCTGAAATTATTAGGGTATTTTTAGTTTGTTTTTTTAGCGTTGAGTAACTAGCTAGCTAGCTAAATCAGTTGGCCTTTTGAAACGTTACCAACCTTTCCTACAGAGGTGGCGACACTATTAGCTATAAATTTGTCTTTTAACAAGTTAATGAGGTCGCATACGAAGTAACACGAATGCGCGTTAGCTAGCTTATTAAACATCGAACGCTACTAAACTGTCCCCATATCGCCTAGCTAGCTAAGTTTTAAGCTAGCTTATTTTTAATTATTTACATGTTTTTCCTCTAGTTTGTAATGTTAACTTTCTGGACAATTGCTTATGTAGTGACGTTATGTAATTTCCCTTCAGGTCTCTTGAAAGAATGAGTTTCAGCGGAAAGCAAAAACACAGCCAGCAGAAGTCTAATGAGAATGTAAAGGTGAGTTATGTGTGATCCGTTTCGAAATGCGGTCCTTCAAAATGAATGTCTATAACTTGTTTAGGGCGGAGGTTCAAGGGGTAAACAAGTAATTGGGGGTAGTGTTAGAATATTTTGCCTTTTGTTGGTATAGCTTATACGGAAGGTTATACCGCCTACGAGTCTTTTTGGACTTTATTTTTGTCAGTAAATGGTGGCCATGACTTAATTTTTCCTTAATACAAGCAGACATGAGTGAACCTATTTAGTCACTGGTGTATACACGTGTAAATAGAGGGTTTTAAATGCAAGCACAGCAAGATAATCTCTTGCAATTTGGACAAAGGACAAGTGTTTAGCTTTATACATCGCTGTACCTCCAAGTTCTATACCTTGTCTCTCTCCCCTGCTCAATCTCCTGTCACTTCTTTTTCTTATTGGCATGGAAAACGCACTTGCAGTGTTGTGAAGCTGTGGGTAAATATTAACAAGAGACAATGTTGGTAGATCTGTAATGAGCCTTATTCTTTCCCACGGCTGTAAGACTTTGGGCCCTGCCCTCGTCGTTACACCTGTGGGCCAGTTGCACATAAAAGCAGCGTTATTGTGTTAATCAGCTTCACGTATGCCCTCTCTCCCATGGTGACAGTGTAACTAAAGCATGCAAAGTGATGCTAAGCCCTGGTGAATAGAGGCTTTGAAAATGAGAACATGGGTCATGTTTTTGTGTCATAATACATCTGGGAATGGTTTAGGAGGCTTTGTGTTTTTAAAACCACTTTTCTGATTTGTGAGCCACTTGGTTGTATGGTAACACTTAAGTTATCTTTTCAGAGCTTTTTTACACCATCCCAAAAGACAATGGGACACCCCAGGCAAACCCTGCAGGTCCTACAACCCTCAGCTGGCAAAAAAAATCTGGGAAGGTCAGCTCAGGTATGAAACAAGCCACTCTTGTAAGTTATTTTGACTTGGGAGATCTGTTGGTTTGCATTAGATCAATTCTCTAGAATTGTTCCTCTTCCAACAAGCACTTTGTAGCCTTTTAATATTTGGAAAAACAACCTGACTTTTTGTCTTTAGGTGGGAAAGGTAATTCCCAAACGCAAACAGTGGAGCACAGAACTAACTAGAGGTCCAAAGAGGGTGAAGGCCGAAGTTAAATCAACACAAACCGAAGAAACTCAGTGTTCAACCGATGGCATTTCCAATGAAGCATATGAACTTATGGTCGTAGGTAAGAATTTATAATCTATTCACTACATACTGCAGCACTGGTTTATTTCTTCCCCCAAATTAGCCCTTAAGATGAAATTTGTTGTAGAAACGGCTCCATCCTCCTACTGGAAAGAAATGGCTGAAGAGCGTCGGAAGGCCTTGTACAATGTTTTACAGGAGAATGAGAAGGTGAGTTAATCACTAAATTGATTAATGTTTAACTGTCAATTGAGTTGTTCCCACGCTCCCACTGACTCGTTAGCCAGCTCCAGTCCACCTGGCACAGGAAATACAGGAGTAACTCTGGTCCTAAATTGCAGGACCTCACTGAAATCAGTTTTTACTTTTAAAAGCATTCAAAGGTGCAAACCCTATAAACTCCTCCCCTTAATTTGGGATGGAATATTTGTAAATCTGAAAGCTGGGCTTGTTCCCACCAAAAGCAGAAATTACTTAGTGATTACAGTGTCTGTACTGGTGGCAGTAGCTTAGGGGGTTGAACTGGAGAGTTGCTGGTTCAAGTCACCATATGGACCAAAGTGTGGTGGACTGGTAGCTGGAGAAGTGCCAGTTCACCTCCTGGGTACTGCCAAGGTGCTCCTGAGCAAGGCATCGGACCCCAACTGCTCTGGGCAGCCTTTCCATGAGCTGCCTCCTCACTGAGTGTAATATTTGTCTTGTGCAATTAAAGTTATTAAATGCATTTTGGCGCTTTTTTTTTTTACCAGTTACACAAAGACATTGAGGCCAAAGATGAACAGATAACACAGCTGAAGTGTGAAAATGAAGAGCTGCAGGAGCTGGCACAACATGTACAGTACTTGGCTGATATGATTGAGGTAAGAACACTGGTATTACACAGTTGATGCTCATGTCTCACATTGACATTGTCCAGTGAGTTGGTGCTGCAGAGTCTGGGAGGGGGGAAAAAAAAAAACACTTGGCTTGTTTCTTTAAATGATCCCAATTGTCTTGGGTGGCACTTAGTCCCAGATGCAGGAAGGGGATGAAATCTGGTGTGTGAGATGCAGTGATGAGCAATTGTAGAAATTAGGGCTGCACAATTGATCGGGGGGAAATTACATGTGTGTTGGACTAGATATCTAGCACAATATGGATGTGAAGGCAGTTATAGACTAACTGCTTTATGTTAAAATCAATAAATCGTGACAATCATTTTGGCCATGGTTGTGCAGCCTTATTAGAAATGGTTTGACATTTGTTTCCACATGAACTTTATATTAACGTGCTTGACCTACACTGGTAGAGGACTTGGTTTAAAAGTCAAGTCTGGCTGAATATGTTATGCTGAATTCTTACTCCAGCATTTGTCACATACCAGGACCATCTTAAAAGAAGCAGTCTAATTCGGTAAACTAGGCTACACTAAGGAATTTTGAGAAACTTGATGTACTGTATCATGCTTAGTTTTTGTTATTTTTTTTTTCAGAGGCTGACTGGGAAGAGCCCAGACAATCTGGAGGAATTGAGGGATATTGCACTTGATGTGGATGAGCATGACAGTGAAGTGGCAGGTCAAAGTGAGGAAAGTGACTCTGATTACAGCCTGGGTGATTCTGAGGAAGAGACTTCAGACCATGAACAAGGACCCTCAGGAGAGCTGGATTAACTGACAACTTGTCTTTCATGGAACTTTGAACTGCTTGTACTGTCAGCAGATTTTAGCAACAGGAAGTTTTGGCAGCAACACATGGTCATTTGACTGAATTGGCCCTTCAATGTAATATCTACAATAGTTTTTGAAAACCTGAAATTTTAATTTTTTTAATTTTTTTTTTTTTTTTTTTTTAAGCCTTGAACAGATTGGGCTGGCTGCATTTTCTTGAGTTTTGCTGCATAAATGTAAGGTGTTAATACTAAGCCACTTGTCACAAGACTGTAGGAAAAGCACAGGTGTAATAATGGCTGAAGTTTTAGTTTAAGATGGCTTACTGGGACACTTGACCTGAGTCATTGTTAACCTCAAGGTACTGAGGACATAAGTTGCATTCAGGGAATAACCCCCAAACCTTACAGCTTACCCAGACTCCAACTGGTAGGAGTGACAACCATGTGACTAACGCCTGTGCAGTTCTTACTCAACCAGTCAAAAGGTGTGCTGTGAAAAGCCTTTTTGCATTCACTGCCAGATGTGGCCTTGAGCATGGCCTTGAAGTGTTTTCTTTACACTGTAAAATTGTGCAATGTTGCTCAGATATGTACATAAGCATAATGTAAAATAAACACTTTTTAAAACTCTTTCCTTTGTCTCAATGGTTTTATGGGGCTAAAAGCCATAAAATGGTTTACAGGGTTTTTATTTTTCTGTGCGAGAGCATCTGAGTGGGTTAACATGGTAAAGCCTGAATGGACTGAGCCTAGGTCCTGTAATGTGCTGCCTAGTCTTTAATTTTTTTTTCTTTGATTCATCCTAATTCCTAAATTAGGAATTGTCAAATTTCACAACATTCCCCTATCAACCTCCTCCCAGCTGGTTGGAGGATTGTATTCATGAAGGCCCTTCTGAACAATTTCATATTCAAAATCTTACTGTTGTAGCCTCTCTGGACAACCTAATCAAAATGGGAGGATTTTTGGGTACACGGTTTTCAGAGGATAGCTGAAGGTTGGCTGGGATTCACTCAACCTCTGTATTAGACACGTTTTTGACATTTAAACTAGTGCCCAGACTTAACCTAGGAGCAGATGCTTAACCTTTTCCTGAACTCCCCTGTCAATGGTGTAACCAGGACCCAGCAACTCTTTAACTCATTTTGAACATGCCCAAGGATGGTACAACAGCTTTGAGACATTTTCATACTCATTTCAGACCTTTTACTATAGGAGAGGGAATGACATTCAGAGCCTCTGTACATGGGGCGCACACTCAGGTGGACAATCAACCCCCCCCTACACCTCTTTAAGTTTTATTTTCTTTATCTTCTCTCTTATCGAGGTAAATCACTTTCCTCTTTTAGAAACACACTTACAGGGTGCTATTGATTTCTTCCTTCACCTTAGGAGAGAGGATCTTTGTTTCTGTAAATCTTTCCTCATGGTTCTCTATGACTGTAGAGCTGTCATGATTTTCTCCATCTGGCAAGCCTTTTCTGTGGCCAGCTCATCGTTTAGTATTTGAGTCCAGTAGGGCTTTTCTCAGGTTCTCACCTTGGGAGATGAGTTCCACCATGGTAGCAAAACAAAGGTGTTGCAGTACTGGAGTATAAAGCTATACAGTCATATTGCTGTATTGTGATCATGCAAAAGTTTTTCAGCTCATGAAGTTGATTACATTACTTCTCCAGACTGAAAAATGGCAAAAAAGCCAAACTGCATACATCCCAACATGGCCTTTGCTCTAAATTCATCTAGAGCCTACTTAACAATATGAAATATTGTTTTTCTATTTAAATTCAAACATTTTTCTTGAACACATGCTTTTATTCTACAGTAGTGTTGGTCCTATATAGCAGATGATCTTGGACATTGCACAACCAGTTTTTCATGTTACTCCCATCAGGGATACAGAACCGGATCTAGTCACTAAAATGGGAGAAGGTGCATTTTAAAATTATTAGAAAATAATCATCCTTGAGGATGGGTTATCTTGTTTTAATAACTACTTGTATTATTACCTAGCCCTGAGGGACCTTGACTTTGAGATATTAGTATTGGCCAAAACCAGCAACTCCTGTTTTAAAACCTCATATAGATATTACAATGACATACCGTAATGTTGTCCATCTACCACCCCTAGCCTTTACACTTTCAACCATAAAGTTGTCCTTAGATGTCTGTAAAAGTTGACAAAGCATAACTGTACAGTTAATTTACTGTACATGTATTCCACTTATGTGACAATCTTTGTCCTCTGAATCATCTTAGTGTAAACATAAAGACAATGCAACAAGAATGACAAACATTGCTCTTTACCAACAGTTAAGACTTTCGGTTTTCTTAAAAACAATCCACAATTTTGTAGTTTTAACTATGCAAAAATAAACTTTATTGCAACTTTTGATGAGCAGAGGAAATACCCCTAACCACAACAGAGAAGTGTAGTATGCTAACTAAATGGATCAGTACGGAAGCTATGGACCACAGAAATGGATAATGATCAATTTCAGCAAAGTGCACCAAGTTATTCCTAAAACCAGTCTCTAAATAATTAAGTGTGCACATTTTGACAAAAGTGATTAATAATTGAACAGCCAATGAATCAACTAGACTACATTGGTAAACTGCAAGTTTCTAAAAAAGAAAACTCACTCAAAAAAAAAAAAAATTAGAATGAGTGGATGAATTAGATCCCAAAATACTGTAATGCTATTCACATCATACTGTTACTTAAAAACTTGCAAAAGGCTGTAAAGAAAAAAAACCTTTAACACCATCTTCAGCTTTTAGTAACAACTTCACACATTTACAGATTATAATACAAAAGAAAAAATACATTTCATAAAAAATATTACCACTTGCTTTTAATCAATATGGCTTTTGGACTGTGCAGTTAGAACAAATAAGTTATATATATCATGGGTTTGTCTTTTTTAAAGTTGTGCTTTTAAAGATAAGTCTGAGTATTCTGGCCAACTGTTTTGAAAATACATTCTTTATGAATTATGAAATTTTATTAAAATTTAAAAATTAATTCTTCCTTTGGTTACAATATCTTCTGAGTAATAAAGTAACATTTTAATATATGTCCCTTTATGTTTGGGACCTTTTCGGGGAAAAGAAATCTATAATATGATTAAACGTTTAGTAAATCTTATACTTCTCCAAAATGATAATTCATCTAATATAATTCCTTCAAAATAAAATCCAATTCAAGTTAAGCAATAGATAATTTGCATGATAACACGGAAGCCTTTTTAAACAATATTTAAAATACTAGACCTGATCCAAAATAAAACATAAATATACATTTCATTTACATAAACCCTCATCTGCAATAATACAGTATAACTGCAAAGAATATTAGAATTACAAGTTAATAATAAATAACATCTGTGAAGTTTGTCATTGTGCACTAGCACAAGACTCAGTAGTACAGTTACATGAGAAAAGGGAATTAGATGCTCACCTTGGGTCAGTTTTTTTCCACATTACAGTTAGGATGGAGGGAACTAAAACAGACCCAAAACTGAACATATCATTCTGCAGCTTCTCATACATTTCTAATCTTTAGCTCACATACTGTATGAATGTGCAGTAAGCCAAAACAAAGGCCTTTACTCCACCCAAAGGACCCTCATCTCTGTACAGTTGTAAGAAAGCACACAATCACAATCCTAAACCAATGTATTGCCCTGGACATGCTCTGTACCTGGTAGGAAAAATACATGAGTGTTTTTTGTGGAAACCTGCCTAATCGACCACATCAAGGCTCAAGTGGTTAAAGCTGACTTTATCAAATGTCGTCTAATGTCAGCTAGGTGCAAAAGAGTAACGTATGTACAGAAAAATTGCACTTGTTTAACTGCAAGTATTTGAAACCTTGGATATAAACTGCTCAGTGAGTGAAATGTGGCCACTGAGCTGACCTGTTTCACCTCTACCCTGGCTAAGGTCAAAATCTGTTCAGGACTGTAAACTGCTGTAAAAGTAGGGCTTTTAAACCGCAACATCACTTCCTCTTAGAAAGCCATTCTCAACGTATGAATGGAAAACTTCCAATAGTACAAGAATCCCTGAAACTTAAAATGGAACGTGCTAGAAAATGGAACTTGAGCACATATATTACACCGGCTGTGTAAAATGTGCCTTATTTACATGCATTACAACAGTGCAAATCTTCCAAAAGCGCCAGAAAACATTTCTAATGATAAACAGTGATTATACATGGGTCATATGTAGTATATTCCGTGACACAACTGACTCTGTAGCAATCAATATGATGATTAATTAGTGACTAAGTGATACTGATAAGTGTGCAGTGGCTTGTTGACAGAGGTTATGTGAAGGTGAAGATGCACTGCTCAAATTCTAGTTTCCACAGTCTTTTGAGCAATTGCAGCAGCTTTGTGTCGATCAAATTGGTCCTCTCCAGTTAAATTCAACGTGACCGGTCTGCCTGGCTCAGAAAGCAGAGAGGGAGGAGTGTAGGGGTGTCTGGACGTGGAGATGGAGGAAAGTGGAGTGTTAAGTGTGTGTGCAGGAGGGGTATAGGTTGTGTGTGTTTTGTAACTAAGACAGCTTGTTTGGTGTTAAATCCTTTTAGGTGGCAGTAGAAAAGAGATTTAATGTGGTGGTGAGAGATCCTTAAGACTGTGCGAAAAAGCAGAATAATAAAGTGATCAGTTAACAGCCCTGTGATGTGTGGGGTGTAGCTGAGGGAAGGGCAGTGCTGTCCTTGGAGGTCGGGCTGAAATGTCATTTGTGATGTTTTCGTGGCACGATGGCTCAGAAGGCAGTGGTGACAGCGTTTCCTCGCCGTGTGACCAGGCGGAAGATTTCCCCCGGCACCATGTCCAGCTGTTCGTACGCCAGTCGCCCCTCCTCACCTGTCACAAATACAAGGGTTATCTAAAGCAAATTGCAATGGCATCCCTGCAATGACAATTTACATTGTAGATTATCATTGAAGGCATCAAAACTAACGAACACATATGGAATTATGTACTTAACAAAAAAGTGTGAAATAACTGAAAACATGTCTTATATTCTAGTTTCTTCAAAGTAGCCACCCTTTGCTCTGATTACTCCTTTGCACACTCTTGGCATTCTCTTGATGAGCTTCAAGAGGTAGTCACCTGAAATGGTTTTCCCAACAGTCTTGAAGGAGTTCCCAGAGATGTTCAGCACTTGTTGGCCCTTTTGCCTTCACTCTGCGGTCCAGCTCTCTCCAAACCCTCTTGATTGGGTACAGGTCCGGTGACAGGTCCATCACTCTCCTTCTTGGTCAAATAGCCCTTACACAGCCTGGAGGTGTGTTTAGGGTCATTGTTGAAAAATAAATGATGGTCCAACTAAACGCAAACTGGATGGGATGGCATGCCGCTGCAGGATGCTGTGGTAGCCATGCTGGTTCAGTATGCCTTCAATTTTGAATAAATCCCCAACATTGTCACCAGCAATGTACCCCCACACCATCATACCTCCTCCTCCATGCTTCACGGTGGGAACCAGGCATGTAGAATCCATCCGGTCACCTTTTCTGCGTCGCACAAAGACACGGCGGTTGGAACCAAAGATCTCAAACTTGGACTCATCAGACCAAAGCCCAGATTTCCTTGTTTCTTGGCCCAAACAAATCTCTTCTGCTTGTTGCCTCTCCTTAGCAGTGGTTTCCTAGCTGCTATTTGACCATGAAGGCCTGATTTGCGCAGTCTCCTCTTAACAGTTGTTCTAGAGATGTGTCTGCTGCTAGAAATCTGTGTGGTATTCATCTGGTCTCTAATCTGAGCTGCGGTTAACTTTCTCAGGCTGGTGACTTAGATGAACTTATCCTCAGCAGCAGAGGTGACTCTTGGTCTTCCTTTCCTGGGGCGGTCGTCATGTGAGCCAGTTTTGTTGTAGCGCTTGATGGTTTCTGAAACTGCACTTAGGGACACATTCAAAAGTTTTCGCAATTTTCCGGACTGACTGTCCGTCATTTCTTAAAGTACTGATGGTCATTTGTTTCTCTTTACTGATCAGATTGGTTCTTGCCATAATATGAATTCTAACAGTTGTCCAATAGGGTTGTCGGCTGTGTATCAACCTGACTTCTGCACAACACAACTGATGATCCCAACTCAATTAATAAGGCAAGAAATTCCACTAATTAACCCTGACAATTAATGAAGTGAAAACTATTTCAGGTGACTACCTAATGAAGCTCATTGAGAGAACACCAAGGGTTTGCAGCGCTATAAAAAAGCAAAAGGTAGCTTTGAAGTACATAATTCCATATGTGTTCATTCATAGTTTTGATGCCTTCAGTAATAATCTACAATGTAAATAGTCTATATTATATATATATATATATATATATATATATATATATACATATATATATATACATATATATACACAGGTAAAAGCCAGTAAATTAGAATATTTTGAAAAACTTGATTTATTTCAGTAATTGCATTCAAAGGTGTAACTTGTACATTATATTTATTCATTGCACACAGACTGATGCATTCAAATGTTTATTTCATTTAATTTTGATGATTTGAAGTGGCAACAAATGAAAATCCAAAATTCCGTGTGTCAAAATTAGAATATTGTGTAAAGGTTAAATTTTGAAGACACCTGGTGCCACAAAGTAATCAGCTGATTAACTCAAAACACCTGCAAAGGGCTTTAAATGGTCTCTCAGTCCAGTTCTGAAGCCTACACAAACATGGGGAAGACTTCAGATTTGACAGCTGTCAAAAGGCGACCATCGACACATTGCACAAGGAGGGAAAGACAAAAGGTTATTGCTGAAGAGGCTGGCTGTTCTCAGAGCTCTGTGTCCAAACACATTAATAGAGAGGCAAAGGGAAGGAAAAACTGTGGTCAGAAAAAGTGTACAAGCGATAGGGATCACCGCGCCTAGTCAAGATTGTGAAAAAAAGATTCACAAGGAGTGGACAGCTGCTGGAGTCAGTGCTTCAAGATCCACCACCAAGAGACGCTTGAAAGACATGGGTTTCAACTGCCGCATACCTCGTGTCAAGCCACTGTTGACCAAGAAACAGCGAAAAGCGTCTCACCTGGGCTAAGGAAAAAAGAGCTGGACTGCTGCTGAGTGGTCCAAAGTCATGTTTTCTGACGAAAGCAAATTTTGCATTTCCTTTGGAAATCGAGGTCCCAGAGTCTGGAGGAAGACAGGAGAGGCACAGGATCCACGTTGCCTGAAGTCTAGTGTAAAGTTTCCACCATCAGTGATGGTTTGGGGTGCCATGTCATCTGCTGGTGTCGGTCCACTCTGTTTCCTGAGATCCAGGGTCAACGCAGCCGTCTACCAGCAAGTTTTAGAGCACTTCATGCTTCCTGCTGCTGACCTGCTCTATGGAGATGGAGATTTCAGGTTCCAACAGGACTTGGCGCCTGCACACAGCGCAAAATCTACCCGTGCCTGGTTTACGGACCATGGTATTTCTGTTCTAAATTGGCCAGCCAACTCCCTGACCTTAGCCCCATAGAAAATCTGTGGGGTATTGTGAAAAGGAAGATGCAGAATGCCAGACCCAAAACGCAGAAGAGTTGAAGGCCACTATCAGAGCAACCTGGGCTCTCATAACACCTGAGCAGTGCCAGAAACTCATCGACTCCATGCCACGCCGCATTAATGCAGTAATTGAGGCAAAAGGAGCTCCAACCAAGTATTGAGTATTGTACATGCTCATATTTTTCATTTTCATACTTTTCAGTTGGCCAACATTTCTAAAAACTCCCTTTTTTGTATTAGCCTTAAGTAATATTCTAATTTTGTGACACACGGAATTTTGGATTTTCATTTGTTGCCACTTCAAATCATCAAAATTAAATGAAATAAACATTTGAATGCATCAGTCTGTGTGCAATGAATAAATATAATGTACAAGTTACACCTTTTGAATGCAATTACTGAAATAAATCAAGTTTTTCAAAATATTCTAATTTACTGGCTTTTACCTGTATGTATGTATATATATATATATATATATATATATATATATATATATATATATATATATATATATATATATATATATATATATACACACATATACATACACACATATACATACACACACATATATACAGGTACTTTGGTACTTTGTGGCAGCTGTGTATAAAATGCAAGACATTTGTAGAAGTGCAGACCAAGCTGAGCAACATTTGATTTTCCATAACGTGTTACTCACCAAATGTGAGCAAGGTTTTTATGGCAACATGGCGAAGCTCTTCATCAGCTGAATCACACAGTGCTACCACCGCCTTGATGCTCTCTACGGCCTACATAGACAACACAATGTCACTGTTACATTTCATAACTTCTTTGCCATCATGGCACGTAAGATAAATACATTATTACATTATTTTTGTACTATGCCCTGACCACTATCTGAATAGAATACCTTCGGTATATGTCACATGTAGCATACAAGAATAATCATTTGCTGTAATCAGTCTTCCGATCCATAATGTTCTGGATAATGTGAAGCAGTCTCATTAGCAAAATTAAGTGATTATCTTCGTCCTGGTAGTTGCGGGTACATTTATTTTTGATGTTGTGTCCTGGATACAAATCTATATGCAACTACCATGAAGTATCCTCCACAGGGGCTCAGAAAGCACACAAGGAATTTTGTGCCAAAAAAAGACTCTCTGACTTACTCGGACTAATGAAGCTTCATATTAGATTTGGAGACCTAAACTAGCTTCAAATTTTCACAGTATCACAACTTAAGATGATGTAAGAGGCCACTGACCTGCAGACAGCTGAGAGCTGAACAGGCCGCCCTCTGGCTCTGAACTCCAGCCTCTGACAGTGCATGGGTGTAGCACTCCACTGCCTGTAGACACACAGATTATAATTCATGGCATCACTAAATGACGCACGCACGCACGCACGCACGCACGCACGCACACAACTCACACAACTCACACAACTCACACAACTCACTCTGGTCCTGAAGTGGCTTTGTGATGCAGAAGTCATGTAGTCGGCTGCTGCTTTGTTGACTTGAGGGTCCTCTGCAGTGAGCAGGCAGGCCAGGGCCCTCAGTGTGTCATTTCTCGGCCACAGGGATGACACAGGCACCTCCTTTAGTTCTGCTAGACACCGAGAATAATCCCCACTGCATAGAGCCTCTGCAAACACCTCTGAGTACAACACAGACACATATCAGAGGTTTAACCATTACATATCCTGTAGAGCGTAAAACATAGGGACCTTTTCTTTACTCCTGACATGAAATTTGCTTTGATATCTTTTCAGTTTGTATTTTAAAATATCCAGGAATTATCAGTGTTTACCTTGGTTATTAAAAAAGTAGTGAATGTTGTATGTAAAAATGCACTTCATAGTTTAGCCATTTCTACTTTTTTCCTTACTCACACAATCACACCCATAATCAGCCTGTTTTTTGTGTTCTCTCTCTACTATATATTGTGTAAAGTTTGAGGCGATTGTGGACAGAAAATCCAAGGTGATAATTGGTTAAACTAAAACTAAAAAATATTTTGCTCACCTTCTCTGGCCAGATGCAGCAGATGTGTCTCCATGTCATGCACTTCATGTTGTAAGATGTAGCTGTGGAACTGAAACACCGTCAGGACGTCCTGGGAGAGCTCAATGGCAGAAGGATTGTGTGCCGCCACCAAATCACTCCTGTCCACCATCTCGCCCACTACAACAGCAATCGCTGGAGAGAAGAGAAGAAATCTAAAGTCAAAGAAATGTTTTTTGAGCCAACTTAATCTACATATACATTGTGAAGATCTGTATAATATCTATGGATTCACTGTTACATTTAGTCTCTTAAATTGAGTATTTTTTTTTATTGATTTTATGCACATAAGCATCATTATAAACATTATATTAGTAGTCTATGTCCTTGATGTTCCACTTCTGGGACATCCATTGCCTTGGGCTTCCATTGTGTTGGCCTTTTAAACTCTGGTTGATTTATAAGCACTATGGTTAACCTTTTCTCAGATCTCTGCAGGGTAAATCCAGACAGCTAGACTCTCTGTCCAATCTGAGTTTTCTGTTGCATGACTAAAACAACTTTTGAACATACACCATGTTCCACCAAAACAAGTTCCTTCCCAAGGTTATATTGCCGTGGTAACGCTGCATTCCTGGTGCTTATCACCGCCCAAGATGATTGTGGTTGATTTATAGAAATGCCAATAAACCAGAGCATGGTTTTCTCTCATCCCGGGATGCTGTGTGGACTAGCCAGACCCTCCTCTGCTGTGCCGCGATTGGAGGAAGGTCTGACAAAGCAAGGCTAAATTAGCAGCTACAATAATCAAATATTTCTCGGAGACGAGATTAAAACTAAGTTAGTGATCAAGTTGAAACAGAATAAAAACACAGAAACAAGACTGTGTTGTAAACAAAAACAATGTAAGTGCAACCTTTGGCTTTTTTGCAGAAAGAAAATAGGGATGATCCAACCTTTGTCAGCGCTGTGTGGGTGTGTCTCCTGCAGCACTGCTGTGTAGCGCTCGTTCATGTGTTTGAACACTCTGTCCAGTGTGGTGTGGAAAAGTCCTGCAGACCCGCTGCACTCTGACCACAGAGTCATCAGCTGTGGGCGCTCTGCGAGGCCTGGGAGAACTGAGAGAGAAAAGGACAAAAGAGAAGGTCAGATGCTACAAACCCTCAAACCAGAGAGTTCATTGTGTTGCATGGCAATATTCGTTCATAAAATACTTAAATAATAACATATAGATTGGTATACACTAAAAGATTGGTACTCTTGACATACATTGCATGGTAAACAGACATAACACACCAATAAACCAAACTGGTTTCCACTTGTTAGTACTTACCATCAGCAGCAGATGTAATTGCTCCCAGTCTGTCCGCACTGATCTCTGCTAGCTCCTCTAACAACTGAGTCTGTTCGGACAGCTTGAGGAGAAGACTGCGACGCTGCCACACACCCATCCCACTGGTCAACAACTGACGAAAGGCATGTTGCAGTAAACTGCTAATGTCAACTATAACTATTTATTTATCATTTGTACCCAAAACATGATGTCATAAGGAGCTTTACCTGTATGAGGTGATTACAGTACTGCAGGTGGATGACGATGGCCACGTCCAGGTTCTCGTTTCCAGTGGTGAGTGGCAGGGGGCTTCCTGCCACGCTGTTGCCAACCCCTGTGTCCTCTGTCAGGGCTTCACTTAGATGTCCTCTGGCTTCTGGATGCTGGCCACTGAGAGGTAGATACCCAGAGTCACCACCAAGTGGCAGCAGCATCACATAGAACCGTTATCTACTGTACTTATGATAAAATGGGTTTTTCTATTGAGTGCTTGATATGATGCAGATTGTCTTTCCAAATATTTTTGCAGTGAATTGAGCTGCTGTTCTGTTTTGTCAGAATAAAACCCTTCACCTGTGTTATGATCACACATGTTAAAAAAACATTGCTTATCTAAATGAATAGCTAGGCATTAAAACCAAGCACCAAAAAGTATCCTACTTCAGCTCTGTGTTTTTTTGTTCATCGTACCTCAACAACAGTACTTTATTTTCAATTTCAGTGCACACACTTCCAAACAGCAGTCAAACCCCATGACACAATAAAATTGTGCTTATTGTCAATGTCAACAAACACAAAAAGCCTCTATGCCATTTCCCACTCACCCAATCCTTTCTCCGTCTGTATCAAAAAGTGGAGACCTCTGTGGGGGTTTGCTAAGGATGGCACTATCGTCTCCGGTATCATCGTCATCAAAGTCAGAGGTGTTGAGGAAGTCGAAACTCTCCAGAGCACTCTCCACTGTCAGACTGAGGCTGGATGACCGGCTCCTGTGACCTGGGAGACGACACTGTGAGGAATAAGAAGAAGGGCGGGGATGATGAGTCAATAACCTTTTGCTCTTATAAATCTTTAACTTGTCACAGTCTATTCCAGTAACTCCAGTACTCAAATTAATTTTTGATGTAATAAGTGACTTTGTTACTTTGGATTTATGTATTAGAGAGTAGATATGTTCTAAATATATGGTCTATTTTAAGACCTGACAGAGGACAGCCTTTTCAAAATAAAAAAACCTGTGTGCAGTTGAAGTTCTGTTGATGCATTTAGTTTTCTAAAGATTACCAAAATAAATTATAAACTTTCACATGTGCAGATATTACATCCTCAGTCTTTTTGCATGTTATTATTCTATGATTGATGAGTAATATATAAGTTTCAGGATTATGTGATTTGTGCTGAGAGTTTAGCAGTTGTTTGTCTTGTTGTTTCAAGTTTTCACAATTGTGTTTATTCTTTGGAGAAAAATTGTAAAACAAGTATTTTACCAAGAATGCCACTACGTAATGAAAAATAAATATTTGTATATAACATTACAATACTTTAATCAGTGGGCCATTGTGTTACCCTGTTTGACGATAGATATATGATATGACTTAAACATTTATTTGAATGAAAATCTTTGAGATTGCTACTTTAAAGAACCAAGTAATAACTAGAAAATGCACTTCCTGCAGAAAATATCTGTGAATGCAGAAAAGCTAAATTGCTAAAGCTAAACTGGATTGCTGGCATAACTGCGTAAGAAAGTGAAGTAGTGACAATAGTTGGAGAAGTGGGATGGGTTTAGATTAATATGAATTTCATTGAAATGTTGAATAAAACCAATAATTTATTGAATATTTTAAGTTTATTAATGATAAAAAAGTCATAGTATAGCATGTTGAACGAATTAATTAAAAAGTCATAGAAATTGTATGTCAAAAAAGTGATAAAAAACTCAAAGTATAGAATGTCAAAAAAGTCTTATTATAGTATGCCGTAAAAGCCATAGTATAGTATGTCAAAACAAGTGATAAAAAGCCATAGTATAGCATGTCAAAAAAGTGATAAAAAAGCCATAGTATAGCATGTTGAAATAAAGTCATAGTATAGTATGTCAAAAAAGTGGACAAAAAGCCATAGTATAGTATGTCGAAAAAAGTTATAAAAAGCTACAGTATAGTATGTAAAAAACATGATAAAAAGTGCCAATAATATAGTATGTCGAAAAAAGTGATAAAAAGCCATAGTATAGTACAGTATGTTGAAAAAAAGTTATAAAAAAGCCATTTTATAGTATATTGAAAGAAGTCATAAAAGTTATAGTATGTCAAAAAGGTGAAAAAAAACATAGTATTGTGTGTCGAAAAAGCGATTAAAAAAGTCATACTATAATATGACAAAAAAAATGATAGTGCCATAGCATAGTATTTAAAAAAAAGACAGACAGGTACACTTTTAAACATGGCTGGAGAAGCCTAGGATTGAAGAGCCAACCTTGTGGTTATGAGACAGTCATTTTACTTTCCAGCCTCAACCTACCCAGTATAGCATGTTGAAAAAAGTGATAAAAAAGTCATAGTATAGTATGTCAAAAAAGTCATAATATAGTATGTTGAAATAAAGTCATAGTATGTTGAAATAAAGTCATAGAATAGTATGTCAAAAAAGTGGACAAAAAGTAATTCTATAGTATGTCAAAAAAAGTGATAAAAACCTACAGTATAGTATATTAAAAACATGAAAAAAGTGATAAAGCCATATTATAGTATGTTTAAAGAAGTCATAAAAGTCATAGTATGGTATGTCAAAAAAAGTGAAAAAAAACATAGTCTATGTCAAAAAAGTCATAATATAGAATGTTGAAATAAAGTCATCGTATAGTATGTCGAAAAAACTTACAAAAAAAGCCATAGTACAGTATGTCGAAAAAAGTGATACAAAGCTACAGTATAGTATGTAAAAAACATGATAAAAAGTGCCAATAAAATAGTATGTTGAAAAAAAGTGATTACAAAGCCAAGTGATAAGAAGTCATAAAAGTTATAGAATAGTATGTTGAAAAAGAGAAAAAAAAACCATAGTATAGTATGTCAAAAAAAGACAGACAGGTAAACTTTTAAACATGGCTGGAGAAGCCTAGGATTGAAGAGCCAACCTTGTGGTTATGAGACAGTCATTTTACTTTCCAGCCACAAGCTACCCAGTATAGCATGTCGAAAAAAGTGATAAAAAAGCCATAGTATAGTATGTCAAAACGCCATAGGATAGTATGTCCAAAAAAGTGATAAAAAGTCATCCTATATTATGATGAAAAAAGTGAAAAGAAAGTCATAGTATAGTATGTCAAAAGAAGTCATAAAAAGTCATTGTATGATTTGTAAAAAAAAAGTGATAAATAAGCCATATTATATTATGTCAAAAAAGTCATATTAAAGTATGTTGAAAAGTGATAAAAAAGCCATAGTATAGTATGTCAAAAAAGTCATATGATAGTTTGTTGAAAAAGAGTCTCCAGCAACAACTTGCTGGTGCTACTTGGAGTGGAACTAACAGACGAGCCACTGTGTCACTAAATGAAATAAGTCGAATAGCATAGTATGTCGATAAAAGCCATTAAAAGTCTTAGTATGGTATGTTGAAATAAGTCAAATTAAGTATGTCAACAAAAAGTGATTCAAAAAAAGTCATAGTGTATTATGTCAAAACGTCATACTATAGTGTGTCAAAAAAAGTCATAATAGTATGTTGAAAGAAGTCATAAAAAGTCATGGTATAGTATGTTAAAGAAAGTCTGCAACATGCAAACTCCACACAAAAATGATCAGTCCAGAGTGGGAATCAAACCTGCCTCATAAGCTGCAGACTCAACTTGCTGGTGATATTTTGAGTGGGACTAACCATCGAGCCACCAAATCAACGTTAAAAACAATCATAGCAAACTAAGTTGAGAAAAGCCATTAAAAGTCACAGCATGGTCTGTTGAAATTTGTCAAAGTATAGTATAACAACAAAACGTGATTAAAAAAAAAAAAAATCATAGTATAGTATATTGAAAGAGTCATAAACAAATCGATGTAGAATGTTAAAGAAAGTAAATGGACTGTTTTCATATCTAAACGACTACTCAAAGCACTTTTACACACCATTCACACTGTGGCCAAGGCTGCCGTACAAGGTGCCACCTGCTCATCAGATAAACATTCACACACATTTACACTCCGATGGCGCAGCATCGGGAGCAACTCGGGGTTTAGTGTCTTGCCCAAGGACACTTCGACATGGGACTGCATGGGCCAGGGATCGCACCAACCTTCCGATTGGCAGGCGACCGCTCCACCACTGAGCCACAGCCACCGCAGGAAGAACATTGTAAACGTAGAAATGCTGCTGAATCAGCATTCACCCAATAAATAAATAATTATAACCCACATTTCCTGAAAGTACTTATTTGTTTCCTTCATATGTTCTTTCCCATGTGAGATATTGTACACATACATATTAAAAAGGGAGACAGTCACCTTGAGCAGGTCCTCCAGACGCATCACTTCCTGCTCCAGGTCCTGCAGCTCTCGGCAGCGGTGAGTCAGAGACTCCAGCCTCATCAATAGGCTGTGGATGGCCTCCTCCAGGCTGCTCTCCAGGAAAGCCCTGCTTCCCTCTCCTGCCCAGCTCAGATTTCCTCCTCCTTCCGTGGAGCTCCCACTTGGCGGTACAATTTCCGAAGACGTCAGCCTCTTCACCAGCTGCCTGGTCAGGCTGCCCGCCTCCTCTGTGTCCAGTTCCACAGGTTTCAGTTCGTCAGTGTGGTCCAAGAAAACATCCTCTGGAGCCACTGTAGACAGGTGGCCGTCAGAGCAGAGGGATGGGGCAGCTGAACCACAGTTTGAGCTAGAATTTCGCTGCGACTCTGTACGCTCCCACTCAGAGTCCTCTGCCACCTCAGCTTCATCACTGGCAAGGCTGGCACTGGTGCCCCTACTTCCTCTACTACCCGTCTCCCCATCCTCTTCGTACTCCTCATCCTCCTCTTCCTCCTCTTCCTCCACTAAATGCTCCTCAGCAATGGAGTCTTCCCTAGTTGGGAGGATTTGTATAGGTGATGGGTCAATTTCTGGAGGTGTGACTGTGATCTCAGGGTTGGACAGGCCAGGGGAGTGTGAGCTCGGGGCAGGGCTGGGCGTGGAACCAGACGTGTCCGAGAAGGTGAAGGAGAGACGCTTGCACTCAGCCACGCCGCAGCCACCATTCTCAAAGACATCATCTGGTAAAGTGGACTGAAAGAAGAGAGAGGGCAGTAAATATGTGAAACAATAAAGTTGTAAGATTAAGATATAGATTGAAATCAGTGCATGTAAGACAAAAGAGTGCAAGAGAAAGCTCTCTCAAGTGGGAAAAGAGATCAAATCAACTTTTCTTTCTAAATTCTTGTGACCAGATCTGATCAACCAAGATAGAATCAGAGTAAGGCAAATTTGAATAGAAAGGCACAACAAGAACCCATACAAAGAAACATGCATTCACATATGGCATTCTGCAGCCCACAGAAAAGAACTGGACAAGCCAAGGTGTGTCCACACCAGCAGAGGAGTACATTCCCCATCATGTCAATGGGGTATGGGGCACACAAAAGTCAGGTTAGGGGGGGTCGAGGGGCCACAACACACTCACATAGACCTCCAGACTGGATTTGGGCCTTGGCCGGAATGAGGCCAGGTCACCAAACGAGCGACTGCGCCTTAGCTTCTCTAGCAGGGTGTCTCGGAGCATGTGTAGGAAGGAGAGGCGTTGGCGCTCCACAGGATATGGCCGCCACTTCTTTACACAATGCACGCAGGCAAACAGGACAAGGTGTTGGGTATTCGAGTGAGGGCAGGTAAGTGAGATGCAGGACAGGATGGATTAACGTGTAAAGTGGGACAGAGTGTGGGTAAGGGGGTTTAGATGTGGGAATGCAAAGGAGAGGATAACAGGGAAATGGTTGAGGGTTAGTTTAGGGGTAGCACTGGCGTTGCTAACATAAGCATCAACAGAAAATGACATTCTCATTGGGTGCAGATTCAGGTTAGTGTGCAGGGACTACGAGGTGTAAAAGACAAAATGTCATCTCTTTTACCACAATCCACCCAGTGATAAGTCTAAAACAAAGTTCCGATGTTTTTCTAGCCTAGATGGTGACCGTTGTACAAAAACAAACACAAACTACTGTTTCCCACCACACTAATGAAGCTAATCCAAGTTTGTTTGTTGTACTCACAAAGAAGGAGGAATCCTGAAAAGTTGGGGTTTCCGGCGTGCCTTGACTGTAGACCGACACTCGTCTTTGGAGTGCTGTAGCTTTACTGACGTTACCAGACGACAGAGTCAGGTCCTCAACATCAAAGGGGCTTAAGGGGGAATGACAACAAGACACTTATTTTGATTGTTGATTGTGATGAGTTTTTATCTATGCCTACCTACACTTACTGTATGAAATTTCATTTATTTGGGTTTTGTGACAGAAGAGGATTTAATTGCTTAATTAACTTCCATAACTTGTAATGATCATATTTCTCCACCAGATGTCAGAAAACCATAAATAATGCAAACTGAATTAAAGCTACAACACTAACTAGAACTACAAGCAGTTATGACAAGGTCCAAGCCTCATTGCGCCAGTCGCCCAGATGCAAGTTGACCCTGGCAACCCGGGGAGCACACGAACACGGGACCCAAAGCGTAACATTGGGAGGCAAAGTCAGGAAATATCAAGAGGTGTAAGCCGCAACTTTGTCAGGTCAGTCTGGAGATGCTACCTGCCAAGTTTCATGCAGATTATTTCTGCTATAGCGCCACCTAGTGTTCGAAGTGGGTCAATTGTTGCACCTGAGGTCCTTGTGGATTTCTGGACCAATCCTGAAAATGGCACCCCTCCAACATGTATGGTTTAGGCTGTAGCAGAAGTTTTAGGCCAAAAAGAAAAAGGGAAAATAATGGAGGAAAATAATCCTTAGGAAAACAATAGGGTTCCACAGCCCTGCTGGGTGGTTCCCAATCCCCTTGGGCGTGGACCCCTAATAACAGTTTTTGTGGGTGTTCAATATAGAGCAGTGACTGAGATACTGACTGCAAGAATACAGCTATACAAAGTATGACTGTATGAGTAGCAAACTCGTGAGATAAAATCAGTGTTGAAAGGCTCTGTAGAAATATCTGGCTGAAACACTGAAAACCCAAAGTTTAAACTTGAAAAGTTGAAAACCCTTTTATAAACTAAAAGAAAACCATAATGGCAATATATTGAAACTTTAGTGAACTGAACAGGAAATTAAATTAAATGAATCTTTTGAAATCATAATAAAATCATCAAATAATTTTCCCAGTGGTGCATCCATCTCATTATCTATAATGCAATCTCTATATTTAACCTTTAGTATCTTTGTAGGCTCAAGTGATACTATTCTGCTGAAGTTTCCCCTTGAGGATGAAAAAGTGACCAACTATTTGAATGATTACATAACACTCTATAATATCACAAGCCATGAGGAAAAAAAGTGACTGCTTGCTGAAATATAGGAGTCAACTTACTACCACGTGACCTCCAGGTTGAGTTTGATGGTCCCGAGGTCGTTGACATCAACGGCCACCACCTGAGGCATGGCAGTAAACAGCTCCTTGGTCTCACAGATCACGCTGCCCACCAGCATGTGATTGGCCAGGCCCTTCAGCTCCGTCACCTGATTGAGGAACCCAATGTACAGTATTTACTACTCAGGTCAAGAAAACAATAATACAGTTTCTTCTGACGATAGTTGATGAAATGTTTTCTTACACTAGCTGTAATTAAATATGGTCATGACCTATCAGCATCAACACTAATCTGCCCCTTGATATTGTGAAATTAAAAACAAATGTGTATACTGTATAAGGTGAAGGTCTGTTTTCTACATTGTTATTTATTGACAAAGTTAGTTTATCTGGATTTTCTTTTACAGTACCTTGATGTTGATGAGGTCAGTGATGAGAGGCATGAAGACCATCTCGTCTCCATCCCAACTCTGTCTGGAATTCACTTCAATTCTTCCCTTCAACTTCCACCGTTGGCGACCGTACCGCATGTAGATCTAAAAGGAAGAAAGGAATGGGAAAGCAGTGTAAAAAAAAAAAAAAAGTTAGCGTGAAGGCAGAGAAAGGACAGCACTTTGATAGCCTCATAGCATAAAAATATCAAACTCCATTTCCTACTTGAACTTGAAGTAGACATTGTGCTGTCCTATCTCTCTTGACTGAATGGTTTTGCAATATTTCACACATGGATTTTAATATGAAAGCACTGTGTTAAATAATAAAAAGAAGAACTTGCCTCGTACTGGTCTCCAGGACAGAGCCTAGCAAAGCCTGCTAAACCTGTCAGAGAGAGAGGCAATTGTTAAAAAATCTAAACAAATAACCATTTGGACAGTTTATGGGGGGAAAAGCCAAGCCAAGTAACTTTTTGATAACCGTTTGTTTAGGTGACTTTAGTATTTAGCTGGGTGATTTACAATGTAGGTGTTCATTGGCTTCACTGTAGTATACATGATGGGTTTATCAGTTGTCAGCACATTACCAAAAATGTTCTTGTAAACATCAGCGGATGAATGCCTCTTATTGCAGAAATCAATATCGGTATGTGAGTGGATTTACTTGTCTCTCACCCTTCATTTTGATATGAAACTCCCCGAGCAGGTTCTCCAGTTCGCTCTCGAATGTGCTCATGTTCTGAGGAAGAGAAAGAGATAATGATTGTTGTTACTCAAGGCAAGAAACACAATAATAATCAAGTTATCTCAAGAGACTTTGAAAAATACAGTACACACTAAACTGCAGAAGAGGCAGGACAACTGGAGTAAGCCCTCAGGACAGATGAAGACAGGTGTGTGCGTGTGTGTGTTATTAAAATTTAATAAGTAAATCTGTAAGTATATGACAATACATGTCAGTGTTTACAAATGACAATGCAAGCAGTAATCTGTATTGGATATTTAGGTAAACAGTGAGTGTAAGCCAATGTTTAATGCATACAGTATTGTTATATTTTTATATACAGTATATGTAACTGCATGCATAGTTTAATTGCCCTTACACTCCATTATTTAAGTAGCTTTACTTCATATGACTTTAATAAGCATTTTCATGCAAAACTACTCAGAAGAATTAGTTAATTCTGGCTTCCCCAAACACTGAAGTCGATGCTCTACGCCACTACCTCAGTGTATTCTTTGTAGCGGCGGTTGACCT
Source organism: Percina caprodes (assembly GCA_013375575.1). Classification (NCBI taxonomy): domain Eukaryota; kingdom Metazoa; phylum Chordata; class Actinopteri; order Perciformes; family Percidae; genus Percina; species Percina caprodes. Next base: position 2,985,416 of record JABXJD010000021.1, on the reverse strand, counting down.
CTGCAATGCTCTCCTTGGTGCCTTTAGTGGAGGGAGAAGAGGAGAAGGCTTGCTTCATCCGGCTGGCACCTTCCCTCAGACGGCTCTGGATGCAAAAGGCCTCGTACAGCTCATCCACCTGAAAGCACACACACAGAGTCCCTCTGTCTTTAATAACTGTTCCACAAGGACAAGCGTGCATTCATATGCAGACGCACACGCACACGCGCACGCGCACACGCACACGCACACGAGAGACAAGACAAGAGACAAGACAAGAGACAACCAAATAAACTGAGGAAAAGAGAGTCCTGAACAGAGCAGATACAGCTGGTATGTATCAGTGTAACTGTATTCTCCAGTGGCAGTCATCTGTGCTGTTCAAGTCTGTAACCCCAGTGGGACACTCCCAAAGCGGCGGAACAACAGGCGGCGTTTAGAGCTCATTTGGAGGTGTCTGCCCAACTTCAGTTTGCAGCAGCAGCCTCATATAACCCAAACCCATAGGGAAAGACAACAACTGCATCAACATCCGGCTGCCTTACTGTGAGCTGAAATCTTTGGAGTTTCAACTAGAATTAATTAATCATGATAAGATAATGTGAATCACAACGGACAGAATTGTACTTTTCTGGAAAGTCAAAGGTGATTGAGCTTGTGTGGTCTGAACTCTGTAGGCTTTGTTCCTGTTTTTTACAAGGTACTTTTATAATTCTACCCATTTTACTCTGTTTATTGTTCTTAATTACTTATTGTTATTTAGCAACGTCTGTATATTTTCTTGTCTTCTCATCCCTTTATTTTAGCATATTTAAGGATTTTCTAAAAGAAAAATGCATCAAAGTGGTAAGCCCAATGTCATTCAAAACCACATGTGAATTTCACGGTGGTGCTAGTGGAAAGGATCACCAAAATCAGCAGGATCCATGAATGCCTCTGCAAAATATCATGGCAATCCATTTATAGTGGTTGATTGATTTCAGTCTGGACCAAAGTGCTGCCATCTCTAGCTCATCCCATGCTGTTAGCATGGCTAAAATAGGCACAATTTATTATCAAGCTACATTGAGTTCAAATTATAATCTCCCAAATCAAAGTAAAAGTCCATTAATTCTCCTTAAACATCAGATACAAAAACACACTTTTGCTGAGTCACTCAAAGTAATTTCTACCAGAAACCACAATTTACCAGCAGTCCAGATTTTCAGGATCCTGTCGGCCTTATTTCCTGCCTTCCCAAATTCACATATGATCGGAGTGGCAGCCAGGCAAAACAAAACACCTCTGGTGAGCCTCATCAAAGGAAAATTTTGCAGTTTGCCTGACGAGAGCACTGAAATATTGATGCCTTGCGCTCTTTATGGCACTCATTAGGGAGAAGTGAGAGAAAATGGGCCATTCTGACTCCTGCTGTCCTAACAGCTTCTCTGAGTGTTAGTTTGTGTATCATTTTGTCGGAACCATACAGTTTGTGTGAGCAGACCCTGTGACTGTGCATGTGGACATGTTGCAATGTGTATAGAGAACATGTTGTGGTGAGTGGGCACACCAGGGTTTATGGTAAAAAGTGAAAGTGGGATGTTTCTGTTCAAGATAATAGGTAATGTCTGATGATGTTATATTAACTTAGCTGGGCACAAACACATTCAGAAAGCACACACCCCAATTCCACCAACGCCACCACAAACCATCCTGCCCCCCCCAGCACCCCACACCCACGACTGGGACCCAGCCCCGTCTGTCTGTCTGTCTGTGGTATGTGGTGTAAGTGGTAGGGCTGCAGCAGCTGAGCCAGCTATAAAATACCCTCCAACCACAACTGTTATTCTCAGCTTTTACAATCGCACAGAGCTGATTCAGAGCAAACAATCGACAGCTTTGAAACACATTTGATTACAACAAAACAAGGCAAAACATGAGCAGCAAACTCCACTTGTGGTTGTTGATGAAGCTGAGCTAAAGTCAAAAGAAACAAATTCATCCAAGTCAACTTTTGCACTGATTAAGTCAAGAAATAGTATATTATTGTATTCACATAAATGAGTAGACAACTACAATGAATTATTCTATTGGAGAAAATCATGTGTAACGAAATTGGTTCTTTACAAACTGGGGATGATGAATAGCCATCATACTTCTCAGGCAATAAGTAATAATATCATTATCAGCTAATTAAGCTCATATTGTCCCCAATTACAATAGCCCCCCGCTGCCTTCAAGAAAATGTCCTTGTGAAGTTCAGCCGAGCTCCACTCGAGAGGACAGCCATCAGCATATTGCTGTGCCTCGGGCACATTTCACCCCAGAAAAATAGAAAAGGCAAAACACAAGCTAAAGACAAGACAGAAACCTCAACACAGGCAGATGGCTAAAATGTGTAATAAAAACATGTATTATATATTATATAATATATCTGGCATACAGCATATTTCTTGCAGTTCCTGACTGTTCCCAAGTTTTTGTTTTCGTGAAGAAATTGCTTAGATGGATCTAAAACTTTACGTAGCAACATCAAACAAAATATAGTTGGAATAAGTTTTATATTAATAAAAAAATTAAATCAGCAACAATTTAAATACTCACTTAATGGTTTGAGTCATGTTATGGGCAGAAATGCCAAAAGTTCACAGCTTTTTGAATTTCAATATTTTCCATGGTAACAAACTGAATATTTTGGGTTTTGGACTCTTATTTGGAACAACAAGCAGTTTAAACACGTCAACATGGGCTCCTGGGAATTTTAATAGACATGTCTTACAATATTGACTATTGGATATATGTTATATACTATATGACAGTTTTTAGACCAAATGATTAAAAAAATGAATCAAGTAAATAACCACAAAGCATGGATCTATGTGCAACTATATATCCATAACCTTCCTAACACAAATAGTGGATTTGTTTTGGTCACAAAATATAACACCACTGTGGTCTTTGAAAGGACTATTTCTACACAAAAATCTAACCTGCTTAAAATTCATCCCATAAAAACATCTGAACCTTCTTAATTAACTCTTACCAGACATGAACACATATTAATGTAAATGTATTCTACATTGAGTCATCTATTGGACAGTCCTTGTATTAATCTAAGCTCAGTGGGGTGACAAAACCTGAATGGCTCAGAGACATTGTGAGGGATTACAGGAAAATCTTTATTGTGGAATTAATTATGCTGGGGGTGATCATAATATTGTGTTCACCATTATAAAGGGTGAAATATCCAGTCCCTCCCGAGCTAAGTAGATGATCAAATAATAATACTTGTTTGGTGGTTTTGACAGAGCAGTCGTACGTAAATATAGTGTTTTCTATGAAGTATCACTGGGGGTTTTAAAGGATTGTATCTGTATCTACTGTATATCTGACTTTAAACTGTGGGATTTAAAATATAAGCAGAGAATCTTAAGGATATGGCAGGAATCCTCTTAAGATATGGCCATTATCCTGGATTGTAGGATATGAGGTACACACACACACACACACACACACACACACACACACACACACACACACACACACACACACACACACACACACACACACACACACACACACACACACACACTTTCTGCCAGAGGGCGAATGATTATAAGCAGATTAAAACAGGCGGGCCACATCAAACAGCATCAAACACACAAGCCCATCTCTGGGGAACTTTGTGTGTGTGTGTGTGTGTGTGTGTGTGTGTGTGCGCATATGCATTGGTGGCTAGATTAGCAATCAAGGGAAGAGGGGAAAGCAAAGAGGCCTTTAAAAAAAAAAAATAATCACATGAAAAATATTTACACACCAGATTGAATTTGGCACATGATTAACACATAAACACAAAATTTCTTTCTCTCTCTTGGGGGAAGAGGAGGTGTCTGGCAGCCACTATTCTCACCTTCAATCTCTGTCACTCATCTCTTTAATGATGCCCTGCTGAAACTAGCAGCTAGCACACACCATACACCCTATCCCATGCAGGACAACATAAGGGTTGTATTGGGCCACCTGCTTCCTCCATGTGTGCCAATTACGGCTCAGACATCTGCAGGCACCCAGCAGTATGAGAAGGAACAAAAGACCAGGCTGATATGACACACACGCACACACACACGCTAATGGATGATTGTTAAATCATGCCTCACGGCAGCTGTCCAGCTGATAGGGAGACGCCTGCTCCTGAGCACAAATACTGAGAAACTCTTACTGTAGCTCATGGCTGCTGAATATATAACTGTGAAGATCTATTTTCCCCATTGTCCAGTTCTGGCAGGGGTGACAGAGCGGATAGTTGACTTGGCATTAGTTTTATCTTTGAATCCAGCATGCATTTCCTCTCTTCCATTCCCTACTTAAAGGAGTATACACTGTTCAGGACTACTTTTTAGATTTTACAATGACTGTCACTCAAGACTACATCTTGCCGTCAAACAATGGTAAATCATACCATTTGTTGCACAGAAACACCAAAGGAGAAACTAAAAAACTGATAACTTTAAATAATGGCAAAGAATATGCAAAAATAATTTACTTAAACTATTTCATTTCCACCCAATAGTGTGCACAAAATCTGACAGTCGATGAAATGAGAAGTGGGGGCGAAGTAGCATTGGTACATATTTAGAATTAAAGAGCACAGGGAGTGCTAGATTTAACTTACTTTTAGTTACGCTTTGCCTTTTGAGGCTTTTTTCCCCTGTTTGACAAGATAAATCAGTCACTTCTTCAAATATTTGCAAATGCATTCAAATCTATTTTTACAGAGTCTGAAAGATCAGAAGAGCTTCAGAGTAATGTTGGATTCTAAATGGGAAGGCTTTGAGTGTGTTTGTTTTAACTGCATCCTGTGACAAAGTAGTAGTTAAAGTAGAGTATGCAGGCAGATATATTTCCTGAGTTTCTGAGAAACCATCGCCTATTTTCACATGACTCTCAGACCTTTTTCCTATGTTCCCTCTATCTCCCTCCTCTCATTATTCTTATTTAAAAGTACCCTGCAAATTGCTCCTGACTGTAGCCTACTAACTGCTCTGACCCAGATTCACTGTTGTCTTCAACCTTTAGACACACCTCCACAAATCTGTCCAAGGATTTGTTTTCTTCTGTCATTTTGTTCTGTACATGCTATTGAACATCAGGATGTTTATGTGAACATAACAGGTTAAGGTCACATAACTGCTGGCTCCTCTGTGCTCCTCAGGACTTCAAAGGCTCCATCTTCAGGTAACCATGGTTACCTTTGGAGCTGCGCTGTTGTTTGGGTGTGCGTATTCTGATTGCCTGCTGTCACGTCTGATTTGAGCACAGTGAGGGAGACTATTACAGGACTACAAAAGGGGATGTGGAAGAAAAGTCACAATGCTGTACAATCTTGCAGGGGATTTTTATCCCCAACTGGCAACCAGGGAGAAGACTATATAGGAGAGGATATAGGAAGTTAAGTTTCCCTACCTGACAACCTGTTGGCTCGGTACATCAACACATGAACTAGAGAAAAACAGGAAAGCCACCTTAACTGGCAGCATAAATCCTACCTGAAACCAACTTGACAAAGTTAGTGAGTCATTGTGGGTGTTATGTGGATAGGCTTAAAGTGAAAGGAGGTATTGCAATGTGAGATCTTTAACAGTACTTGACAACTTGTCCTATGATGGATAAATGCAAAGCATTGGCTGATATCTATCTATCACATCAGTTCTTACCTTGCTAATGTGGAACTCCAGACGTCTCATGTACCGCTCAATGGTTTTGATTTGCTGCAGAAAGACAAATACAGCACACAAATTTACTAGTGCCTACATTTGGTTTAAAGCAGTAAACATGAAGATTTGTATGTCCATATGACAGTGAGAAGTGACATTGGTAATCATTAGTGATCATTAAATGTATGTCACAAGATGGCAACATGTTTAACTAAATGGTATCCATTGTTTTATGTGCAAAAATCTTACAGCTAATCCTTCTCAAACTGTCTTTCCTGTCCCATCATCACAAACTTTCTTTCTCTTTCATCCTTTTTCCTGCATTATTCCTCAATCCCTTCAGCCCCTCACTTCTCCACTCCACCCCTACTCCCGCATTTCTTTTGCCTTTAGCTGCCTTTTAGCAGTTTCTTCTCCTTCCTTCATTTTTACATCAAAGATTCCCCCCAGCACACGCCAAACTTGGAGCGGTTGATGCAGCAGACCCTCCCCTTGATCAACTCACCTTGTCAAGATCGTACAGCACTCCCTGGAGAGAAAACACACAGACACACAATCACACAGTTAGAGGCTGCTTAAGGAATGCAAAGTGGGCTGTAGTAGTCTGCCATCAAAAAAGATCCTGTTAAACATAATTTCCAGTAGTAGCCTAGACGCTGTGCGCGTACCGTGTGTGTGTGTGCGTGCGCGAGCGTGTGTGTGTGTGTGTGTGTGTGTGTGTGTATTGTATCAAATTTGCCAGATTAATTTAGCAACTCAGCAGCTTGGCTCTGTTCATAAGAAAAATCTGCCTACCAGCACCTCTAAAGATTTATACACATACATTTTTGCATGACTTTGAGATGAGAAAATACTGTACTGTGTGTACTGCTGACCTTTACAGATGCTCGTAGGCAGATTTAGCCAGGCTAGCCGTTTCCCTGTTACCAGTCTTTATGCTAAGCTAAGCTAACTGCCTGCTGGCTATAACTTAATATTTACAAACATAAGAGAGGTATTGATCTCCTCATCTAACTCTTGACAAGAAAACAAGAGTATTTCCCAAAATGTCAAACTAATCCTTTAAGTTATGACTGTGTTGCTTGTATGTAAATTGATGCAGAGTGGCATCTCACCAGGCGAGAGTTCCTCTTCATGTCCTTCATCAGAGACATGAGTTTGTCCAGCTCTGTTTGATGAACTTCAAGATACTCACTACCGGACAAAAAGGGAATTATTTAATGAAAATAATATGTATATAATGACAGCAATATAAACTCACAGATGTCTTACTAAGTTAATAATAAATGGTTATTTTGGAACAGTTTATTAGTTTATGTATTGAAGGCGATGACATTTCCATTGCTTGACTGAGTTAAGTGTGTGTACACAGTGTAAGTGTGTATATCAGTGTTTGGGTCACTCACTCCAGGCCTTGTTTGAGTGCATTGTAGACTTCCTCCAGTCTTTTGGGCTGTGGCTCTCTGGAACTGCTGCCTCCTTTGTGTCCAGACAGGTGGGGCTTCTTTGGCTTGGACTGAGGCTTCTTCTGCACTGCCGAGTTCCCCATGAAAGAGTTGCACCTACATACAGAAACACACACACATAAGTGAGTGCAATAGAGGGTCCCCTGTGTGCAGACATTTTCTTAATCGTCTATGCAATGATAGAAAAACACATTGCAATTCACAATGTTTTCAAAGGTTACATAGAAACAACATCAGGATACAAAGGTAAGTCCAAAAGTTAGAGCATTATTATAACCCAAATGAAGTAAGACAAAGAACAATAACAGGACAACAGGAGTACACAGGTGTGTTGGGGGGGGGGGGTAATTTTGTCTGAGGGTGATGCAGAAACACAAGCACAACATTGTTACACAACATCTCATTAAATATTAAACATGGGATTTCCACAGTATTTCAGATAACCAGGCCTGCAGCTCCCTACAGTATAAAATATAGCATTAGATGAGATTTCTGTATTATTTTACAGAATCCTGAACTTGCCATTGGGCCACTCTCAGCATAAATGTATTTCATCTGTCTGATGGAAAGGGCTAATCAAGTCTGTAAACACTGAAATAACTAAGTCACACAGGAATGATACATTTACATACGGTATCGTTCAACGAAAACAGGTCAAACATGAAAACTTACAGCATAACTTCAGAACGTCTCGTCAATCACAGGAGTGTGCTAAATCACAAGTGTGCGCGCATATCTGTGAGCACATGCAAACACGAGCTTCCCACCCCCTTTTTCTGTAATGCTGCCATATATCTTCTGCTGAACTTAAAAAACACACTGAGGCACAATCACACTCCCGGCAATAAATAACATTCACTCTCTCACCCACAGGCCAACAACAGTGTGACTGACTCAAGGGGTGGGGGGTGGTTAGTGAAACACATTTGTGTATAGAGTGAAACAGAGTTTATAGGTTGGTATATCGTATAAAAGGCAGCAACACAAGCTCCTGTGAATTATATCATATGTGTGTACAAAAGGCTGCAACTAAAGGTTATTGCCATTATAAATGTATCTTATGATGTTATTGTGGATGTATTAATTCATCATTTAGACTATAAAACACCATGACAACATTGAAAATTTGTCACATCATCACATCCTAACCTCTCAGAGCAAATGGTGACATTTTTACTATAACAAAGACAAGAAAAAGCAGCAAAACCCAAACCTTTTTAAATTCATTATCATATAAACCAGAAAAAAGCCAATTTGCACATTTAAGAAGCTAAAATCAGCAAATGTTTAATAGATAATCAAAATTGTTAGTTAGGGAACTCCATTAATGGTTTCAGCACCATGTCTAAGCCTGGTTTCTATGCTCAAATAAAGAAAAAGCACATTTTTCTCCACAGTATAGTTCCTTCACATCAACCTTCTCACTCCTCACATTAACCCATTTTAGGCCACACTTATCTTACCAGCTCATGCCCATTTCAGCTTTTACAACACAGATTTAGCTGACAAATGACATTTCCGTAGACTTAATAAAACAATCACAGAGTCATCTCAGGGACATTGTAACAACCAATTCCAGTGCTTGACAAGTTGAAACTGCCACGTCTTGCTGCACAAGTTAAGCTAAGCTTCGAATGTAGGGCACCGCTGAATGAGAGTGCTGTGTAGCCTTGGGGTCACGCAAGTTGTAGTGTAGAAGGATCTTTTGGCAGGGACACACACACACACAGAGACACACATATGCATTCATACTAACACAATTCCATACTGACTTATAATTGGGACTGCAATGTCTACAGACATGTACATGGGTACACACATGAAAAGTCTTTGCTGAATAACACTAACACACTCATAAGCCATATCTCTGCAGCTTGACACCTCGCTCATTATCAGAATGGTAACCTGGCAGTTACTGTCAGTCACCCACACCCGAGTCATTCCAACCAATTACCCCATTCACTGTCTGAGCAGAGGAAAAACAGCATCTTCAAATAGGTTCACAGCAGGACCAAGGGCTGCTGCAGAGGACCAGGCGATGACAGCCGAAAGATTGTAAAAGAGATTTCGGTGAGTGTAAGAAAGCTTTGTCTTGTGATGACTGAGTGAGAGCTGTCACAGATGAGTCAAAGAGGAAGGAATGCAGATAAAATCTCTCAAGAACTTTAGTGATCTCTAACTTAAATGAAACAACTATCAGGAAACCGAGTTCAATGTTTGGTTGTGCAATAGAGTGCTGATCATCCCTGAAGAATTTAGTCCCTTTACGGGATTTTGAGACTTGCTGTGGCTCGCTAAACATCTAGAAGGTTGGCACCAGATCATGGAGCCTGTAAATGTCTTCTTTTTGTTGTTTTTTTACATTTTACAACCAATGTGACAAGCAAATAAAGGTTTCTAGGATTTGTTACAAATTGTGTTGATGCTAACAGTGTCTGATCTGCAGGGGTATGCAGGGCATAGACTCAACAAAAATAGTTTCCAAAAAGGGAGTTGCTGCCCTTTTAATAAAATCCTGTCTCTAGGTTTAAACATCATCCTACAAAATCACTGATTTTTGATTAAGTCACTAATTGTTATATGTATGTAATATAGGTGAATGACTGCCAGTGAAATTATTATGTTTACTGCTCTTAAAGCAAAAGATTTTACGTCATGTCAATTTATGTAAGATTTACTTAAAGAAAGAGGAATTAGTCTTACTGTCCTTAGCCCTACAGATCAGTTGATTACATGAAAAGAACAGATGCTGATGTCCATATTTAACACAATGCAAAACAGCAAATAACCTAGAATATTTTTGCTGTAATGAATCCTGAGAAAGACTAAGTGACAACTGTATCACTGAATAATACAAGGAGGGAGTTTCTGCTGAAAGAATAAACTAAACTAACTACAACAGACTGATAAGAGGTGCACTAGAAGCTGTTTAAAAATATATGTAAGTTAACATCAATCAGATCCTAATGGAGGTTTATTTTACCAGTGCACTTGTCAGGAGGAGTAAACCCCGCAGGAAAAAAAAAAGTTATATAATGTCTTCGGTGGAGGACATTTATAAAAAAAATAACCCCAATGAGGAATTCACACTTTTTAGCAGAAAGCCTGAGTTTCAAAATGCAAGTGTGGGATTACATTCCCCTTTAAAAATATCATCCAATGATAAAATGACTCTTTGATGCCTGATCTACTGCAAAATAGTGATCATTAATGTATTTTCTAAAGAGATTCACCTCCAAAATCAATACTTTTTCTGAGATAATAATATTGGCTATGGTAAATCAATTTGCCACCCTGACCTCAATTGTCATTTCAGATATGAGTAAGAACAGTGGAACACAATTGTAAAGGCTTACCGAGAGCGTCGTTCCTGTAGCGTGCTGAAGCCAGCAAAGGACTGACTCCGGATAATGCCGTTGGGCCCTCCGGGGGAGTGAGTGCCGGCCGCCATGATCTCGGGGACACGGGATGACACTCCTGGAGAAAAGACAAACACAAATATCTATTACATACAAATCTATTAACAATATTTGGCTGCCGGGTGACCGATTCAGGATCAGGGTCAGTAATCCATCATTGGTACAACAAAAGCACTCTATGAACTCAATTAACACCCAAACCATGTCAACAGAAAGCTTAATTAGAGTGCAGAGTAGCATTATGCACTGCAGGACAAATTAGGCCCTGTTGATTAAGCTTGCCATGTGTGATGTGGACGAGCAGCATTCAAAGCCTGCACTAACATGTCTCAACGGCTCTGGCCTACCTGTCATCACTCATCTGGAAACATACCGCAACTGTTACTGGTTCACTTTTTCTTTCCTCAGGCAGGTGTCACAAAACATGACTCTTGTCAATTTTCATTAGGTGTTTGTGCATTTTTTCTACCTGAAGTAAGAGGTCGACCTTTAAGGCATTTCAGACTGACAGCTGTTTAAAAGTCATAGAGTATCACAAGCAGAAGTCACTACTTACATGAGGATTGCACCACAGATTTAAAGTTTTAAAGCCCACGTTTACTTTCTAGAAATCAAATTTATTTTTCCAGGAAAAACTATCTAGACAGTCCTATAGCTGAGTTATCTAATCAGCTTCTCCTACAGTTAGGACATCTTTTATCACTGTGTCTCTATTTAGCAGAGGCAACCTGTCTGATTTCAACCTTTTTTATTAAGATGATGTGGAATGCAACATGGCTCATATGTGCACTTGTTTTTTTTTAAGTTAAACAACTTAAAATAAAGTGACGAGCAAAGTACTACATTTTGCTGTCGGTTTGTTGTCACTCTGTTTGTGCAGCCTTTGCTTGTAGGTGCCCTGTTTTTCCCCCCCGAGCTATCTGTCTTTCTGTCTCCAAGTACAGACTACCTTTGAGTGGGGTTCATCACTCTCTCACACACACACACACACACACACACACACACACACACACACACACACACACACACACACACACACACACACACACACACACACACACACACACACACACACACACACACACACACACACACACACACACACACACACACACACACACACACACACACACACACACACACACACACACACACACACACACACACACACACACACACACACACACACACACACACACACACACACACACACACACAGCAACCTAATATCTCCTCCTTTGGTCTGTGTGACAGAGAGCCACACAAAGACTAGGCGCAGGGTCCTAGGATATAGAGCCTTGTTTTTGGCCGGGGGACAATAGGCCGGTGAGACTGATACTGTTCAGGCTATTAATAGCTGCTAGCTCACTTTAACACTGAGGACCCTGATGGCTGTGACTCAGAAAATGAGTCATCAGGTCCAATTGCTGAATAGATGTTTTGGCCTCAAACAGCATGTTCTGGTTTGATTGGTGAGATGCTGCTAAAAATACACCTTGTTTGGTTCTACAGACTGGTTGCTTATCTATGAAAAAGTATGTTATATTCTATGTAATTTTGAATTGGCTAACCACAGATAGTAAAATATGGTTGAAATTAATATCACAATAGTATTACTGCAAAAATCAGTTTTCTTTCTACTAATTTTGTTAGTTTTTTGTCACAACATGTTTAGAATTGTTCATTTGGATGACAGAATTTTGCAGGATAAAATTTGTATGATCATTTCATCATGATATTATTCTACTGAATTACAATAATCAGTAATATTGCATTATCACCATGCTCTAGTCACAGTTGGTAGCAGGCCAAAGTCCATACAGGAGAGCAGCAATTTGCCTAAATGCTCTAAAACATTTTATTCCATTTTGGTCTCTGAATGTTCAAAAGCACAGTTTTCTGCCTTGCCATGTTTGTCTCTCTGACATTCTGACTCACCCTCCTAAAAGAGGAGCAGTGGGTGGCAAATGATACATGCTACATATTGTTACCTAATGCTCTCTGGATAATCACAGAACTGGCTGGACATTGTTCCCTGCACTTCTACCATTTCCTGAATAGTTCTCATAAATTTAGACAAAGGACGAGAGAATGTGGACATTTAAACTAAAAACTGCTCTTAATTATATCAGATGATATGAGCTGTTTAGTTTCAAGTCCCTTCAATACTCTGAAGGTAGGTCTGCCCATGATGAGGAACAGACGTAATAAGAGTACAACTTACTGTCAGCAGAGAAAAGTGTTTGTCCTACAATTAATTTATCAGGGACTCGCCCATACACTGCTGGATTAATGCGACACTTCATAAAAAAGAAAATAATCTTCTTTCCTTATGTAACAAAGCCGATACCTGTATTTTACATCAGGTTTTTTTCTAACTAATTAGTCATTTTTCAAGCAAAAATGTCAAACAATTTGATCCAAGCTTCTCAAATGTCAGGAATGGCTGCTTTTCTTTGCGTTTTTTTGTCATAGTAAATGGAATACATACATGAGTTTGCTGTGCAATCAAATCCAATCTTCTGACTCATCTCATTCCATCAACTGTCCCTCACAAAGCTATCTCAATGTGAAATCAGCTCTGGTGATATGTTTAAAATTTCTGTTCCGTTTAGAGATAATAGGTAACAAGATGTACTTAACTCAGTTTGCACTATTAACAAACCTAACTGCTTTTCCTCGCCAACAGACAGCGTCTAAACCGGACAAATAACACTTTAAAGTTCTCTTCTAGTGATTTAAAATTATTTTTAAACATCTAGTAAGAGTTTCTACATTAATGATATCTCGGCTTTCAATTACTTTTTGAACATTTTTCAATTGCTCTTGTAAAATTTCATAAAGTAATTTTACTTGGCCAGTCTCTGACCATTTTTGTGTCTTCTTCAGTTTCTCTCCGTACTCAATGTAAGTGTTCAGAGCATGACACATACACCTATTGCTGTTTTAAAAGCAACATTAAGTCTACACTGGCTGAGTGCTTGACATACTTGATTTCTGCCATACTACTTTTGCTCCTCTTGAGAATATCACAGACCACCTGAACAGTGCCTTGCTTAACACACTCGACTCTGTCCCTCTTATAACCAGGAAACGCACTCGGACAAAAACGCCCCTCATCTTTGGAATGGCTTCTCACTGAATGTTAAAGAAGCTCACACAGTTGACATTTTGAAAAGTAGAATGAAGACCTACCTCTACTCATTATACTTCAGCCAACCATAACACCCCATCCTTTCTGTGTCCTTCACAAACAAAGCCTTTTCACTTATTCTGTTAAGTTGCTGGTTTCGAATTGTTTATTATTACTGCTTCAATGCTGTTCAATTGTTTAGTTGTTGCCTGTTATTCATGCGTTTCTTTAATTGTAAAGTGCACTGAGACCATGTTTAAAGGTCATTTTTCACTTTAAATAAAATTTGATTTATTGATTGATTTATTTTAGACGATGATGGGTGAACAAAACAGGAGAGTAACATATTTGTCATTTACTCAGTGTTAAACAAAATATAGCCTAGTTTTTACTATGTGTTTTTGCAGTATACATTTTGGCATGAGTGGTATGCTAAACGTTCACACTCACGTCCAGGCTTCTGGATTTTCCCAAAACCTTTCCCAGCCTCAGCAAACTACCTCACAAAAAGTTGAATTCAGTCACTGAATCATAAAAACCTCTGCACTTCTTAGTGTCACCACTCATCTCGTCCAAAGAGCTTTTCAGAATGAGAGCAACAATGCCAACTCTCGCAGTGTGCTCTGGTTTGGTGCCAACCGTTACCCCGTGATGAATACAGCCGCCATTCAGTCCATTCACTGGTCTTTCTTCGCTGGCGCTCCCACACTAACAGCCTTAAATGCCCTTGACAAGGTGTGAGAGTGGGTTTCTTTGTAGAATATGTGAACATTAGATTGATCAGTATGCTGTGCTGCAATTTGGCAAGAACAAATAAACAAAAGACACACACCATTCTTATATCCGTACCCTAACCATTACAGCTAGATGCCCCAACCATTACCCTAACCCAGACCTAATTCTAACCTGAACCTTAAGAAAGTTTAAAAAGGTTAGTAAAGTGGGACCAGCATGAGAGAGCATGCCGATCAGTCCATGAATAATGAGAGAGTGTCTAGGAAGACACAGGAACGTCTCGACGGACCACTACGGCTTGACTGATGGAGGTTAGCTGAGTTAACAATGCTGCTAGCATACTAATCTACTAGCAAGTTTACTGCTGGCAGACCACTATTTGTTGTGGGAGTGACAATGTTATCTTTTTTATTGTTGTTGTTGCTTCTGTTCTCCCTACTCTCTCTACATCTCACTCTCATTTTCAGTCTTTCATACAAATGTATATTGTTTATAAAATAAACCTTTCCTCTACTCATGAAGCTAACCGATGAGGTAAGTTCTTATTGATTTATTTTATCATTAAAAACTTTTCCTCTTTTATGAGGTTTGCAGCAATCACAAAAGAGGAGTTGGAGATGAGAAGAAGCAAGTATGTTAGAGAATATTGTTGTGTACACACACACACACACACACACACACACACACACACACACACACACACACACACACACACACACACACACACACACACACACACACACACACACACACACACACACACACACACACACGTGTATTGGTGTGTAAAAAAACAAATAGTACATATAACAGAAGCCCTTTTCCTTAATGCCTGTATAAATTAGCCTTACCATGGCAACAGCAGACAAAATGAGATGAAGTGTGTTACGTAAAACAACGGTTATGAGCCAACAGCCAAGAAGTAGGACACACGCCCTCGTGTTACAGGGCAGAGGCTTTTAAAGCACCAATATTTCATTTGGAAAAAAACAAGGAGTTTCATATTCAGATCTTTTACAGATGTTGCTTTAAATGTCATTAAACGTGTCCTCAAACTGCCTTTCATTGTCCCTTCTTTTCTAATTTAGTTTCTTTGTATTTAATGTGGCAGGAAGTGCAGATTAAAATAGGAAGAAAATAAAGAATAACGCAGTGAGTAGTTGAGGAGAGATTTGACAGGAGAAAAGTGTATAAACAGAGGCAGTAGTCTGGTTACAAGATACAAACAATCAGGCCACTGTTGTAACAGAACAAATACAAGAGATTATAGTGATAATATACTGTTTACATCACTGGAAATGGACTAACATGTTACAACACAGCCTGTAGGTTGCAAGCGTGTGCCTGAATGCTGCTTAGTTATGCCTTGATCAGTGTGTCTGTGTGAACTGGTTCAGTGAGAAGGGTAACTGCTGGTGCGGCTCCAAACTGGGCTAAAACTGGCGGCAGGCTGCCATCCTTTAGCAAAATCATATTACATATTCATTTCCTGTAATCCTGTTCAAACCTGAAAACAAGAGTGAGGAAAGCTGACAAAGCTTTGTTGTGTTTTACATGAGCAAAGTGGCATGTTTTGGACCTTTCAAGAGTCTCAAACACATTAAAAGAGAAACTAAGGTAGCTTCGATTTGGTCTACTAAGCATGCTCATATTAAACTCAAACACCAGTGCATGTTTCCTCAGTTAAGATTTAGGACTTGCAGCAAGACATCATCTTTACAGATTAGACTGTCTACATAATTCCATGCTTGCATAACGTGCATAAGATTAATTTTAAAATGAAGGGCACGGCAGTGTGTTTTAATCCCACTTTCATCACGTGTCTCATTAACCTGTTGACCATTTTGGAAAGAACATGTTTTAAATCCAAAGTTCCCTGCAGGTAAAATGTACAACATTGACAAATATGTCTCTTTTCCTGGAGTCATTTTAAAAATGTAACTTTAAATGGCCAAAACCTCGGTTAAGAGGCAATATCATGAACCTTCTGCTGTAAATTCACATTTGCATGTGCACCACTCTGATTTCACCTTTCATAAACATAACTGTGTAATGATTACACGCCTCATTGTCAGTGCTGAAGAAAAAGTGCAAGTCGATCCTGAGGAAGGAGTGTTTATTAATCTTCACTAAAAGGCTTCTCAAAAAGCTGCTGAGGTTGACAGTGCTGAGGAGAAACATGCCAAGATCACCTTGTGAGGTGACGATAACACCTTTAATTATAAAGAAATTGGTTCACAGAATAGTCTGCTTCCGGCAAAACACTTTGACTGAGAAGGGATCAAACCTGGAGAAAGATGACGTGTATATTCATTATGTGAGAAGCAGGAATTTAAAGCTGCTATTATTAATATTGTTATATAAACAAGAGATTGAAGCTATAGTGTGTAGTTTCTGTAGCCCCCATGAGGAATTCTAAGTAATGACAACAACTGTGTCCACATGACAAAAGCCTTCGGTGGTCGCGGTTGCTAGAAGCTCAAGGACGAAACAGTGGATTATAAAACATGGACTCTTAGTAGCTTAATAGTTTTTATGTCATCTTCATCTCCAAAGCTCACTGTTGCATTACTCAAACCATTATTCAAAACGTATGTGCATGAATGTTGCCGGACAGCACTATTTTGTAAACCAAAGCCATACTAAGAAATCCATTGAGAGTTCTGTGGAGCTGATAGATCTTAATTAGATTTGTATCAACTCATTTGGCAATGGCTTAAATGTAACAGAACTTCATATAAAATAGTTGTGCACTATAGGTTTAAATGACAATCAGCAATCAACAATGACTTTCAGCTCATTGTTTTGGTTTTCAGACCTGCGACTTAACTGTTTTGGTTCACTCTCAACTGTGTTGTCAGCAGGCAGCTGTTCATGGATAAAGCTCTACAAATCCCTTGCTTGTGAACCTAGCGGAGCATTTAGCTGCTAAAGAGCCAAAGACACACGCGTTGAGGAAGATGCTGTAAATAACTTGACCTGACGACAGTCAGGAATTCACCAAAAGGGGAGAATAGAGACCATGTTATGGCTGCAGTCACCTGTACTCTGTTATTTCTAAGTTGACCAATAAAATTTTTACACTCTGACTAAAGACTAAGAGTCACCAGATTGTGGTTCCAGCAATCCCATTACACAGACAAAACACAAAAGAAACAATGGGCAGTACAGAAATTTTAACACGTCCTGTGTGATACCGCTATGCAGTGATGGCGCGTCAGGTACAAAAAGACTCAATAGCTCGGTCAATGGTCATCCCTACAAATGTGAGCAATGCCTCTTTGTAACAGTCATTTTGAATGGCCACAATGGTGGAACATTCCGGAAGGAACTCAAACGTTTACAACAATGAACTGACACATTGTGGTAAAGACAAAGTAACTGAACCTATTTCACAAGTCAACTTGTTATAGTCAAATTACAAGTTACAGTTTGAAATAATTAGATTTGGTTAATTTATGCTTCACGCTGCGTATCAGGACCTTATCTAGCCAAAACTAATCAAGCTGCCTGAAATCCTTACCCAAATAATCCAAATCTTCTGATCTCAGACATCCTCCCATGGCAAATGACTTACCAAAAAACAACCAAAGCTTTATGAGGTCAACATTAAAGTAGTCTAGAAATAATATTAACTAGAATCAGCTGATGGTCAATTCAATCATCTGATGTGGTTTTCTACCCTACACATTGTTGCAGAGGGGACGTGACTGTTTGTGCGAATGCCAAAGCTTGGGAATTGAACAGTGTGTGTGTGTGTGTGTGTGTGTGTGTGTGTGTGTAAAGAGGACAGTACAGCTCCATCACATAAAAGTCGAGATAGGTCAGAAATGTTGCCATTAAACTGCAGAAATACACACACGCAAAGATTAAATCTGAGTATGTTTCTATCATCCTTGACATTTCCCCAGCGTTTAAAGGCATTTTTTGCTCTTTTCACCCGTGTGTGTGTGTGTGTCAAAATACATTCACATTTCCCCACATTCTATTAGGTTGCCATTGTAGTCTCACTTAATTCTAATAATAGGTCATCAGTGTCCTCATGGGGCAGTGCATGAAAGAAGAATTAAGGCCAGTATATAAAGTGGCATTTAAATGTAGAGATGACCAGATTAACTGAGGCATGTCCAGACTGAAGTTACAGTGCTGACATTTCAGCAGAGAAATATCATATTAAACATCAAAGTTGTACACAAACATGAGCACCCACACTAATCAAAATTTTCGAACAATTAATGATTTCAGAAGTAGTTCTATAGAGAGTTGTGACGGATAAGAGAAAATGAAACTGCAAAAACAAACAGCGACAGTAGAGACACACAATTGGAGAAATACAATGACAAAAACAAGGATGATTCAGACACTGACTGTAAAAACATGCAAGTCTGTACATCTGTGGGCGATGCTACAAATAAGAAGTTATACAGACGCTGACACACCGTTTAAGAAGCTGATCATAATATAACCTCATTTACCCGCCTGCTCACTAAGCCCAGCCTCTCTACACACACAGCTGTTCACATACACTGGTAGCACACATCTGGCCCCACCAAGTTCTCCTGTATGGATTACTGCCATTCTTTATTCTATTTTTTATGGCTTGTGTCAGCTTTTATCTGCAGTGTAAGACCGAGACCAAGCAAGAAAGATGAGAGGGAGAAAAGGGAGGACATGCAGAAAAGGTTAAGAGACACTCAAAAACACCCAGTGTTTCCAGTGTGCTGTAGCCTAGTGAGCATACGTGCATACTTGGGATGTGCAGCTTAATCACATAAAGTGTGATTTATCATCTCAGATCATAAGAATCACACTAAACCACTCATGAATATAATAAGGGCTCAATCATGTGCAACATAATCCAAGTCTTTGGTAGCCAAACAAATAATTTCTTGCTCCAAAAGTCATATCTTCATGAGTATCCCCTGTGTTTTTACTCAGTGCTATCACCAATAATTATAAAAAGTGGAGATGGATAGCTTTCTGTTTAGTGGCCTTGCAAAGTTGAAATGCTGTTTTTACAGCAACACTGAATTTTAAATGTGACCTTTTTCTCTATAACACAGCTGTAAAAAAAGACTCAATCTTTCAGTTTGATGTGACATTTAGTGATCCCACGCCATCCCACAGTACCACATCTCGGCTGCAACTAATTATTATTTACATTATCAATTAGAATGTTGATTATTTCTGTCAATGCCAAATATGTTGTGTGTATACCAATTGTTCTTTTTTAACAGTTAAAAAACCCAAAGAGATTAAGAAAAGGTCAGACAGAGAACAGCTCTTAATACTCGCTTTTGAGAAGCTGCAACCTACAAATGTTTTACAATATCAACTTAAAGGAGAAGGCCATGTCCAGGACTAAGTATTGATTATCCAAAAAAGTTGGGGGACGTGTGAGAGAAGATTAAAAAGAAACAAGTGTCCAATCAAAGTAGCATAGGCAAGATAAATGTCTTTAGTCTAGATTCTAAGTCAAACACCAAGGGCTGGCTCCTACAATTCCTATAATGCAACTTGATTTGTCATTGGATCCTTGCTGCCAGTAAATGCTCACTGTAAATGCTCACGTAATCCCCATATCTCAAGTTTGTCACCAAGGCTTTCTATTAAAACAAATGTCTCCATTATCCAACCTACATGTAACGCTTAGACAAATCTTCTGGCTGATCAACTTATCAATACAACAACTTCTGTATTTCAAGCTACAACTGTGACATTTCTGGTTTATATGGTATCCAAAACACAATAGTCACACCAGGCAGCTCTAACCAACGATATATTGTGCTGCAGCAGGAGAGGCAGAAAAGAGAAAATGTCATCCTAGCAACAACTCGCCTCAAGGCGAAGGAGCAATGTTATCCCTCAACCCTTCCCTTCTCTTTAATTCATTGACATCACACAGCTGTGTGTCACGGCAAATTCGAGGCAGCTGGGTAACGGTAACACCCACTCCCCAGGTGCCCCCAAAAACTCAACTTTGTGACAGAAGAAACCAATCACAAAAGGAGCAGAAAGTCTCGTCTCAAAAAACTGCAAAGGTGTCTGGGACTAAATGTGATCACAGCGCTGTGTATACTGGGTAAGATATAGAGTAAAAACACAAAATCTGCACAAATGGCGAGGAAGAACAGTGAGAGGCAACAGAGGTAACAACTAAACAAGCAGAAGAGACAGGGGGCTGGGGAAAAAAACGTGCACCACCTGACTGTAGCTGAGATATCCATCACGATGTTGACAGCACATGTACTACTTATTACAAGTAACTATGAAGACAACTGTCAGGACAGCTGGCACTGGATGTGTCACACCAAAATTATATCTGCATGTTGTTCTCATGCTGGCAAACAAACAAACAAACAGAGATAAAACCATCAAAACACACAGACGTGTACCAATAGCGTCTTTTCCAGCTGCTGCAGAGGGAGCGCACCAAATACCAAAACAGACAGATTATCAGCTTAAGACCCTAAAACGCTTATGGCAATCATTGCACTGCTACAGCTCCCAGCAGCTCCAGCCAGAGGTGTGTGTGTCAGTATGACAAATATCATGTGTCACACATGATGTATAGCGTAAAGCATGTGCCATGTGGTGCATTTCTGTCCCCTCATAGCATGGCCACAGTTTGGGGGAGAGGATTAAAGGACACACACACACACACACACACACACACACACACACACACACACACACACACACACACACACACACACACACACACACACACACACACACACACACACACACACACACACACACACACACACACACACACACACACACACACACACACACACACACACACACACACACACACACACACACACACACACACACACACACACACACACACAGATCTGCTCAGAAACAACAGGGGAGGGGGGTCAGGATGGGTTCAACAACCTCCTTCTATAAATTCTCTGTATGTATCCAGGAGGAGAGTAGGGAGGGGGGTGGCGGACAGATGGGAAGGGACTGTAAGAACTAAAAACACATGGAGGAAGGGAGGGGGGAGAGTGATAAAAAATAATAAAATAAAATAATAAAAGATGGAACCCCCACACTCACACACACACACCATTAGCAACACAAAATTGATCAGTGCTTCTTATTCATGCTTTGAGCAGAGAAAGAAAAAAACAAATAAGTATACACTTTGCACAAACATGCATATGCATTGTATATATGTGTGTGTTGTCTGAATAAGACTTTCATATGATATAGTAACTGCCAGTGGGCTATACATATTCTTTCCTCACTCCCATTCACAGGAATTGTCTGAGGCACAGATTGTGGTTAAGCAGCCCTGCCCTCAGTAACCCTAGGCCCGAGCTATGGTATCTTCGCTCACTGTTAGACAGCTGAGAGTATTGGTTGTATAAGAAGCAGAGGGCCACTGAAGACAGCTGAGCAGACAATATTTACTTTTCTATTCTTTCATTTCATCTCACACCTAGAAAAACAAGATAGCAGTCTACATCCACACTAGCAGCTCTGTGAGGTAGTAGGATTTGAGCTGAATGCTAAGGTTGGCATGGTAACCTGCTAAGTGACAATGCCAACATGTTGATGTTTAGCCAGTATATTGTTTACAATGTTTAGTGTTTGTTTAAACCTTAGTTGAAATTCAGTGTTAGCATGCTAACATTTGCTTTCTCTGGGGACCATGGATGTCTGTACAAAATGGTATGTCCATCCATCCAATAGTTAAGATATTCAAGTCTGTACCAAAGGGGTTCTTCATCTCTTCTCTCTCCTTGCTCTGTTCCCTTCTCACCTCCCACCGCCACTCCTCATTCTTCATTCCTCCCAGCTTATCGTTTCCACTGTCCCAGTCAACCCTCCACTTCCTGCTTCTGCCCCTCCCTCCACATACATCTTAACCCCCAGAGCAACAACCACAACCCACCTATTTGACACCAGAAATTCCCAACATGCATCAAATACATCCCACCCCCTCTGAGGAGGTTGTGATTGTAGAGTCACGAGTGTAGGACATGTCGGGACAGGCGAGCAAGGCCAGACCACCATCTTGAGCCCAGATAACCCTTGACTCAGAGCAGTAGGGACGGCCTCTTTATCAGACTGGTGTCGCTAAACCACAGTCTAAATGGAGGCTTGTCACAGTTAACTCCACACATCATGAATCACTTTGACCAAACAGACTTGCTCCAAACAAGAGGTGTAAAAAGTTAAGCCATAACTTTGTTTCTAAAATAATACCAGTTTGTGTTGCAATGTGACAGACATATCAAAACAACTGTCTGCTATTTATGTAAAAAGAATGACCCATTTTTCCCAAAGGGAACCTTAAAGTTTCATCAGAGAACCGGAACAAAGTCAACTTCTTGCCAGTGATATCAGAACAGCTTCCAAAATGCAGACCAGGGGTCGAGTTAAATTTGGAAGTCTGGATCATGGAATTTCAGCAGGAGATTTGACTTCATTATTTAAGTTCTTCTTTTATCATTTAACTCTCACAGTGCATCCAGAACATAGAAAACCTCCAAGTGAAATAATTTCTCTCCTCTTCCCAATGGAGCACATTCAGCAGCCTACACGCCTTATGAAATAACTATCAGCTGTGAAAACTTTAAGGAGGCACTCCTCCTGTAAGAATGCTAGGCCTACATTTCCCTACAAAAAACAACACATATGCTCACAGATGGAAAGACACACAGACACATACACACACGTAGGCAATATTCCCAAGTGCATGTGGGCGTTCTTGAGGAAAAGGTCAAGTACCCCGTGTGTGAGATGTCAATAGACTTTAAGCACTAAAGTCTTCATCATGGCTGCTAGCACATTGCACCTTCAGGTCATAGTTCTCCTCGTTCCTTTGCTTTGTTATTTACATAGACTTCATAATCTGCTTCTATTGAATTAGCTATGTGAGACGGCCACTAAGGCTTATAATGAAGGTAAAGGAAAAGTCAGGATCACCAAAGTAATTAGGACTCATCATCTAGAAACTATCTGTATACAATTTTACACTGATCAATCTAATAGTTGTTGAGATATTTCACGCCAGACCAAAGTGGTGGACTGACCAGCATCGCTAAAAAAATGTTTCCTTTAAACTCACTAAACTAGGAGTTTGAACAGAAGACAGTTTCTGTCCAAAAACCTGTAACAGTTGATCACATTAACCAAGCCATACAATATTACAGAGAAAAACCTTTTTAAATGGGCTGTTAAAGTTCACAAGCCTTAAGGTTTAGTCAAATTTCCCACTGGATATTAAGATGATTGCTAATTTTGTTGCTATGAGTAAAAATGAAGCAACCACAATTTGTGTATTGATTATAGTCTGCTATATGATGTTTTGACTTCAGTTGGTGTACCATGTCCTCTTTAGTCAATTAATCGGGTAGTTAAAATTATTGGGCAACAATTGTGATATTTGATCATTTTTTTCAAGCAGTGCCAAACTTACTCAGGTTGCACCATCAAAAATGTGAAGACTTTCTTTCTTTGAATTATATGCTAGAAAATAGAATATCTTTGGGGTTTGGACAAAACAAGACATTTGAAGACATCACCTTGGACGCTATTCTTTCATTATTTTCTGACATTTAATAGACAATCAAGATAATAAATGGTAGATTTATCAATAATGAAAATAGTATTTAGGTGGTTCAGGACATGGTGGATTGCTGACATTCCTTTAAATCCCATTCACATCAACATTTGCAGTTGTTGTGTTTTAGCAGTTTGGGAAAAACCCAACAAAATGAACCAAGCGTCTGAATTTCCTCCAAACCACACAGTCATAATTCCTTTAATGAGACTTGGGAGAGAAAGAAGAGGAAATAAGTGCATGTGCGTGTGTGTGTTTGTCCCTGCATAAGTGAAACAGAGAAAGTGAAAGACAGAGAGAGAGTGAGAGAGAAAGAAAATAAGGAGTGAGAAGAAAGAAGGCTGAGACTGAGGGAGCAGATGCAGGAAACAAAAAGCCGGCTGGGGTAAAGTAGAGAGAAGATGAGGGAAGTCTGAGAACATACGCTGGTCTTGCATCCCTGCAGTTTGTCTCGGCTTGGCACAAACGCTACCCCCTCGTCTCCAGCCCCCTTCAAACAGCTTAGCCATGGCCCAAACATGCTGGCAGGGAAGCAAAGCACTTCCACTTAACCATATCAAAGTCAGCCTGGCACAGCACTGAAAGAGCATTTAGCACAGAAAAAAACACTTTTTTCCCAGAAACAGCATGAGCAGCCAGGGGGAAAGCTTTGCTGCAAGTTGCATGCTTATTTGGGAGAAGGTTTCCTTTTTTAATTATTATTTCCAAGTGTATTGGAACTGGCTGATACTTAGGACTTATTAGAGCCTACCAAATTGTTGCTTTTGATTAACTTGGAGGACATGCAGCTGAAAAGATAACATCCGCTCAGTTGGCAGGCTTTTAAAAAGGAGGGGATTTTAATATATCAAGGAATTCACACTTGTCTCTAGGTATGTAGGGTGTTTTTAAAGCACAGAATGAAAAGACATTTTCAGACCATCTGGCAGGTAGAAAGCTTCTAACAACTGGAGATATCTCCTGACAGAACAGTCAAGGCTGCTCACTTTGCAGACAGACACTTTCTCTTTAGTTCTGCTGCTCTGGTTCAGCTGGCAGATCCACTGTGGGTAGTATCAATGTACAATACATGACAAAAGACTGATGCTCTTTGACCTCCATCCTCAACAAACCTGGAGGGGCATTTTTAAAACCACTTACCCGACTCTCCCACATTTAACATGCACGTCTCGAGTGTGCGTGTCCTTTTGTACTCATCAGTAATAAAGTACACACTCGCATGCACGGATACACACGTAAACACACTGACAGAAGCTTCACAATGTTTTCCCCAATTTAAACATGTTTCACGTGTCTCCAGGAAAACACAAAGCGACCTCAGGGTCAGCCATTACAACACATCTGTCTAAAGGACCGACTGACAGAGCACGCAAAAAAATTTGCGTTGGAAATTCCCCAAAATCACTTTAATTCTCATTATGAAAACAATTTAAAAAAAATCTTAAACTATAATTTCAGAAAAGCATCCCCATATATATATATATATATATATATATATATATATATATATATATATATATATATATATATATATATCAGGCTAATGTTACTGCCTCATCCTGTGCACTATCCAGATATATAGCCTACAGTATGTCACATAAACTTGACTTAAAAATGAAAATATCGGTGGTTAATCCTTCAATGAGTGGCATCTTCCCGCATCGCTGTGATCCACTAACCTACTGCCCCGGAGAACAAGGCGCCCCCCACAGTTGAGAGAAAGGAGTTGTTTTCTGAATGAGCTCACGTCTTCACATCACACAGACCCTTGTTATTGACCGTTAATGTAGCTGCACTGGACGCTGCTTTAACTTACCTCTGCAAACTTCACGAGTGGCTCTCAGTGGCGTCTCTGCCCGTCTACCTGCGCCTCTCCATCCATGCGTAAATTAAAAGAAAAAGTGCGCTTTCAACGCAGATGCGTTTCTGCTGTTCGAGATGTAAATAAAAGAAAAAGAATCTCCCACGAGAATGAACAAATTAACGATGGATGATCGAAGATTGTTCCAGATGAGACTCGATGCAGCGGCAGTCCAGTGCAAACACTGAGCCCCCTTACACATTCCAGTTTGTTTGCGGCGCTCCGCCTGAACAACGGCGAGCCAATCAGAAGCGGAGGATGTCACAAGGAGGGCGGGATCAGTCTGGTTTGTGCCCCAAAGCTCCCTTGTGTGTGTGGTGTGGTGTCACGTGCGTGCGGATATAGATGCGCGCGCGTTGAAAGCATGACTCAAGCTTGGAGTAGGGTATGGCCTTTCTCTTTGGCCCCTTTGTCTGTCTGCTTGTCTGTCTGTCTATTCAAAAAATAATCAGAGGAGCTTTACAGGTATAAATTTTGCCATAGCAATACTGCCAACGATAGATTACATTAATGATAAACAAGAAAATCAAAAGTAAATGAAACCAGAAGAAAATGAAGATCTTAGACATACAGTTCTTATGGATGTAACGTCTCTCTCTCCCTATGTACTGGTCTTTGACAAGCAGAAACTATTATGGTCATGAGTTTAGCACACATCAGGGCCTGCAGGGCTAACACATGCCTGAGCACCAGATTTAACCAGCGGTCACCTTATGAACTGTCTCAAACATTTGTCTTTGCCCCTGTACTCTGGTTAGCAGCAGAGAGAGAGAGAGAGAGAGAGAGAAGCTGATATCTTTTCAGCTTTGTTGGTTTAAAATGCCCATATTATGCATATTTTCAGGTTCATAATTGTATTTAGAGCTTGTACCAGAAGAGGTTTATGTGGTTTAATTTTTAGAAAACACCATATATTTGTTGTAGTGCACATTGCTGCAGCTCCTCTTTTCACCCTGTGTGTTGAGCTCCCTGTTTTAGCTACCAAGTGAGGCCTCTCACTTCTGTTACATCTTTGTTGGGAGTTGCACATGTGCAGTAAGTACTGCTAGCTAGTCAGTTGCAGAGTATGAGGGCATGCCACGCTAGCAGCTAAGTGAGCAAATATTCAAATGTTTCTGCCAATGACGTAGACAGCCCTGCCAATTTTGACCAGCTCACCCGGAGACTGAAGGTAGCATGCATTCAGATGTATGCGTGTGGAAGCACCAGAGACACAAAATAACACCCACATTTTTTTCATAACATGGGCACTTTAACTTTAGACCTTTCATGTTCACTTGGATGTTAAAACAAACTTTACAGTAGTACAGTAGGACTGGTCTCATTCTGCAGCGTTTTACCACTGCATTGTCCTTGTAAATGTATTGACAAGTTGTGAAATGGATAGTGTGATTACCTCTGAACATACGCCTTAATAATGGGGGCTTTTTCAAAATTACCATTCCAATCTGTTCGCCTCAAGTGGGTTTACAGTGCTTGCTCTTCCCTGGACAAATTTAATTACATGGAAGGAAACCATGAAAAACACAAACACCTCTATCTTTAGGAGCTACAATATGCGTGAAACACACTGGTGCTGCTATTTGATGGCCAAAGAAAAAATAATTTCTTGGGGACAACTTGGTTTTATGTAAAGTGACTTGACTTTAGGTTCTCCTGCCAGCATAATTGCCCTCCATAAGTGGATATGCTGTTCCACTGAGTCCATGCAAATCCAATTCAGCTCGCCCTTCCAAGAAGCAAAGGGAGCAGAAAATGGCTTGTCCCTATTAATCCATCAGTTTGGTATTAGTAGACGAAGGGATTTCATAATGACTTGTTGGTATGATACATTTTTAAAGGGGAAGTTAAGGGATTTGTCACCTCTGATCCTTCTTTGTGTGAGTACAGATATGGCAAGAAAATTAACTTTGCGGTTTCAATTTCATAAGAAATTATCTCTGTTAACCATTATTTCAAACCAACTTCAACCAAATAGGTCTGCTTTTAAGGGTGCGTTTCCTTCCTTATTGTCCGTTAAAGCAAAAGAAGTAGCAGCAGCAGCTCCACATGTTCTGCTGTTAGTGAGCTTTCCCACCTCACTGCCAAATCTATTCAGTCACACACCTCAACCAAACAAAGCTCATACCAGTCTTTTTCTGTCCCAGTTTCTTTCTATAACTTAAATGTTCTTTGGAGAAACATACTTGAAATGTAATGTCAAACATTACTTTCTAAAAACTGAACCACATTCAGCCTGTGTCCTACTTTCCTCTGTACATGTTCAAATTAAATGCTGGGTAGAACACATTCATGCCACTTAGCTACCCCTAACACGCACGCACACACGCATGCACGCATGCACGCATGCATGCACGCACGCACGGACGCACGCAAGCACGCACAGACACACCCCTCTCTCTTCTTCCTAGTCTCTCAGCTGCTGAACAGCTCAGCCTGTAATTATGTCTGTCATCAATAGCCCCTGACTAGTGGCTATATTTACTGAAGAACAGTGAGCACAAACACACACATGCAAAGAGAAGACCATCATACACTTACACCTGCAACCACACATACACGCACATGCCCAGCTATTTATAGTCAAAATCAATTTTTTTGGCATTGGGCTAATTTGCATCATTGGCTCTAATCCGCTGAAGAATTTTCTCAGGAAGCAGAAAATTCACTCTGGCTCACATACAGTGTCAAGAACAAAACACTGCATTTTTTGTTTACTCAAGATTATAACTTTAATTAAAAACTAAAGTGCATAACAAAACTATGTGTTGGAAATTCTTTATTCTTATTGTAACAGAAAATCTACAGTGCTCTAACTAAGACCACTGTGGCAAATTGTTTAACAATCCTCTGTCACAGTATATAACATTTGAACCTTGCAAATTATCAAGATCCTCTCAGAACCAGTTTTCTTTTCTGAATACACAGTGGATAAAAAAAAAGATTAATTGCTTCACAAAATAAACAGAGTTTGTAGGGATTGTCACTGCTTTTCTCCCTCCATCTCTTATGTGGTCCAGCTCACTCACTTTCAAACAGACCCTCACTGATTTATACTGCCCTTAAAACACACTTTTTAAAGCTAAAATACACTTATTTTGGTCACAAGACTTTATCAAAATGTACACTATGTGACCTTTCCAGAGTATTCGTGACCCTCAGTAAAATCTACTCAGACCTGTCTACTGCTCTCTCACTATATAAACCATGACTGTAGACTATTGGGTATGTAAACAGTATGTACCTAGGAATGTTTGCCCATTCATAAATCCATGCATACACAGAAGGTATGAATCAAACCAACACCCACTGACCACCCAGCAGAGAAGGTTCTTTCCTTCTGTACCAGGCACAACTGCTATTGGTCACCACCATCAATGTCCTGTTCTGTATGTAGCGAGGCATTGAAACACCTTCTGTCACTCGCTCTTCCACCAATTATTCTCTTTAATATAGTTAAACATTTATGTCCTTCATCCATAATCTTACTACTTTTCTTTATTTATCATGACCAGAGTCAGAAAGGCTACATGACTGGAGGGCAGGAAGGTCAAGGCAAAGGGATGTACAGGCACAGCTGACGGTATGTGTGTACGTGTGCATGTGCATGCATTGTGTGTGTGTGTGTGTGTGTGTGTGTGTGTACGTGTGCGTGTGCATGCATTGTGTGTGTGTGTGTACGTGTACGTGTCCGTGTGCGTGTGCATGCATTGTGTGTGTGTGTCAGAGTGAGATTGTGACACTAAAACGCGGCCTCCTCTCGGGTTACTAGCCCTGTTTAAGATGACTCATTGTTGTACAAAATACGGTTTACTGTATGTGTGTGTGCAGCTCTGAAAAATGTGTATCTACTGTATTGCTTCCTAAATTATACTTGCAAAGCTTCTATATATCTGTACAAAGTTACATATTATTCTGTGTGTCTTTACAGAGGTGAACCAATAAAAGGCTTTATACTGCCCTGTGGCAATCCTTCATGATGTGGCTCTTGGTTCTATAATGCTTGTTGCAGGTAGAGCTTCTTCCCTAAGGGACTTGAAGACCTGTCATATTGTAGGACTGCAGACTGCAAGTGTGTGCTAACAATATAATTGTTTTTAAATTAGTTTCTGACTACTTATAAATGTTACAGCTGCAAAATAATTTGTTTATATCAGCAATGGATGAAATGATTATAGGTAAGAGGGGTGAAAGGGGAGCTTATAGTGACAAACCCATAGAAAACTAAAAGGGCACTCAGAGAGCACAGACCTCTGCCAAGGCATACCCTATATCACAATGTTAATTCAGTATGAATTTTCCCAGTCAGGACCTACATTTTCCGATAATTCCGACACATGAAGGCAGCACAAACATCCTGTCTTGCAATGTGAACGAAAGCGAAAACTAATTTGTGTAGCAGCATCACACTTTGTGACTAGCTGCCCAATAAGGAGCAAAACTTGATCTCCAACCTTTTAGCAGGTTACCCCTCTGTGAAGAGTCATGGGTGGTCTGTTTCATCTTTTAAACAGGATTACCTCATTGTTAGAAAGGTTCCAAACCACTAAGTGTAAACCCTGCACGCCCAGTGTTGCCCACAGCACAGATTGTCATAGTAACCAGATGGGAACTGTAAAGAAAAGGTTAGCAGTACAGTGAAACTGCCATCTTTTAAGTTACAAGTAAACGTTTGGGACCAAAACACTGAGACGAGGTTACACTTACGGCTGAGACAAAGAATAATTTCTACTCTTGCATCTGGCTTACAGAATGTTGCACCATTAAAAATTCACCTTAAGTCCCAAAATGCAAAGAATGTTTTCCTGTCTTTAATTCCTTCTTCCTTCTGTCATAGAAAACTTCAGAAAATAATAGTAGTTTGAATCTTTTGGCTAAAGTAGGTCAGTGGAGCCAACTGTCAGAAGCAGGAAGAGGGAGATCTGGAGCGGTAATATTCCAGCTACAGTAGGTCCCCTCAGGTCAGAGCTATTCGCAACACAGTGCAACCACTGACGCACAAACTACGGTATTGTCCTGTTCTTCAGTGTGTTGTATCACTGTGGACAGAGACAACATCTATGGACAGACTGTATGTGTGGGTGGACTGCCAGTGTGTGTATGTTGAGGATGGAAGACAATGCCTGTGTG
This sequence comes from Percina caprodes, assembly GCA_013375575.1. Classification (NCBI taxonomy): domain Eukaryota; kingdom Metazoa; phylum Chordata; class Actinopteri; order Perciformes; family Percidae; genus Percina; species Percina caprodes. Next base: position 2,954,414 of record JABXJD010000021.1, on the reverse strand, counting down.
TGTGTGTGTGTGTGTGTGTGTGTGTGTGTGTGTGTGTGTGTGTGTGTTTTATAGTAGGGCAAGTAGTTTTAGATCATTCTCCAACCTCTAGCACTGACCTCTTTGGCTCCAACACCGCCCCTCCTGCCCTATATATCCACTGCAGCTCAGATATGTACTTCCACCGAATTATACTATATACCCACTACATTTTCATAAAAAGTTGACAGAGAGCATTATGAACACTGATCAAATTATTTCCCAGTCAGATTGCAACTCTGGCATCCATAAAGTCTACATATGTTAGTATAGTCATGTAGTATAGTAGTATGGAGTACAGTCAGGGTTTGCACCTGAAAAGATATATGCTTTGATAGAAAGGTATTATAAATTAATTATTCCAATGAAGCACATACTGATATTGACACACTGCCTTGAGTAAATATGACCATTAATCAATTAAATTAAATAATGATAATAAAATCAAACAAAACTCTTTGCCCCAGATGACCCAGATAAAAAACCTCATCCTGCTTATGTTACACCTCAGCAGATACGACAGTTGAGTGTGGAAGATGCTGACTGACCAGACTGAATACCAATGCTTCTACTTCTCTCTACAAACATTAAATGTCATATTTTGCAGAAATAAATTAAACTCAGTAGTTACATTACACTTCAAGTTCATTTATCTTTCTGCATCTTGGTTAAACCAAATTGGCTTGTACTATACTTGCTGAGTTGCGTCACCTGTGTCTTGGCCAAAAAGTTGCACTTGAACAAAACACAAAACTAGAATGTACACGCTGCGTCTGCATAAAGGGAAACCGGCAATACAAACTGTTGCTGTGATACATACAAGAAACAAACCAGTGTTTGCCAACCTGAATCATGTTGATCAGTTGGTTTTCAGATGCTATATTCCAAATGGCCATGTCATTGTGAAAAGATTCAGCGGTCCGGTAGTTAGCTGGTCACGGGCTGGTTGTCAGCAACAACACAGGTCTACGGTCCCTCAGCCAGTGTACGCTGGAGACAGAAAATCTGAGCCTGCTAGTGAGCTGAGTCTATGAAACACACTTTAACAGTACCTTGGTAGCATCTCTTACAACAAAATCCACCAAAGCAAGACAACGTTCATCTGTTTCTACCACAGACAGAAGAATTGCTACATGTATGCAATGTAAGGTAGATGATGATAACGTCAACACCAAACCTTCTGAACATAGCCATACTGAGAAATACAGAGAGAGTTGTGTGGAGCTCTTGATTAGCTTTGTAGCAACTCATTTGGCAATGGCTTAAATGTGACGGACGTTATTATCAAAAAGTTATGCTCTAAAGCTTTAAGTTTCTTTGAGATGTACAATGGGCAAAAATACATGTAGCCTGGAATTACTTGGAAGCAGTTCTTTTTGGGATACCTTACATAACCACAGTCAGTTAGTGGTAAAAATAATGTTAAAATAATAATTTTGTTAAATAATCATTGATCAATCAAAAAATGATTTTGATTGTCTGTTTAATTTGTTGTTGTCTTGCCTGACTTGAAAATCTTTTAACTTTTCGGTTAATGTATGTGGCTCAGTTAGCCTGGGTAACTTTTCTCTGTATTAGTGTCTCTTGTGTCTTAGATTACTAGAGGAATGCTGCCCTTCTGCAACCACCACTTGTTGTGAGAAAAGCTCTTGCAGTGTGGAAATGAGACCTAAACATTGTGTTTGTGGCATGCTTGCTTTAAAATAAGCCTGCATGTTGTGTCATGCCTTTACATTGTTGATTTGTTCCCTCCTTAGGTGTTGTTTAGCTGAGAACATGAAAGAAAAGCCCTTTGGCAAAGTCTGCTGTGAAAATACATCAAAGCTTAACCCCATCCAGGTGTAGTGTCACCTCACTCCATTACATAGACGCCTGCCCTCAGGATTTATTCAATTACAAAAAACTACATCGTTGGAATTAAGAAATTCTAAAATATCTATCAATGTACTTTGGCTGAATGGAAAACTCCCATGAAATCTGTGTGACTGACATGCCATTGTGCCAGAATAAGGTTTCATAAACAAACTAAAAAAACAAACAAACAATAGCTGTTGATCCCAGCAATTAGTGGTTTTGTCATGTAATTAGTAGTCAGAGTAGGAATGGAAATGTATCCTATTGCATAAGAAACAGGAACAATCCGAAACCATTCTGCATCAGAGTGGATTTAAACACATAAGTCACCACTGTATTAACTGAAAGGGGTTAAGTTCTTAACACACATACAACTACAAAGCAGAAACATACAACACATTTAAAGGTCAAAGGAAAAGTTATTTTCCATGTGGTTCTTGAGCATAAATGTAATGCAGAGTGCTTTTTTACAAGCTCTTCACTTGTGACTGCGGACAGCTCTGTCATGCTTTCTGACCCTACCCAGTTAGTCAAACACAGGTTTATTTATGGCGTTTTTCCACTGCATGGTACCTACTCGACTTGCCTCGACTCTACTCGCCTTTTTTGGTTTTCCATTACGAAAAAAAGTCCCTGGTACCTGCTAACACGTACTTTTTTAAATACTACCTCAGTCGGGGTTCCAAGCGAGGTGAGGCGATACCAAAAGATGACTTGAAAACCTGTAGACTACTGATTGGTCGGAGAGAATCGTCACTATTCACTGCATCTTCATTACTGGCGACAGACGCCAAGAATCAAAAGCAACACACCTTCGACGTTTTGTGTGTGTATCAGGTCATGGCAGTTTACTGCTATGACGACAAGCCACGCTTGTCTCACGCATAAGGCGGTAGGGTACTAATCTGCAATGAAAAAAGGAGGACAGGGCACCGCGGCCAAGTTGAGCCGAGGCAAGTCGAACAGGTTCCATTAATGGAAAATCACCATTAGACACCAAACAGTAAGGCTTCATTTCAACCACGGCACCATCAATCTCATACTCAACTATATTTTTACTGCCATTAGAACCCAACTACTGCGGCCTTCCTTAGGGACACACTACTCTTCTGTTCTTTGCTTTTGCACACTGTTTGCCACACCGATTAGAGTAGAGCAAAATCAGACCCTTTGAAGGAGAAATGAGGTAATTGTGTTTATTTTCGTCTCAATGAAGCTGCTGTGCACTTTTACTGATTTCTTTTTTCATTTGGTGTGTAGCCATTTTTTCTGATAAATATGTGCATGTGTGTGGTAAAGTTAACAAGGGAAGAAAGCATTGCTGTGTTTGTGTTAACGTGTGTGTACAGTATAACCACTTCATGGCTCTGGCTGGCAGTAACTTCTGTAAGATCGGAATGAAATCATTCATGAGGTAATTTTGCAGAGGAGAGTTTGTACTGCAGTCTCGTTGTCATAAAGCATGTATCCTTCATGTTATTTAAAGCTGCTTTTCTCAAAAGAAAAGCTTTGCTTTTGTATTTTGATTTTGTATTCTGGGTAAACAGGCCCTTTAATCCGGACACAAATCGCCCTACGTACTATTTATTGACCATCTACGTAGGTATACTCATAGCCCTGTGGTGAAATATGTGTATATATAATTTTGCTTTTTAATTTATTTCTGCTTTGACTTAAAAGAGGAAGCACTAACTGAGGCTGGCAGGGGTGAAGCTGAAACACATTGTTCTCACTAAGCTGAGCTAACAGCGGCTCTTTGCTAATTCATGCAACCTGAACTCACTAAGAGTGTGTGTGAGGAGGAAAGGCAGGAAAAGGGAGGGAGAAAGTGCGCTTGTGGTTGTCTGTCTGCTCTGTTCAGGCACTCTGACATTTCTGCCGCTGGGCTAAAATAAGTGCTCCTTTAGTCATAATTCAGCTTGCAGCACAGCAGCAAAAGAACAACACGCTAGAGCATCCATGCTAAATACAACCTTTTGTCTCTGGGAGTGCAGAGATGACAGCAAAGACATCTGATACACTCCATTTTTCTTACAGTAACTCTGAAGTCAGTGCCACATGTTGGTTAAGCTTGTAGTTGTAATTCAACGTGGGATGTTACTTGCTTTATGGCCTCTTGTCTTCATCTTTCACTTATTATTTTGATTCATGCATTTTACAGATATTTCCACATTGCCAACACCATAAAATGCATTATTACATCACATAAGATCAGTGGTTCTCAGTGGCTCTATAGGAATGGCAATATTAGCCAATCCTCCACTTTTGTCCAAACTGAAATATCTCAGCAACCTTTGGATGGATTGCCACAAAATATTATATTACTCATATTTATAGTATCACTAGTGAGCCCCTCACTTTTCATCTAGCACCACCAACAGGACAAAGTTTTCACTTATCCAGTGATAGATCAATGTATAATATTGATTGGCACAACATTTTAAATGTTACTGTTGCAGATACAACATGAGGTTGACTTTTGTAGTTTTGAGTGACATTTTAACTAGTGGTGGAAGAAGTATTCAGATAATTTACTTAAGTGAAAGTACTAATACCATACTGTAAAAATACTCTTTTTTTTTTACAAGTAAAAGTCCTGCATTAAAAATTTTACTTAAGTAAACGTATGCAAGTACCATCAGAAAAATTTACTTTAGGGGAATAGAAGTAGAAAGTACTCGTAGCATAAAAAGAAAAAGACTCAAGTAAAGACATAGACTCTTAAGGGCAACGCACATCTGCAGCAGAAAACCCAAAGAATAATCGTAAATGTATGTATTTCCTGCCTCTGTAATAATCTGGCCAACCCTATAGATTTATCTTGTGGCCCTTTGTGGGGTTTAGACCCCTACATTGGAAACTACACTACATAAGACTCTTACAAAATCACACACCCCACACTTCAAGCTGAGTTCATTTTACACCGAATTCTAATTTTGTGGGTAGAAAAGATCAAAGATTTGCAAGTCCACTGCTAATAATGAAACAAATGATTTACAAAGAATATAGGTCAGTGGTAGTAAATTTGTGTTTAGCAACAATAAAATTAAAACACTTAAATAGCATAATTTACATCACTAACCCAAAGAGCTAATTAGAATGCAAGTGATGCATATTCTGCAACCTTCAGCTGTTTCTACAAATAAACACACTGATGCCTGCTGGCCAACCTCCACATGAATCTGTGCGCTGTGATTGGCCGGTTTGTTGCAGAGCGTCATCTGGCTGTGTACCTCCTGGCTGTGTTGTTCAAAGGAAACGTCATATTACCATTGGTGTATCTCAGACAGAAGTGGGTCAGTAGCGGCATTAACATACATTACACACCAAATGATGCAATATCTGGGAATATCCTCCTGCTCACTGTCCGCTCATCATCAGTGGAGCTGCTGCAGATCACTAGCCTGTATGGAGTTTAAATATCTTTAAATGTATAAATATACCAGTGTTAATGTGTAAGCAGTTTCTGTGCATTTAAAAGCTAATATATGGCAGAGCACTTAGCTCTGAGCGGGTTTGTGTGTTGCGAATATGGTTTAAAATAAGTGTAATCAACTGTTTTGCAACTGGTGTGAGAGAGTTAGATAAGGTGATCAATACCACTTTAATGTCTGTCAGTTTAATATATGGCTACAGCCAGACTCCTGTTAGCTTAGCATAGCATAGGGAATGGAAACGGAGAAAAACAGCTAGCCTGGTTTTGTCAAATCGTAACAAAATTTTTCTATCAGAACTGTAAAGCTCAGTAAGTTACACTGTGAAAAACAAAATACAAAGTGTAAAAATTACAATTTGCACCAGTTGGAATTAAAAAATAAATATCTCTGATTCTGCTGCATACATTTTTTAAACTGTCCATTGTGAATCCAGCAACATTATAAAAGTGGAATGCTAAATTTGTAGAGTACTCTTTTAAACACAGAAAGCATTATACTGATACACAGAGTGACATATGCAAGTGCTGATCCAATCTATGAAGCATTATTATCCATAATGCTTTAGCCAAAATTATGGTCAGAGATAACTATTTTAATGGCTGCTAAAACATTGAACAGTATCACCACGCAGGTCCTGCTGTAACTTTACTGCTCTGAGCGAAGGTTATGATTACAGCTGGTTTTAAAATAAAAAATAACACTCACACAAAGTGCATGTTGAAAAGATTGTCTTGTGGTGCATAATGCTTGGTTAAAACGTTTGCCTGTTATACAAGAACGCCTACATTGCAGAGGGCACGGCTGCGCTTGGCTTTCTAAAAAGGGTAAAAGTTGAAAAATCAATAAACAAACTGCACATAGTTCCTGCAAATGGGAACTGGAGACAGAAAGCATGGTATTCTCATTAGTCAAGGATTCATTACATTCACTAATTATTACATTAACTGCCACTACTGAATATGACTTTAACTGACACTTTTCTTTTTCTTAATCAAATCAATTTTTGGTAGTGACCTAAAAGCATCAGTGTGTATCTGAGCATACTCAACCATGCCGCAAACAACCCCACCTACACAGCTAAAGAGATCCCTCTGTGCCACACTTCAACCACCACGTTTCTCTTTTCTTAACCCCGATCACAACAACAAGTCATCAACAGACCAGTCTGACTTGGCAGTGTTCCTCAACCAGCCCTGCAGCCCACCTGTAAACCCTCACCTGCTTTCACTCCTTACAACTGACCTTTGACAAGCCTTACCATCCTCATAGAAGACATCCTCCGCTTCTTCGCGCATCATCTCATCCAGGTTGTCCTCCGCAATGTCGGTCATAGCCATCACTATTCCTTTTCTTCTTCTTCTCCTCTCCCCCTCGGCTGACTAATGGGAGCTTCAGACAGAGTGACTGGGCTGTAAAATTGAATCAACGCCGAATTGGCCTCTTCGCTTCAGGCAACAGTGTGATCTCCGGCAGGCTCCGTGCTCGAGCAGCAGAGAGGACTGAACTGAGATTCAGCTGTCTGCACGAGAATGTGTGTGTGTGTGTGTGTGTGTGTGTGTGTGTGTGTGTGTGTGTGTGTGTGTGTGTGTGTGTGTGTGTGTGTGTGTGTATGTGGGTGAGAGAGAGGACGACCAGCAACCTTCACTAAGTTTCAGCAACAGTGCTGATTTCATAACATCCTGTGCAAAGCTGAAGTGAGAGTGTGCTTTTTGGAGAACACTTGTATGAGTAAGTGTGTGCATGTGTGTGTGTACTGTAAGGGGAGGGTCAGTGGTGTGTGCATGTGTGTATGTGTGTGTCAATATGCACAGTATGGTGCTCTACAGTGAGTCAGCTTGAGTGGCTGGTGATTATCAGGAATAATTAGATTCTGTATTTTGAGCCAACCAGGACATGCAAAAAGGGTGTAAAAATGTGTGCGTGTGTTTGTGTGTGTACGTGACACGGTGTGTGTGAGATGTGGCTCTACTTCTCTTTCCTTCACTGCTCACTAGGAATCATGGGACCACACTGATGGCTCTGTCTCTATTTTTTCACTTGGCCCACATCGAGTGGGCCTCAGCAGAGCTGATAACGTCTGCTGTCATCTGCTGCTGCTAAGTCTCCATAGTGATGCGGACGCAGCGAATAAACACACACAAACACACTCACTCACTCACTCACACACACACACACACACACACACACACACACACACACACACACACAGAGCTAAATGCTAAAATGCTCACAATGACAGATATAAAATAAGATAATCCTTTATTTCTCCAACAGCAGGGACATTTGCAGTGCTATAGCAGCAATAACAAGAAGCATCAGTTAAAAATGCAAGATATGATAAATACGTCAACAGTAACAAAAACAGTAAACAGTAAAAAGCTGAATACAATAAGCAGACAGACTGAATGATTGAATTCACAGTATTGCACATAGAATATATTGCAAAGTTAGAATACATTTATTGCGCACAAAGTAATTGTCATCATGACAATGCTAACAAACGCATGTATGTTTACTATGTTCACTGTATTGTTGAGAGCTAACATTGGCTAATTTGCACTAAACACAAAGTACAACTGAGGCTGATGGGAATTAGTTTTGTGTTTTATAAACTAAAGTATTGGACAAATCAAAACTGGATATATGAATGAATGACTTCTTGACAGTCAACACGTTTCAATATGGACCAAAGTGATGGGCCGACTGACACTGTCATCACTCGAGCCACGCTGCCAGCTTGGCAAAAATGCTTTTGTGACAACGTTGCATATACCATGGACATATAATGACCACAGCTTCAGCTTCAGCCATCTAGTGAAGTAAACTAACTCCAAATGCATGTCATGTATAATGAATAATGTAATTCAGTCATCGGCAGTGTGAAAGAGTTTCCATCCAGCATTTTAAGAAAGTTGCACCATCCCCATAAGGCCCCATACCAGTACCTCCCAAGCATTTCATATTCACTCCCAAATTACTGGGAGCATGTAGTATTGTCTCTTTTTGACCTTTAATTTATTTTATTCTAAGTTGAAAAAAGTCAAAAAAGCAGACAAAGACAGAATTTCTTTCTCTGTCTCACACCATGCCTCCATTTGTCTTTACTGTGCAGTTTCTCTGACTCACACCCCATTTACACAAACTAATTCCCAACCAAAATAGAAACTAGGCTTCAAGTCAATTCATTATCACTTTTCCTTTAGACTCCCTCTCCCTTGCCACCGCCTCCCTTTAAGGCCAAAGCTCAAGGGAACAGACCTGGAGACAAACTCATTTTCACTGAGGCTAGTCCAGACAATTCAGACACGCATTTATCAGGAGGTGGGATGTGGGGTCTGAATACATATGAAGAACATGTCACTGAAAGTAACTTGTGGGGTGAACAGCGATGTTTACAAATGTATAGGATGAGAGGATTTCTTTCAGGAGAAGGATGTGAGAAATAGACTACAGTTAGGTGTTTGGCTATGTGTGTATTAGATTTAGCCTATAAGTGGTGCAATAGCCTCTTGGTAGAATACCAATTCCTATAATCGATTAATCTTTTTATTTATAGTCATTTATAGTATAATGCAAAAAGACAAAAAATACACTTGTTGTTCACTATGGAGAACCTGGTGTTCTCCATTGTGAACATTTGCTGTTATTTTCTGGTTTATAACACTGTAAACTAAACATTAGAATTTTGTAGACAATACATTGACACTTTGATGGAAATTGATTATTATTTTTTCTGACATTTAACTAAATGATTTAAAAAAAACGTTGGTTGTTTGTTAGTTGCAGCCCAAATGCACACATTCACACACAAATGAGAAGTGGCAGAGAAGCACATGCATCTTAAAATCAGTGATTTTAATCAAATTTGATCAAAGTGAAGGAGTAACTTTCCCAGCAGCAACAATAAATTACAGAAATTGGTGAAATAAACCGCATAACAAAACAATCTAGAACCATAAAGATGCAAAGCAAAGCCCACTGTCTTATGCAGATACGTCCCACTCCCATCTGTTCACTGCTATAATCATCATGTTCTGGTGACTATCATGATTTATGTGCAAAACATTTCTGATATTAAACTCAGAGTTATTCTTAGCAAAAAATTTAAATGGAAAATTGCAGTTATGAAAAGTTCCAAATCCAGGCATTCAGACGTTTCAACAACTTTTTTCTCTCTCTCCCAGCAGCAGCTTCTGACTATGAGCTACTTTACAGGCAGCAGTGCCAGAAAACGGGGTCACGTTTGGGCTGAATTTGCCCTGCTGCATTTCAATGAGTGGATACATTGTTGTCACTAGCAGAGTTCCCCTGCTTCGGGAAATGCAAACGCATGCTGCTGGGATGCAACACAAATGCCACAGACACACACACACACACACACACACACACACACACACACACACACACACACACACACTCTGGCATGGCAAAGAGTAACACAATCAGACCCGCTCGGTACAATAGTGTTGTTTGAATGAGGTCAAACAATGGAGCTCTGAAACGAGCCAGATGATAAGTATCCCAGGAGGCTGAATAGGCGGCTTCAGCCTCCTACACACTCGCTCTTCTGGCCCTGATATTATGCATCAGTATGCCGCCTGGTACTGTGAACTAAAATATCCGTTATTAGCATGGAAGCGGCAACTCATTAGCATCCAGGCTAATATTATGGTGCTAGCTAATTTGCAAGTATGTAGCCTCTTGCACAGATGCTACAATGGCTATAAAATACTAGTAAACTAGAGAAAGTAATTAGCATCAGACAATAGTATTCTTCTATTATTAACCCAAACATTTAGATGTGCTGACATTATTTACTGTTAACCTTTCTGGGGTAGCTGGAAGTATTGTAAAGCCACAGCATCTCAACATACAGCAGAGTAAATTGAATACTCAACAAACTTTTTTTTTCAGAATTATAAAAGCAATGGCAACTTAGCTTGGATACATTTTTAAAAAAACAACACAACTCATATCATGTTTCCCTTTTTACATTTTTCCCTGATTTAAGATCAAAAGTTATTATAAATGAGTTTGTAAAATTCCCTGGTTTAGAAAAGAGTTAGGCTTACTTGTGTCTCAAATGCGTTACATTAAAATTATCAATGTTCACAGCAGGTTATATCTATTGCGCTCCAGGGCTGCAACTACCATTGAGACCAATGAGTTCATGCTGGAATTCTTTTCGACATTTGTGGGTTTTAGCAACCAAAATTTAAAATATAAAATTAAAAAAATAACATATTTAGTAGGCTGATTCCAGTATTTTTTATTTATTCATTTAATTTCATTTATTTATTTATCAGCATTTTACTGCCAGAATTTTATTTATAGTAGTTTAGATGAAACATAATCTAAATTATTTAGACAAAATAATTAAGCAGTTAAGTGATAAAAATTACAAACTTTGTTTTCATGACCTGACCACAGCCCTGCTGCACTCTGGAGTAAACAATTTTGAGTAAATAAAGAATATTTTAAAAGTGAGATTTCAAGCCAATGCATAATACTATAATTACAAAACAATAACAAATGATATCCATGTGCAAAGTATCTTTCTATACAGGATTGCAGAATATGTATTTATAAAGCAACAATTAAAAAGTCCATGAAACTATAACAATCAGAAGTGTAAATGAAAAATGGAACATATACCCGTAAACAAAAGGATATTGTTGCAACACAACAAGACAATTCATAAATCCTGTAGAAACCGGATTCCAGAACTTGAACTTAAACCCCGTACAAATTAGGGAACTTGAGTAATGTGTTGTTACAGCACATTATTGTCACCCCAGGCCCAGTCTGCTCAGAGATATTAAATACACAGAGAGACGAGCACGTGGAGACAGATGAAAAAACCTTCCTCTGCCAAAGCATGACAGAAAGGTATGGGTGAAATAGACATCCAAGCCTCTGCCTCTTTTTCTCCCTTCAAAGAAGGATCACAAAATAGGATGATTATGAAGGGGCGCCTGGTTACCCTGGTTACAATAATGAGGGCGTGTGTGGTAAATCCAATTTGCCATGGCACTCTCTAACTCATTTGAGGTGCAGATGTGTGAGTTAGTGTTAATGTTAGTGTGACGCCTGTGGCTTCATGTGTCTGATAGAGGATAACCATAATATGCCCACCTTGCACATACTCATGCATGTAGACACACACACACACACACACACACACACACGTTCACACATCTTTTCTAGATGTCTGCAAACTGTTAAAACTGGAAGAAACAACAGACTGGAGATTACACACTGGATTTTGATTCTACTTTCCTCCAAGAAGTAATAGCACAGTAGAGACGGTCGTAATTACACCAAAACGAGCATGTGAAACCCAATTTATCCAAATAATAGACCTAAGAATGGGTATAATGAATAAAAGTTAGAGCTGCTGCATTAAACCGAGCAAACACAGCTAACCGTTAGTTGAACATGAATGCCTGGAGTCAGAGGTCTTTTATCAGAAAATAAGTCTGTGCAAACAAGCGAGCATTAGAATTGGAACTTGCAAATGAGTACTGAATTTAAAACATTTTTTGTTCAAACTTCACAGATTCTTAGCCGCTTCTCTTACATTATACAGGCAAACACCACCTGGGCAAACAAGCAGCATGTAATTGTTTGAATATACTGTCTGCTTTAGTGTGCAGACAGCATGGTGAGATGCAAGAAAAAGTTAAAAGGATGTTAATAAAAAACAGGATCAGCTGGTAGAGATACCTACTGTACGCATATTGATATCTTTTCATCTTTATATGGTTGTATGTCTTGACTCTGCGATACATTACGTTAAAGAATAATCCCAGCAGAAGACCTCCTTGTCAATGTGAATCCTTCAACTCCTTTTTGTGCTGTCACCAATATCTACTTCTGTGCTCTCTCCCCGTCTCTCCCTGTCGCTATTGTATTTTGTCTTTCTCTGGTCCACAATTGGATCCTTTTCTCTTGCTCATTTACTCTTTGCCTTTCTGTCTCTGTCCCAGAGGGCAACGAGGGCATCAGACAATAGCAGCAATACAGCAGATCCCTGCCAGCTGTGCAGACTGGCACCACAGAGATGGCAGTGCCCATGTTGTGCCCTGCTGCTGCTGGCTACACCTGAAGGGAAAAGATAACAGCTAAAGCACTCAACCAATGAACCAGCAGACCACAGACTTATAGCTGTTCATCTCTGAACAGGCTGGCGAACAAGCTTACAGTTCAGTTGTAAACAAGCATCACTTTCAGTGCCAAGGAGCACATCGTTAACTTACTACATTAGGTTGTTACGGTTATGTTAAAAATAGCCATCTGCACGACCAGCACATCCACTGTGTATAAATAATACTAATATGTGAAAGCCAGTTGTGGATGCTAATAGAGTTTAGGCTAAGGTTTGCAATATTGTACAAAAACATTGCTTAGTCTAAGTAGATTTAATGCAAGACTGCAATATAAAACCAAGATTCTCATTGACAAGAATTTCGAGAGTTATTATTATTATTTTAAACTGCATGCGCTGTGCTTAGCAACAGTAGCAGCAACTCAGAGTTTATGAAAGTACACTTATGCTACAGCCAATCACCTTGCTATGACTGAGCATAATTCTGACTGTTAATATCTCCCCACAGCTCCAAGCAGTTCATTAAATATTGCATAATCTAGTAGACTACTATTTTTGACAGAGAGACATTTTCCTGTCAGGGTGATCCAGAAGCCAGATGAGGAGGGTTGCAGCAGGGTGGGGCAAAATTGGGCAAGAACTCTGAAAACCACAGTTTCCTCTCCCACGCCGCCCAGCACATCACCGTGTCCTCCAGCATACATTAGAACCAGCACCTGCTTGCTACAATGGGGAAGTCACCTTTCAAAACAAGAAAACACAGGCAACTGATGCAATGTACTCTAGATGGGCAGCATTACCCGACAAAATGACCTTCACTGCTATTGTTCAAGCTGCGAGGCATGTTGCACTATTTCTGTTGTTAACAGGTATGTACACACTTACAATCAATCATCTGGATTCAAGAGATAGAGTGAACAGGCAGAGGTGGACTGCATATAGATGTAAACAAATTCATCCATGTGAACAGGAAGGGTGGATATCACAACACAGCTTCTGAGAAATAGGGTGGGGACATGGAAGGAAGGTTGGGCAATAGTGTGTAAAATCATATTAAGTGCCTATTGCAGCTGTATTTCTCTGAAAGTACAACAGAGTGCACATGTGCCACAGGAGCCCTAAAGGGTGTCACAATTAGGACGTGGGTGGAGGATTTATTCAGAGTTGGAGGATGACAGAAGTGGTCACTGAAAGTGTTACACATGTAGCCTTTCTGCCTCGATGGTCAGAGGAAGAGGGGCAGTGGGAGCTGGGCTGGAAACTGTAGTGACAGCTCATCATCACGCATGAGGGCATCTAAAAAACCAACTAAAGAAGCTCTGCATGTGTGTATGTGACTGTGTTTTCACTGTGTCTGGCTTTGCATCAAGTCAATCCAGAATGATGACATCTGGCTTGACTACAAATCTGTTCTCCTCCCTGGAGTATGAGAATGTACTAGTTACACTAACCTTATATGACCTACATATATCTACATTTCTGTCACAAAGCAATTTGTTCCTGAGACTTTATGTATTAAAAACCATCTAAAGCAGCAATATAGATATTTCATGCAAATCCTTACATTAAATAATAATGCATCACACTTAAAAACATAAAAACAAAGAAATATATAAGTTACATGCTGATGATATTTTTTAAACTGGCTCCAATACGATATCTGAATTTCGATCCGTTTTTAAAATCTATCTATCTATCTATCTCACATTGATAATTATAAACATGTTTTTTAAGAGAGTAAATCCAGAAATTTATTATTGCACTTCTAAAATTTGGGAAGCATTGTAAAAATTAAAGCAGCAGAGGTTGAGATCCTAATATGGGTTAAGCTCCAAAACCCCTAGATCCAACATTTCCCACAATGCAACCAATAGCTTCTTTTCGTTAAATCCTCCACGCCTGCTAAACGCCCACATCTTTTGAACACAGGCTGTCTTTTAGAAATGTGTGGTATCCAAGCTCAAGCCAAGATAACCCCTATGACATCACTATGAGATCATCAGGGTTGTTTTGTCAGTTTGAAAAGACATTCCTCCAGAGCCATTGATGACATTATATACTGTAACTGTTTAGGCAGGTTGAATTGTACTCCCAATTTCGGTTTAACTAACATTTAACTAAATAAATCTAAATCAACATACACAAAGCAGAACCTTATTTTGATAAAATACTGTCTAACATGATTCAAAGTCGGACCCTAATGAAGATATTTTAAATAAATAATGACACAAGACTAATCTGACCAAGCATCTAATGCCATCTTTCAGCTTAGGACAGTTTGTTGGTACTCAGAAAGTACTACACCCACCTTGACACCCAGTCCTACATTTAATTTTGTTAAAAGAAATAGATTTTAGCTGAGACAGACAAGCCAAGACTCTCTTGCTTCAATTTCATTGCACAGGTACTGTGTACTTGTGTATAATGACAATAAAGGCATTCTATTCTATTCTATTCTATTCTCTTAAAGCATTGGAGAGTGGAATCAAATTTGTCTTTCCGGTTCATCAGCATTTGAATGTTTCTTCTCATCGGTGAAGCCAGCATGAGTTTAACTTAGGCCAGTGTCCTCTCGCTCGCTCGCTCGCTCGCACACACGCACGCACGCACGCACGCACGCACGCATTAATCTGGCATCTTTCTGAGGGTAATGGACACTGAATAAAGCCACATCCTGGCCACCATGAAAACCCAGGAGTTCTACTGAAAAGCACAAAGAAGAAACTGGTAACCCGGTCCAAACTCGAGGACGTGGGAACCATGAGCTCATGAGCTAGTGTTGCCATTCACTCAGATGATGCCAAATCTTGCGGCTTGGCCTTGGGACGCTAAAAGTTTTTGATTAGTCAGCCTTATGCTACTCAGCAGGAACTTCTCATTTGTGTCCCGATGAATTGAGTCAAACGATGAGATGGTGGGAGGCGTTTTTGGTCATCTATACAGTGTTTGGTGTCTGACAGAAAGATGTCTGAAGACCTGATAGAAACTGAGTGATGATTTGGCAACTACACAATAAATCCTGAGACAAGAATGTGGACACACATTGAAGAGGAGACAGAACAAACAATTATCGAGAAAAGATAGAGGACTTTTTTTCTATAGCAGTCATGTATATTGCTCTGCTGCAGTGGGATATTAAAGAAACGCCTCAATGAAGACTGAAAAAACCTTGTCTGCACTTTGTATTTTCAGCTTTTTCCTGGTATTATCTTGTTGTGTTTTTCCATAATGAAGCACTTTTACAGTTTGTTTTCCTACAAACATTTTAGCTTGTGAGTCATCATGAAGGAGGCTTATGGAACACAACAGCCAGAAGACAAGGTCAACATGAACTAATCTATAATAACCTTTAGATTGTAACAACAACAACAAGCAAATTCATCAATTCTATTTGCTCTTTCCTTTATTTATTTATTTACAGCGATGTCAGTCTAGGCTGCACTGGCTGGCATTCAGTATCCTGTTTGGTGCTTCACCAGTGTGGGTGCTTGATTCTGAACTTCCCTACATTAAGTGCCTTTGCAACCAAATGTTACAAGCTTCTTTTCAATTTGATGCTATTACACTGTTTAGGTTTATTCTTACCACTCTCATCATGTCACTTTTTGTCTCAGCAGGTACCTGTTTTCAAAGAAAAAGCTCTGAAAAACCCACTTCCTGTCCAGCACCAAAAGGCAAACAGACCAAGTTAGCGACTAGCTGGTGAACATAGTGGAGCGAGAATTAAAGGGTCAGATATTTTCCTCAGAAGTTGATCAAAATAGAGCTAAAAGAGAGTGGATATTGAACTTAGGAACATCACATGGACAAAGCTATGACTCCAAATGAATGATATTGTTGCTCAGAGTCTGTGGATATGTAAATATAGGCAAGTATTTGCCAACATGTAAGCCATCCATCCATCCATCCATCTTCATCCACTTATCCGGTATCGGGTCACGGGGGCAGCAGCTCCAGCAGTGAACCCCAAACTTCCCTTCCCCAAGCCACATCAACCAGCTCCAACTCTGGGATCCCGAGGCGTTCCCAGGCCAGATTGGAGATATAATCTCTCCACCTAGTCCTGGGTCTTGCCCGAGGCCTCCTCCCAGCTGGACGTGCCTAGAACACCTCCCTAGGGAGGTGTTCTAGGCACGTCCCTTAGCTCGTCCCTTAGCTCCCTTTTTAGGGGACCTGGTCATACGCCTTCTCCAGATCCACAAAACACATGTAGACTGGTTGGGCATACTCCCAGGCTCCCTCCAGGTTCCTTGCGAGAGTGAAGATCTGATCCGTTGTTCCATGACTAGAACGGAATCCGCATTGTTCCTTTTCAATCCGAGGTTTGACTATCGGCCGAACCCTCCTTTCCAGCACCTTGGAGTAGACTTCACCAGGGAGGCAGAGAAGTGTGATACCCCTGTAGTTGGCACACACCCTCTGGTCCCCCTTTTTGAAGAGGGGAACCACCACCCCCAGTCTGCCACTCCTTAGGCACCGTCCCAGACTTCCACGCAATGTTAAAGAGGCATGTCAACCAAGACAGCCCCTCCACACCCAGAGCTTTCAGCATTTCTGGACGGATCTCATCAATCCCTGGGGCTTTGCCGCTGTGGAGTTGTTTGACTACCTCCACCAGGGAAACTGACGACAATCCCCCATCATCCTCCAGCTCTGTCTCCACCACAGAGAATGTGTCAGCTGGATTTAGGAGTTCCTCAAAGTGCTCCTTCGACCGCTCTATTACCTCCTTAACAACGTCCCATCCTTACTGTACACAGCTTGGATGATTCCCCCCTCCCCTCCTGAGGTGGCGAACGGTTTTCCAGAAGCACCTTGGTGCCGACCGAAAGTCCTTCTTTGAACTTCTCCCACACCCGCTGGTTTGCCTCTGTCACGGCAGAGGCTGCAGCCCTTCGGGCCCGTCGGTGCCTTGCAACTGCCTCCGGTATCCTCCGGGATAACATATCCCGGAAAGACTCTTTCAGTCGGACGGCTTCCCTGACTACCGGTGTCCACCAGGGTGTTTGTGGGTTACCTCCCCTTGAAGCACCTAAGACCCTCAGACAACAGCTCCCCGCCGCAGCTTCCGCAATGGAAACTTTGAACATTGTCCACTCAGGTTCAATGCCCCCAGCCTCCACAGGGATGCACGAAAACCTCCGCCGGAGGTGTGAGTTGAAAGTCTGTCGGACAGGGGCCTCCTCCAGACGTTCCCAATTTACCAGCACTACCCGTTTAGGCTTACCAGCTCTGTCCAGATTCCTCCCCCATCCCCTGACCCAACTCACCACCAGATGGTGATCAGTTGACAGCTCCGCCCCTCTCTTCACCCGAGTGTCCAAAACATACGGCCTCAGATCAGATGAAACGATTATAAAATCGATCATTGATCTTTGGCCTAGTGTGCTCACGTACCCTTATGAGCATCCCTATGATCGAACATGGTTATGGACAATCCATGACTAGCACAAAAGTCCAACAACAGACAACCACTCTGGTTTAGATAAGGTAGGCTGTTCCTCCCAATTGCAACATGCAAGCCATATCAACTTAAAGGTGATATTGGGGTAGAAATCTCAGAGAAAGAAATTTCAAAACCTGAGCAAATAAAACCAGAACCATTGCACAATTTAATAGTCTTTACTAGTATATTACTGATAGTTGGACTAAAGTATAGTTGAATGACAATAGGAGTGCATTCTTCATGTCTGGGTTTATAAGAGGCATGATCAGTGACTGAAAATACTGGCATATATGGAAGTCTTGCTTTCAATTAAAACTACATGTACAGCATAAATAAACGCATACAGCATGAGCCCTTCTTTGGGAAATATAGGCATTGTCTTATTTTGTTCTCTCATCCCTCCATCTTTTACTCTCCCCTAGTCTTTTTTTCCATTAGTCTTTGTCTTTGTGTTCACAAGCAGCCCACGCAGCAGCCCTGGTTGTTGACTTTGTGTAAAATTATAGAGAAGGGGTGGCCAACACAATTCCACACATACATGTGTCCGGAAAGCTTGTGAATTGAATTCATTTCAGGGTGAGAGAGGGGCGATGAAGTATGCAGATACGCAGGACAAAACAAAAAAAGAGGGAGAAAAAGAGTGTGTGATATCAATAAAAGAAATGAGAAAAAAGGGAAAGAAAGAATGAGTGAACAACGAGAGAGACAGGGAGAATGATTTCCAGCTACAGCTGACAGCTGGAAAATGAGCCAAAGCAATATGCAATTGCCTCTGATGTAGTTTTACCTCCCGACGCCACCTCCTGCATCAGTGGCAGCAGAGGCTACAATTTGTGAGAAGGCGCGTTGCTAGGGAGTGGGAGGATTTTCAGAGAGTGAGCACCATTACAAATCTGGCTGGAGAGAAGAAAGGAAAAGCAGGGGGATAATGAAGATCAGGAGGGGAGTGGAGGGTGGGAGAGAGGCAGATCACAGGGAACAGGGACGATAAGTGAGAAGAGAGGCTGAAGGAGACATGAGAAAGAAAGCAATAAAGCTAATGCAACCAGGGCAGAGGTGAGGGCCAGAGAGGTTCAGAAAAGAGAGGGGGTGACAACAACAGAATAAAGGAGAAGAAAAATGTGCAGGCAGGTCATACAATACAATCTCTTAAAGTGTTTAATTTGAACCACCTCTTCCATTATGGCCTCAGCTCCATGTAAAGTAAAAAATGAGGGCCAGATAGATAGACAGATAGTTTACAAGACTGTTTTCACTGTGTATGTGGATTTGTGCATCTTGATAGAAGAAGTATTTGCAAGTATTTCTCTTTTTCATCATCTGCATTATTTATAAAACAATCAGTCGGATGATCCTTAGGGTAGCAATTTGCCCTCAGCGTGGTGCCAGAAACAGGAAGAATACATTGCAAGGAGGAAGATGGACGTTTTCATCACACACTACAACATTGTTGAGTGGAGAACAAGTGCAATCTTTTGTGTTGCTTCACTTCCCTCTGAGCTAGAGGAACGTGTGTGTGTGTGTGTGTGTGTGTGTGTGTGTGTGTGTGTGTGTGTGTGTGTGTAGCATTCACCCATTTCAATACATTATCAAACTGTGGAGGCCCCCTACTGGTTAACACTGGAAACACAACAATTGTGATATTTTTTAAATAAAATAAGCAAAAAAATGTTTTTCCACTTATGCAATGTAGGGGTGGTGGCCAAGTGATATGGTGGAGATCATGTGTTTGATCCCAAACCATTGCTTTAAAGGTCCCATGACATGGTGCTTTTTGGATACTTTTATATAGACCTTAGTGGTCCCCTAATACTGTATCTGAAGTCTCTTTCCTGAAATTCAGCATTGGTGCAGAATTACTGCCACTAGAGCCAGTCCCACAATGAGCTTTCCTTAGGACGTGCCATTTCTGTCTGTAGCTATTGAGGAGGAGAGGGGGGCGCAAAGTGGAGGCTGGGGTGTGGCCTTGACCAACTGCCACTTTGCTCCTTTGAAAGCCATGATGTCTCTTTCTCATGGGTGGGCCAAATTCTCTGGGTGGGCAAAGCGGAAGTAATCTTGCTTCTTATGACCTCATAAGAAACAAGATTCCAGATCGGCCCATCTGAGCTTTCATTTTCTCAAAGGCAGAGCAGGATACCCAGGGCTTGGTTTACACCTAACGCCATTTCTAGCCACTGGGGGAGCATAGGCAGGCTGGGGAATGCATATTAATGTTAAAAAACCTCATAAAATGAGCAAATCTGGAGGATTTTGGGGTTCATTGTCTTGCTTAAGGACACTTGGACATCCCTGTGATTATCAGGCACTCAGGCTACAGTCGATAAAGAAATCAGCATTACATTCATTTGGCAGATTGTTTTGTCTAGGGCATCTTCTATTTTCTTCCATATACATACATCAGGAGCAATTTGGAGTTGTGTTGCTCAAGGACACTTTGACATGCAGAGCCAACACAATTGTTTCTTTTGCCTCATGTTATTGTCCAGCTGTGTCATATAACCACAGTTCTACAGTGAAACCAAAATTATTTAAGATTAAGAAAAGATGTCGGCGTTTGAATTTAACTTATCTATCTCATCTCACCACTGTTTCCACAACAACAGTGAGACGTGTGGCCTTGTGACATACTGAGTGACAGACTACAGTGCGTGACAATCATAATGCACGCCATCCTAGGTAATAACAAAGGACGAGTGGGCTGCTAAAGTGAGTCACTTCACCTCACTTGCAGATATGCATTTAAGATAAAATGCAATCAAATATCTTGTTCCTGCATGAAAGGAAGACAAAATATGGATCAATAACAACACAACCCTAACCCACAGCCTTAGAAAAACTAGTTTATCTGCACAAGCACGACAACAAGGCTTTATGAAGGACAGTAAATATCACCCTCATAATGTGCATTATAACACAAAACACAAGTTAACCACTCAGAGGAACATAATTTTTTTCTGTTAGCTGGTCAAAGTGCAGTAAGTGATCTTTAGGGTACCATTTACAGGATGACTTTGGTGGTAATACTGTACAACTTTAATAGATTCATATCTGTTGTGCTTGACAGAGCGGTTCCTAAAAAAGTGTGAAGTGTATCTATGTTCTGAAGTGCTATAGAAATATTGAGTCCAATTATTATACGCTCATGGCATCTACTCTGTAGTGGCCGCTAGTTAAAGAAAAACCTACACTTTATGCTCTCTTATTAATAAATACTGAGATAATCAGCAGTGGAAAAAGCCACTCAAATGCTTCTGAGGAAATAATCAATAACCTTCAACCTTAGTTGAAACATTGGTTTCCAAGCAATGCTGCTGCTGTTGACAGTCAGATGAAAAAGGCTGGAGGGAACATGTTTACTACCAGAGAATAGACCTTTCAGCTTAGCAACATTCAGACAACAGCAGCTAGTGTGTGCATTCAGTTTCAATCAATCCTCACTCCTAATGTACCTTTGTGGTAAGCAAATAACACTACTCACATTCTCCCTTTGCATATGTAACCAAAGTTCATATTTGTCATCAAAAATCTTTTTAAAAAGGCACAGAATAGGTTTTTTTTCACCCCGAGACATTATATGTTTGTAGGAAACACCCAATCACCACTAGACCCACTTGGCACAGCCAGAGTCCTGTAATCCATTCTTCCTACAATCTGATTCAACACAGATGCCATTTCAATTTAACATTCTTTGATTAAGTCTGACTAAATTGACTTTTGTGTCAGCTGACCAGCGTGTGTGCGAAACGTTGTTGTAGATAGGATTTATTGGAAATTTTCCAAGTTGATGTGTAAGAATAAGTCTTAATCATCCAGAAGTGCTTCAGTAATAGCTTACTTGTATTATTGTCTGGAGCAACGGAAGTTCATTTCCAGTATAAAGGCCGATATCTGGCAAGACGTAAGGCTTTGCCTCTCACTCTCCATGTTGCCATTCTCAAAATTCCTTCGCTACAGGAGACAACAAACTTTGAGCAATTATTGGATATTGCAATATGGCAGGCCTGCTTGGTTCTTTCAGTAAAGTATTGTAAAGATTTACGAAGAATATGTTTACAGCATTTACTATCCAACTGGGACGTTTTTGGACTGATTGGTGGGATTAATATGGACAAAATAGACAGCAATACACTGGTAAGAGCAAATTACATTTAACCATGTATCCAGCTAATTCATATAGCTCACAGTGCTGTATTATGTGAACAGTTAATTTAATATTGAGTGTGGCGTTGTCTTTGCAGGGTGCAAATGTTCCAACAAAACAAATTCCTTACCGAGACCATTTTTTAAGCCACCGTCTTTGCATCCAGAGCTTAGTGCCGCCAAAGACGATTGTGATTGGTTTAAAGAAATGCAAACAACTCAGAGGTTTCTCCTATCCAGGAATGTACGTGTGGAGGAGCCAAACCTTACTTCACAGTAGTTTGGAGATAGGTCTGGCAATGCAAGACTACTAGTACTACAACTTGAGACACCATCTTATTTGACCCTGCCTGATAAAATTAACCATCACATTGGTGTGATGTTTGCAAAATCACCAGACTAGGAATGGGTCCAAATTTTGAATGCAGAAGCAATAACAGTCAGTTAACTACATAGAACCTGGTTGCTAATTTTCTTCAAAAACTGAGACATTTCCCACACAATACCACGCTCAACAGCAATCTTGTCCAACACTCAGTCCACTGTGGATGTAAATGGCACCTGTTGGTGGAAAAAAGAGTACCACTTACTGAGTATAATTACTAATTTAAAACACTAAACCTGGAGGATGTGCATTATATTTACATGCTTAAGTCATCAAGTACCATCAGAAACAATAGATAAGTGCCTATTATACAAAGGGTGAAGCACATAAGGATTTCAGAGCAGCAGGAACAGCCTGTCAAAGTCACTTTCCAACACTTCATTTGACAAGACAGATGACTTCGCTGGGAGCTTCAGTTTCACGGCAGAAGTTAGACAATTTGTGTAAACCCAGGAGACAGATATTTTCAAAGAAAAAAACAAATGACGGCAGAGAAAAGCCAAATTAGTAGAAAAGCAGGACTTAAAACCTCATTCAATCTACAGACACTTACGGTTGAACTCTCTGCGGCGAACATGAGGCCTCCAAGGTCTGTTTCGTATCCAGTTCAGACGTCGAGGTAGCTCCATGATGCCACGTGCCAGTGTGTAATGGCTACTCACCCATTGAAGAGCAGCACCCCGGTGCTTCTGCCCATCCCCAGGACAGATACTCCCTCCAGAGCATTAGTGGTCCCAAGTACCACCCTAAGCAGCCTGGACCAAAGTAATTCACTTTGTCTGCTGCCCGTCCTGCACTCTCTGGGAGAGAGCGGTTACAGTAGCTGTCATGGTGCTCGGCTGCATTGCCTCTCCACTGCTTTATCTTTTATGCATGAGTCAGTGGAACCCAACTCCTTCCACTCTTGGGGAGGGACAGAGGCAGGCCTCTCCCCAGGAATGAGTGCCTATCGCCTAGTGCACACCATGCTGAAATGTGATGCCTGTGCATGAAGCCCCCAGGGAGGCAAGGTGGATTGATAGACAGGAGCGGGGATTGGCCAGCTACTTGAGGAGGCTGGAAAGACAATGTGCAGTCAAAGACACCATGACAGTTTCTGTGTGTACATAGTAGAAATACACAGCATCAAGTCATCATCTAACTTTGGCAGTCTACTGAACCTACTTTTACAGCTATGTTTGTCTGCCACCCTCAATACTGTTTGTTGTTATACAGATTACAGATACTTATAATACTCATATATACACTATGTAACTAAATTATGTAGTCCACGCTTTACAAGATTATGCTCATCTTTTACTGATGAACTGCCAAGTTACTATCAGAACAAGATATTTTGTACTGCATCATTTAGTTTGCTTTTTTTTATCTGCAAAAAAAAAAAAAAAAAACAAATTATGTTAAACTTTAACACAAGTTTGGTTGACAGCTTCAAAACAACCTATTTACAAAAAAAAAAAAAAAAGTGTACCTGGAGCTGAATCAACAATCAACAGATCACTAAACTGCAGTTTGACAGGAATTCATGAAGTGTTAAAAAAACCATGACCTCTAGTGGCTGTGAGCTGCAACCAGAGGTGCAATACAAACCTATGTAGAAGACAGTGAAAAAGAATAGTCAGAGGCACTGAAACATTCTTTATTCAAATTAAACACAGGAACGTTCTGTCTCTATTGCCATTTGGTTTGTCTGTGTCCGAAATGTAATAAATAAAAAAAAAAAACAGTCAAAGCAAGCACTTAAACAATTTTACAAATACACAACATTGTCAAACATGACCCAAGCAGAAAACACACATTCAGTATTTGGTACCCAGTGAAACACATGTAAGTATATATGTTCATAACATGGCAATATATGAAGTAGTTTTCTTCTTAACAACACACACAAGAGTGACTATGTTTAAATGATGACAGAGAGGAAGCAACATTAAACAGATACCAGTGTGCTTCTATTGGCTGGTGTTGTGGAAGTGCTTGACTCAAGACACTGCATATGGTTCAATCTAAAGGCCTGATTATGTCTAGTTGAGAGTTAACTGACCTTTACTAAGATACATTTACTAAAACATTTGGCACATCCACGAGTCAATATGATTGTGCTCAAGAGCTATGTTACAATATCAAAAACAGACAAGGCCTTTGGCAGACCACACTAACGGAAGGCACATCCAGTTCCATAAGGACTAAAATACAAAACACCAAAGATTGACTTGTTTCTACCTGTAGGTCAGCACACTACAGCTATAATTCTCACTAGAAAGCTGATCCCCTTTGCAACAGGCCCACTGCACTCTGTGAGCAGAAAGATGGTCCAACTATCAGCTTGTTTAAGACCATTGGCTATGCAGGATGAATAAATGGTCCAAGTTGGTGATATATTCACAAGCCAACAATTACATTAAATCTCCCATTTGTGATACAAACTCTAAAGACAAGAGCGGTTAAAAAAAAAAAGATCATAAATATGAGCAACATGTGCCCATCAGCATGGTTGATCCTGAGGTTTGTTTCAACAAAAACTGCATACTGAAGACAAACATTACCTAGAGGAACCTGGCAGGTGCAGGTCTTAAATACAGAAACAATCACATACTGTATGTTTAAAAAAATTTTTTTTAACATTCTTTTCACCAGTTTGTGTTTGTTTGAAAGGAGAGAACAATGTGACAATAACAGCATAAACAGAAACATTCAAATTGTAGATGGACTGGAATGACACTTCATCTCATTGGTTGTCCCTGGACGTTATTAGCTACCACTAGAAGGCACTAGAAATCAAATATAGCCCTGATGCAATCAAAGGATTTAAAACATTTTACATGCATTACAGGAAGGTAGAAGCATATAATGACAGATTTATGGTCATATTCATATTCAATGACACATCAGAACAGGCTTGTTCAAAACGGCAAGGAAAAGCAGCACTTTTGTAATTAATCTCTTTAAACATCTTTCCATTTGGTCCAGTTAAGTAATAGATCAGAATAAAGCTTTTCTATAACCAAGGTAGTTGTCAAGCAAAACAGAAAATGCAAATGCGATGTGCAAATTTGCTGGAGAGATCTGTCAACAAGTCTGAGAACAATATTTTTGTACATCGTCTGGCTGCCTTACCAATACAGTTGATGTTTAAACTCTTACAAAAAAACAAAACATACATTTATGAGTACAACACACACTGGCAAATTACTTGTCTGATGTTGATGCAAACCAATCAAAACCTTAAGAGGCAAGTAGTGGGAGGGTCTTGAGGTCTGCAACTTTTAGCATTTAAACCATTGGTCGAGAGACCACTGGTGGGTCGAGTGTAATCAAAAATGAAAATTCTTCTTTTTCTGACTTTTTTTTCCCCCAATCAATGTTTTTTGCTAATTAATTTTATGATCTTAAATGCCCCTAAAAAAGACCAAATACGAATTAAATCATTGTTTGCAACCTGTGATGAGGGGTCACAAGCGTAATTTAAAAAAGGGTCACAAGGTTTTAACCATCCAGGCTCACCTTTCCAAATTCAGAGATGTCACATGTAAAGCATGGCAGTTTTCAATTTTACCTCTGTGTGTTTTCTGTAACAACCTCCAGTATGTGAATAAATCACCTCAGGCATCTTTGCTGAGTCATTACTTTCTGGATCGGGTTGTTAATTTCCATTTGTCGCAGTGTCACCCTAAGGCTTTCGGTCGTCAGTGTGTGTGTGTGTGTGTGTGTGTGTGTGTGTGTGTGGAGTTACAGTGTATCGGCAGAAGTGTGGAGGGAATTGCACGGCCAACACTGCATTGTGTAAACATGTGAATGTGCTCAGCTTTCACTAAGTTGTTGGAGGTTTATCACGTACATTATTCATTCAGAGCAAAAGCCTTCTCCTTAATATAATATATATATATATCTCATGTGTGAGGGGGGAGGATGTGAGCTCTCCTCTCCAGTTTCTTCATCCTTCTTTAATCAATCAGACTATACTTACCCAAAATCTTGGTTGTCTGCAGCTCACAGCTTCCTCTGTGTTCATTCTTCCTCTCCCATCCCTCCATACAGATTTCACACAAGACCTTTGTTGCTCCATCATTCCATCTTGTCTGGGTCTATATTGTCCAGGTCGATATCAGGCGAGGTCACACAACACATGCACAGTTTTTGGGTGTACAGAGAGATCTTATCTGGAGTGACAAACAAACAAAAAAACAAGGGTTAAACTCAAAGCTCAGAAACATCCATATTTGAAAATACAGTACTAAAAACAACAATTGCAGTGTTTTGGAACAAACAGCCTAAAGCATTTTTAATTTAAACATTTTAGCATTAGATTATTTAATGGGGGGAATTTTTCAACTTCAGGTTTTATACTTGCACTACAAAACCCTTTACAGAATGGGGGCTCTATATTTCACTGAACTTTGAAACACTAATCCCAATCACTCTTCAGCTCTTAACACTAAGACAAGGAGTTATTACATGTGGTAGCTGGTAACTTACAGTAAGACTAGTAAGCTACTTAAAGAAGTTATACATAATAATAATATCACACAACTACATTCATTCACAGGGAAATTGTACAGCTTTTGTCTCAGGACTTTGGTTATCAATGAATCAGGTCAATATATCAGCCGATATTGGCCTATTGCACATAGTGGATTTTTCAACTGTGAAATGTTCCGCTCAGTATGTATCTTTGTCACACTTCTGAAAAAAAAATCCGTATCAAGATTGTTTGTTGTATTATGTGTTTGTTAAATGACTTTGCGCCTATATCGTAATCGGATTTTTTAAACTCCAAAATATCAAAATCAGTCTCAAAAATCCAGTCCATCTCATCATCAGGCTTTAATTTCAACAGTACTTTAGTACAATTATATGTAACTGAAAGAGTTGTTTCAAACACAGTCTCAACCCTCCGTAACAGCTAAGAAAAGTCAACCTCTGAACAAGTGAGCTGCTCAGGCAATTCACCCGCCATGTTTTCTCAGACATGTTGGTCTGAACGGTCATACATTCTGTAATATGCATCTACATTTAGAATTGATTCTAGCAAAAGAAAATATTGTTTTGAAAAGCTGCCAAAGACTACAGTAAGAGGGTCTCCCAAAACAAACACGACTACTGCTATGACAATCTTCTTACCGAGCATTTTACTGAGGAAGGCTGGTCTGGAGCTTGGTGGCAGGTGGATGCAAATGAAGTAGACAGGTACACCAGACAGCGCCACAGCAATTCCCACCAGAGAGTTGATGGTGTCGCTGTAGAGGGGAACCACTACAAGGAATACGCTACACAAGCAGTAGACGATTGGGAAGAACAAAGACAGCTAAAGGGAAGTGGAGAGGACAGGCAGAGAGGGGCAAATTAGGTAAAGTGGAAGTAGAAAAAAAATGAATGGGGTAGCAAAAGGTCAGGGAGAAGAAAAAAAGAAAGATTAAACTTAAAACAATACCATTAACAAACATTATTAGTTTGAACCATATTCCTTTGATGATTTAATCATGGCTTTAATTGGCCTTAAATTGCTCCCCCAGTTTGCAGTGCAGTCACTTCTATGGTTACTAAGAGAATCTGATGAATTGAGTGATCAAAATCAAAACATCATCAGCTTTTATCATCATCATCATCATCATCATCACTTGGTACGGCCTGCAATGGAGGAACTGTTGATGAGTAAACAAACATAAATAAAGATCAAAATGCTTAAAGAGTTTAGAAAGCATGTCATCTATCTGACTGTATCCCTGTGGAGGTAAGATTGCAACTTTGTGTATCTTCTTGCTTTTAAGTTTCCTATTTATATAGTGTTGCTGTTCAGCTGCAGCACCTAAGTCTTAAGAGATGTCATGATATGGCAGCTTTGGCCGGCAATGTTTGGGTGGGGTGGCAATGTTTACCCAGCATGCATCTTTCTAACAGGGTGATGGCAAGGGGAAAGTCACATCCTTTTATATTTTTCCAGGTGTCTAGAGCCCCTTCAGCCAGACTGGTACATTTATAGTTAGACAAAG
Source organism: Percina caprodes (assembly GCA_013375575.1). Taxonomy (NCBI): domain Eukaryota; kingdom Metazoa; phylum Chordata; class Actinopteri; order Perciformes; family Percidae; genus Percina; species Percina caprodes. The sequence goes on along the minus strand of JABXJD010000021.1, from coordinate 2,926,033 downwards.
GAACAGCTCTTCCTCCCCCTCCCCCAGTTCGTCTCTCTCATGAACACAGACACTTATTAAACATGACACTTTGTAAATAGCCCCTTTCTCCCTTCGTAGTACTATTACAGCCAGTCCTTTGTCCCAGTCCAGGGACTGTCAGTGAAGATTAAATTGCAACACTTTGTAAAGAGAGACTTGTAGCCTACCTCCAGTATTGTATTTATTATTATTGAATCACCTTATTTTTATTTTCTGGTATAAGTGATATATACAAGTACTTTTTTCTGTTTTGATTGACACTAGAAGCTGCTGAAAACCAGACTCATAGTTCCTTGTATGCAAAAGCACACTTGGCCGATAAAACAGGTTATCCCAGTCTTTTACCAGTCTTTTGTGTGAAAGAGGCTTTAGTGAACATTTCTGATGATTTATGTATTTGTTGGTCCCTGTGGGTACCCGTCTGACTTTAAATTTCATATATCTGCATGTTTCATACCACGCTGATGCAGGAAAAAAAATCATGTGTGCCTGGAAGGCACAGTCACTATGATTCTTGAACAACTCCTACTGCATCAGTTCTTTACCTTTACAGGTCGGTGCATATCAGGAGCTTTGACGCGAAGGTAGATCAGGCTGGCTATTGACAGGCCGATGAACAACCAGTAGTTGAAACTGAAGTAGTTGATCAACTGGAAAACATCAGGCACAGACAGGTAGAACAGAGACATGCCACCCTGAAAAGTGAAGATCACAAACACACAAAAACATTTGAGTTTGGTAAAAAGCACACACCAGGGATACAGGCATCCAGAGTTGATCAAAACAATCAAATACACAATCTGATTTCAAGACACACAAAAATATGTGATACTAACATTGAAAAGCAGGGCAGGAATTGGTGTGAAACGCTGTATGTGGATCATGCACAGCACATTAGGCAGGTGGCCTTCTCTGGAACCAACAAAAAACAACCTGCAGGAGAAACAAAACAGTGAAAACACTTCACCATGTTTGCTTACAGTGTTGCTGACATCTTAAAATTCAAAACATTACAGGCAGAAATAGGATTTTGTAGAATATCATATATCTGCATTCAGGTGTGCTTGTATGTGATTACCTGGAGGCAGCGATGATGGAGGAGTTGAGGCCTCCATAGCAGGAAATGGCCACAGACAGAGGGATCAGCCAACGACCCCAGCCCAGCACCTCATCTGCAAATGTCTGAGGAGACAGCCAACACATGAATTTATTAGTAAGAGCATTGGCCCTTTACATTAAAACGCAGGATAGGAGTGTTTGCAATTAACAGTATAAACAGTTGGTAACGCTGATGATCTGCAAAACACAACTCAAATCATAGGCTTAGTAATAATGTGACTTCTGACTTGCACCAATAATTAAAAGATATTTTAACTTACTAATCTAAGCACGTTAACACCCCCCACGTGTAGGTCAGTGTAGTTCCTAAAAAAAAAAATAACTACCAACACTGGCCCCCTGTAACCTCTGCTTTTAATCCCAACCAGTTATGAATGAAGGCAACAAATAGGGGAGATAACAGCAGGAATTACCTCTGCAACAAAGAGATTTGGCAAAATGTTGTACTAGGGCTGAGACAAAGCTAAGTGACTATGAAGTGGATTTTGGTATTTACTAAGTAATCTCATTGTTTGACAAGTGCCGTTCAGCTGTCTGCACATGATCAGAAGTCAGAGCTCAACTCGACAGGTGGATACCAGAGAGCCAAATGTGCACTTCAACACTGATAGGTCATCATACAATTTAATCAATTAAAAGTTGTGTGCAAATTAGAGTAATACCTCTTGAAACTCAATTCTTTAGTCAGAATTCTTTTTAAGGATGTTTTACAGTAACTGAACTTTCATTGCTGAGGTGTTAAGGCTAAGTAGTGCAAGGGGGCCATGGGACGAGGTTTGCAGAAATATTTGCTGTACCTTAAATTCAAGAGAGCAGCTGTGACCTGTTAGAACATTAGTAAACCATTAGAATTAATACTAAATATGACCAAATACCAGTACAAATCTTACTCCTCCAATGGACTAATCACATCATTTACTTTCCCATGTTCCTGTGTGGGGCGCTAACCTCATTAGCTAAATGAGGTTCCTGCCATCATCTAGACTCTTGCAGTCACAGATAATCAAAGTGATTATTGAGCCAGACACTAGTGCCAGCCAGACTAAAAGAGATGACAGCAGAAGACAGGAAGGAAAAATCCAAACCTGCTGCCCCAATGAGGCTGAGCAGATGCTTTCCATTTGGATAAGCCCTGACTAATAGAGTTTATGGGTAGATATCAGGATGCACACATTAGGCTGGACTGCTGGATTTGTTATCTGCTCAAATGCAACTTCTTTAGTGCAGTGTGTGAAAATGCACTAAAGTTACTCACCACAGCAACGGCTTCGCTGTTGAGCACTTTGTCTGCATCCATGACAACGTAGTAAGCTACGTTTGTCAAGATGTAGATCACAGTGACAATGGGCATGGAAATAGCAATGGACAAGGGCAGATTCCTGAAAATGAGAAGTGTTTTTTTTACTGAAGAAAGCTGATAAAAATAATTGCTACAACACACGTAGCACTAAACACTTCAGAAAGAGACTCTACAAATGCTCACAGTCCATCTGCATCTGTGATGCATACCGTTTCTACTGGGTTAAATGAGGGCATAAGGACTTGTGAAAGTAAAAAGTAAGAATATTTAGTTTAAAGTCAGATTTATTAGTATGTGGTTAAGTAAAAGCAATGCCATCAGTATGAAGAATGAAATCAGAATGAAAATCAATAACGCTTGTAATAAAATCTTTCTGAAATACAAGACCTCGTACCTCTCTGGGTTTTTGATCTCCTCTGTGATGAAGTTGAGTGTGTCCCAGCCCGAGTATGAATAGAGTGCTGAATAGAGGGCCAAGGCCAGGTTACCAGGGTCCAGTTTGGAGCCTTTGAATGAGTCCTCAAAGTTCTGGTCAAAACCTACACAGGGTTGTTTCATGAGTAACATTTTCTGCTTTCATCATACAAGGCTAAATAACACACACCCCCACACATAAAAACACAAGTTTAGTAACAAAAGAAAACATTCATTCCAATCATGTGCTTCATCCTTTTAATGTTCAGTAAAGTCAGAGCAGGGATGTTGGAATAATACAAAGTTTCTAGGACATCCTACCTTGTCCCAGCTTAACCAGGCCAGTAATGATGATGACAATGAGAGCTAGGACCTTAGCTACAGTGGAGATGACCTGAAGAACAGCACCCCATTTCACTTTCATACAGTTCACACAAGTCAGCAAACCTGATAGAAAGAAACAGTAAGAAAACAGCAGATAGATAAAGCACAGATTCAAATTTAAAGTCAAGAACTTCAGAAGAAAATGTGTTTTGATTCATTTAATGTCTGTAATTAATTTTCTATAATGAAAGTCAATGAAAAAAGGACTGAGATATACAATCATATACTGAATATTTGTTAAGTGGGATAAGGGCATGAGTAAATTCATTTATCAACTTCAAAATTCTGTTTTGCACTGTTTATGTGATAAGAGCACAAACTATTGATCCAAGGGGATTTCCATTACTGAGTTTGAGGCCCTTCCCTGTCACACAGCACAGGTTATAAATCTAAACTATAGATAAGTAACAAAACCCATGTTTTATGGTAGGTTAAAAGCTGTATTTACATTGCAGTTATTCTCCTTAAATGCCCTTTATCTGAAAGCATCACAAAGATTTAGGATAGCTATTCACTAAGCGCAGTAGGATTAAGAAGAAATTAAGTGTAGCTGCACAGAAATGTCTCTAATTGTTATGTAAACAAAGGCTAACTTAAGCAGCTATGGCAACCACATAGTAGTGTGTTATATAATTAAATGCAGCATGCATGGTTTAACAGCTACAGAGCATTTTAACACAGCGTTTCCTTATAAACATGGCAGTTCCCTTTCAACTGTTGTGAGAACTTCCCTTAAACTCTTCCTCGAACATTCAACAGTTTGCAATTGACTTAACAGGAGTCACATAGAAGGTGAACATGCACTTACAGCAGCTAGTCACCTCAAATTAAAGCTAGAGACATCACTGTAAACATAACAGCACACAGGCAGGGTGCAAAAGAGAAGGCAATTTAGCAACCGATGCCGAAAACAGGTCCAACACCTGAACATACTGTGATTTATTTTATTTAGACCTGTGGTTTGCACAGTAGACAATCTCAACACTCTCTTACATATGATGACAGCAGCGATGAGGCGGACGGCGTCATAAGGCGCTGGACAGCTGGGGTAGAAGGGCTTAACCAGGTAGTTGGAGAAGGTCAGAGCTATCACTGCCTGACAAGCAGGCTCAACTATCATCAACGACGTCCACAATCTACAGAAGTGATAAGTCTTAATTATAATTCATAAATATAACGTTTTGTTCAACTTTAGTGAAATAGCAATGAATGTCATACTTTACATATCTCTACCATTGGAAAAATGTCTTTCCCGATTTTAAATTCTGTACTGCACATGCTTGAATAATAATAATAATAATAATAATAATAATAATAATCTCTGATATTAGTGAACTGCTTCTACTAACTAACACTTCCATGAAAGAAAATGTTAATATATCAAAGAATATACCATAACTATGTGAGGCTAGCAAAGGATACATATGCCAATTAATTAATTAATTAATTAATTAATTAATTAATTAATCTCTCTAACATATGTGGTATGTGTTAAAACAATTTGTCTGCAGACGAAAAAAAAATGATATACCGAATAAAAGCCAAGAAACCTCCAAAAGCCTCCAGGATGTAGGCATAGGAAGCACCAGATTTACGGATGGTAGTACCCAGCTCAGCATAGCACAGCGCTCCAAACACTGAAAATATCCCTCCAATGGCCCACACTACCAGGGACAAGCCAAACGAGCCTGTGTACTTCAGAACCCCCTGCAGGACGAGAATTGAGGAAAGACTATAGAGCATAAAACAAATTTCAAAGGGCCCTAGTTTCAGTTTGTTTAGGGTGCTGCGAAAGCTGTCAATTGAACTCTGGTACAGTAATAATGTGATGCAATAATGTTTCATAATACAATGCATTTTACAATCAAAGTCACTATTTTCATTTTGTTGATATGAAAATACATGTTGACGTTTTAGTTAAATCAGGGAAAATACAGTATAAATAACAGAAAAGACCCTTACCTTAGGTGAGACGAAGATCCCGGAGCCTATCATATTTCCCACAATGAGACAGACCCCATGGAGGAGGGAAATCTCCTGCTTCAGCCGCACACTGCTGCCTTGAGACCCTGAGTCTACCTCAGCAACCATTTTGAGGGATTTACAGTCTTCAGCCTTAACTAAGTGGAAGTAACAAATAAGCGACAAGGAGTGATAAAGAGGACAGACTGATTCTTAGCAGAACCAGGTCAAAGCCAATGAGACAAGCAAGAGAAAGAAATGAGTGTAGACTAGAAGAGAAAGTGAGGTGGAAGGCTAGAAGGCTGAGACTATGCCTGTTTTAAACTGCCATTGTTGAATCTGAGGAGTCTTGTTTCTGGGATAATCTGTAAGAAAGAAAAAACAGTGTCACAGAAGTGCTTTAGAAGAAGACACTGGGGAAAATGGGGTCATTGTAATTTTATTTATTTTTTTCCTTTGCCAAGAATTGGGTTGGGTTGTCTATAGCTCTGTAGCTTCCTTGATATAGCAAGAAGAGGAAGAGTTAAGTTTCAACTTGTCAAGCAGGTTGTTTCCCTAAAGGTAGAATATTGTTTTAAGTATGACTTGACTGTTGACTGAGGCCCCACCTCCCCGGCTCAGAACCAGAGAGTGACTGAAGAGAGGGAGCGCCGTACAAAGAAATAATTAAGAGGAATAAAACGATCTTTTTAGATGTTTGCACGGCAGTGATGTTCATGTTATACCTTAAAGAATGTGGCCAAACCACAGACCGAATTAGATCAGGACAAATGCTAATGAGGCAGTCTGAGGTAGTGTCCTCATTTAGGATCCTAGTGGCCTGAGGGTAGAAGCCCCTCCAGAGCATCTGAATGCTGGCTTGGTATATCCGGTACCTTCTACCCAACCTCAACAGAAGGCTGTTGTGGTTTGGATCTTCAATGAATATCCTAGCCTTTTTCTTAGTATACATTTGAATAGTTGCTAAATTGACTGCGTTTGCAGAGCATGCTCCAGTATATTAATTCCAGTTCTTCTTATTAACTAGTAAACTGTCTGAACAGTCACAGAAAAGTGTTGGTGCACAAGCTTTCCAAAAAAAAATATTATTTCTGATGGCAAAGTTCACTCTGTGCTCCCTTTTTAGAGTAGTGTAACTACTAAGTAGTATAACAAACCACTGGATAATCAACTGACCAAAAACTCTAATTTACTAACTTCCGTCATTCACCTAGTAAAAAGACCTAGGCCTAGTTGTGGATTCTGTTAAGATGTGATTGCTTTCCCATTTTCCTCTATGGGACAAGCGCCATGTGTCCCATTAACTGACCAATGTAATTAGGCTATCATCTGGTCTGCATGCCTAAGCCAATAAACTCAAAGAAAACATCTCTGTGGATGAAATGATTATATTCTCCAGTCACAACTACAGTTACTGTTTATTTACCCCCTCCCCTGATCATTAGAAAAACACAGGATAATCATCACTTAGTTATTAAACTTTGCTGTTAACGCAACAGCTTTTGGATACATGGGAGGAAGCGGTTATCTTTGTAGGCCTAGCTGTGTCACGTAAGGTACAAGTTTGAAAACTGAACTACAGTGAGAGCGCAGACAGGATGGTGACGTGAAGTGACTATTGGGTTTCAAGGTTAATTGCACACGTATGACTAGAAATGTTAGCTTAGCTAACACTAATCAATCTATCTAACTTTTGTCATATATGGTTCACGGTACCGTAACCAAAGCACTGCCCTCCTGTCATTCCACTCAACACACCACCATTAACGTTACTTCTTGCTGTTAATGATTAGCGCCAGATGGATGCTTGATAGCGTTGTTAGCACTGGCCCGACACCTGACCAAGAAGAGTGTAAGGAATCAATCAAAACGTGTTTCACTACGTTAACATTAACTCACTAGCTAACACCGGTAGGTAGCGTTACCCATCTAAACCGTCTAAATTCGCTGTGCTGCAATGTGACATGAAGCTAACAAAGCTAGCTGAGCAATTGATAACGTTACAACGTAGTTGATGCGGTTGATGCTAACGTAGTCTGTGATAAACGTTAGCCATATGGAAACGAGTCGCCTTCGTGCCATTTATCTCCGGACAGAATTTAAAAGTGTATGTAGTCAAAATAAAAAATAAAATTATAGAAGCTAGTTACCCTTGTAGCGCCGTCTTTTCCTCCAATGGAGCAAGCAGCAACCCATGTGCCGTGTTTCAGATTCGAGGGACCAACTTTAGCTGGTGACTTAATCCACAGGCACAAACATCTGCAGCAGCTAACTCCTCCTCATCCTCATCATCACCATTACCGCCAAAGGATGGTTGGCCCCACCCACGGACAGAAAGACCGAGGAGGACCCATAGGCAGTTTGAGAAAGGGAGGGCCCCAGACTGCAGTACGCAGATCGAGGAGTGTCTCAACGTGGGTGAAACTATAAGTGGCTATAATTAAGTAGGCTAGTTTTGAGGTTGTACTTTCTAAAGTATTTACATTTTTTTTTGCTCTTGTATCCTACTTCTACTCCACTGCATGTCAGAGGGAAATAATGTACTTTTTACTGCACTACATTTATTTGGCACTTATAGTTTCTTTTTTCATTAAACAAAACGTATTAGCTATATGATTGAATTCAAGCATAGCATGTGTGTATCATTAATGATATGATGCTATAGATTATTACCAGGCATGCCAGTCTGAGTTGGCAACGGCTATAATATTATCTATAGCTCATCTACTTACTTTCTATATTTAAATGCATCCATTTAAGTCGTATTAATCCTGTGCTTATACTGCATTTCTTTTATATTCATGTTCAATTGCACTTCATTTTAACCTTGTTAATATTTTTGCGGCCTGGGTCTTGCTTATCTTTTATAAAGCAATTTATGTTTTTGAAAGCCTCAATTCTTTTCTCTTCTTGTACCCCAACTTCAACCGTTTTATCGGCATGTTCCTTCAATGTGTATTTCCCACCTACAGCATTATTACAAAACACAACTAAAAACTTCTGTTGTGGTTAATCAGTGATCATTCACAAGGTCATCTTAAATTTGTGTATCGTTTTAAATAAACAGTAGCTTACGATGTGCTTTGTTATCTATGCAAACACGCCTTTTGATAAGGAACATGCCGTTGGAGTTAGGAACTGTGGTCATACTTTGTATTCCCATCATGCATAGATTTAGTTGTCAATAAAACTAGTACAGACATACCAATAACTGCAAAAACCTATTAATTAAAGTTGCTAAATGTCTGAATGAAGCTTAATTGGTCTTGCAAGGTATACAATTAATGATTATATATGTTGTAAGATTCTCTTAAACCATGCAGTCCTCCAGCTAATAGCCTAACTTGAGATTTGCTGCCATCTAGTGATTGTTGTTTTAATGATTCCAGCCACTTATTTGATGTGTTACGGTTTGACCGTATTTTCTGCAGTCACAAAAGGTAATAACTTGTATTTTTTTTTGTCCGTTTGCATGGATTGGGATGCTTTAGGCCGTGGATGAAAACTGTAATTCTGCTTCAGCCTGATTCTCTGATGGTTAGGCTTACAAGGCCCTAAAATCGAAATTTTATGAAAATGTTAAAAAGAAGAAGAAGAAGTATTTTAAATCTACTTAAGTTTGTGAGTAATTATTCCTCTTTAAGCACCATGGACAGAGACTGTGGCAGTTCTGCAGGCTACGTCCTGCTCATTACCACAGAAACAAAGAGGGAAACACCCACCGTTGAAGGGCCTGCACTCTCCATTATAAGGGGACATTGGATTTGTAGACCTTTGGTTAGTAGAGGCGCGTCAAGGGAGTATGGTAGCTAATATGCTCTAGGAGGCACATAAACGCTCATTACTGACCCAGTGTCAAGCCAATCAGATTTTATGTTGAAACCCTCCTTTACGTAATTCCACAATAAAGCCTTTCAAAATGTGGCGAATGTAAATGTTGGGTGTGTTGTGGGGAAATACACACTTACAGCTTTATCATGCCAGATTCCACAAAACAGAAAAGTGCTATAGGCCTAGCCTATAAATGTAGACATATCGAGCTGGACAAGTGCTAGGATGTTCAGCTGAATGTATCATATGGTAGGCGTTTAGGCTACAACTAGAATATGCCTACATTTAAATAGCACTTATAAGATAATGTTACAAAGTCATTTACAGTAAAAATAATAAACAAGTTAGGGATGCAAGATATTTAGTGTTTACTATCACACAGGCCTATGTCATTAAATATATTAAATCCTCACATTTGAAAAGCTGGACCAAGGGATTTTTATTTTATTTTATATTTGAAATAGGCTACTAAAACAAATTATTGCAGATTAATTTTCTGTTAGTTTATAAATTGGCTAATCGTTGCAGCTCAACGTCGTAGTAGAGTAGGCAATGATCGTATAATTGAAATGAAACTGTGTCAACCCATGTTCATTATGGAACATGTTTTCGTATTTTATTCTGAAGGCTAGTTAGCACACTTCCGGTGATGAGTTATTACCCGCTGACTTGACTCAGCTCATAACAGACCACCAGGCGCACCGGCAGTCCCCGTCTCTGCTGACTCAGTGCCTTACCAGCAGTCTCTTCAGCCCGAGATACCGCATCCAGCAACCTACGCACACTCCACCGACCAACCGCCCCGGCACCACCACCGTACAGAAATGGCTAAGACCGCAATCGGTGAGTTTGGTTTTGACATTTTTTCTGTTAGATAACAGCGCGCTTTGCAGGTTTGAGGATACTGAGAGGTGGCGACACCCATGGCACAAAAGGATGCTGAGGGTTGATTAGAGGGAGCGGTCAAACTCCTCTGCAAGTCACTCCTTTAAAATGAAGTTACTGGATTGAAGTAGCATTTTTCTATCTTTCAACCTTTCTTTTAAGTCATATTTGTGGTTATTGTTTGATCCTAAAAACCAAATAAGTGCCGATCAATATGAGCTACTTTGGGTTTCAGTTTGCCATATCAGTGACGCATTTTTTTTTTTTAAATTCACTTTAAAAGAAAACGAATAAAAAAGATTGCATCCACATCAACACAACAAAAGCGATTTTATTTCCTCACACAGCAACATTTTGTCGATGCCTGCCTGCCGCACCTCACTCAGTGTCGTGCAGCATAATGCAGCGCCAGCGACCCCACCCAACATCTCCGGTCCCTTCAAGCAAGCCAGCCGCTCTCTCCAGGGTGTGAAAAAATCACCGTGGCAAATCTCCTTATAAAAAACTGGGCCATCCTATGTCGCTTTAAGTGTAAAGCCTGCTTAACCAATTTTGTGGGTGACCGCTAAGGCTTGAATAGAGAGAGAGAGAGAGAGAGAGAGAGAGAGAGAGAGAGAGAGAGAGCATCCTTTTCCAGAATTGCTCTGCATTCGAGGGAAGAATTTACGACTGAGGATGAAAATAAATGTCGTCTCAGGAATATCAGACCCCAATCCTATTAGGAAGGTTATATACTGTAAATTTGGCCTATTGTGTTCAATAAGTGTATTATTATTGAGGCTTTAGGCTAGTGTGATGTGACAATATTTGGTAGAAATGAAATTAGATTGCATGTTATAATAGGTGGTAGGCCTTGTATTTGTGTCATTCTATGAATTTTCATATCAAGGCTTGATATATTATCATTTATGTGCTTTACATTATTTTAACATGTTAGGCCTATAAACACTGGATGTGACCTGCAGGCTTAATCAAAATAAGCCCATATCTGACATTAAGAAACGTGTGTTTGCTATTAGGGCTGCATATATAGGCTAAAAAGTGTAATGTGCTGTGGCCGGTTGAGGGTATGGTCTGTTTGTTTGCTGGTTGACTAGGCACTTGATGGATGGAGCAGCATGCAGACAGACAGCGGTAAGGGGTCCTGCATGGTGTCTGCGCTGAGGGACATCGGCAACTAAACCCTGACTCTTATATTTATTCCCCTCTCCTCCTCCTCCTCCCCTTCTCTCCTCCATGATTTAAGATGTGGACAGGCAGAATGGGATGGGCAGGGAGCAGACACTCTGGGAGAAAGCAGTCATCATGCCAGTCAGCACCCAGCAGGCCGTTGAGTTCATGTTGGCTCACTTCATTTACAGAAACATAGCAGTGCTCTGAATATTTGTAGAATTACATGTGGAATTAACTTCTACTTTTCCATTCTTCTGAGATGGAGGAGCAAAAACACCTTTAATGCAGGATAAATATACACCTGTATATATGTGAATTTGTGTGTTCTTTTATTCCTTGGAGGAGAACTAAGGATAGATGTATGAATGATCATCTATCAACTAGCCCACAAACAACCTTGTGCTCAGAACCACTCCCTTGTGCATTAAGGCCTCTTAGCACTTTTCCTGATCCTTTGTCGCGCACACTTGTTATATCCAATTAGGTGTGGTCATTCAGCTGGTTCCCTAAAATCAATTCCTTATGTACTGAGACATCAGCTTCTCAGACAATTGTACCATCAATTTCAAGAAACTGGTCACGTCCAAATCCAGCTACATATCTGATCGTATCATTTGCATCACTATTCTCATAATGGTCCATGTGCATAAAGCTCATAAAGGCTCCTGGACTGAATACTTGCTGATTTATCACCAAGTCTCGTCGATCAATGCAGCACACATCCATTACTGGTTCAGATGACGGCTGCTCTTTGAAATGAGGCTGAGAGGAAGAGGTGACATCAATCCAGTGATGATGGCATGATGGCAGATGCCCACAATCTGTTCATCACTTGTGAAAATCAACATCTGTATAAGACAGGTTAGACATTTTAGCATCCTAGTTTGGCAAATTTGATGTTATCCTCAAGTGTTTTAAAGATTCGGGAATTTCCACACACCTACCTCTATGGTTTGCACTTGTAATGCGCTGATCTGTTGCTGTAACAACTGGGTTGATTAATTAATTAGTTGTTTGACATAAGTTTATTAGGCAACTATTATGATAATCGGTCAGTCATTAAAGTAATTTTTCAAGTACCGGTAAAAATGCCAAAAAATATCTTGTTACAGCTTCTAAATTGTGAGGATTTGCTGTTTTATATGTTTTATGTGATAAACAAATAATAACTGAATATTTGGGGGTTGACATTTAAAGCCAACAATGGGCTTTAGGAAACTAAGATGGGTATTTTCACAATCATTCACAATCATCACGTTTTATAAACCAAAATATTATTGATTAATTGAAAGTGATCCTCAGTTGCAGCCCTATACACTGATCTCCTTGGACAGAAACAGGGTGTGGTTTAGAAAAAAAACTCCGCCAGCCCATCCATCCTACATGAAATCTCTGGGCCTGCCCTGGATCATCTGGGTGCCATATTGTTTCATTTAATAGCCAATTTTGCCGTAGTAATACCTTCATCATTTTGTGATTATATTGTTGCCAGGTGGCATAGCTGTAAAGGGCCTGGATGTGCTGAACACAGATACCAAGCCCATACTGCTGCCAGGTTATAGGACCCAGGAAGGCTGTAACACTGTGATACACTGGGTCAAATAGCCTTGTCGTCGACAGTATCTTTCATGTTTTTCACTTTGTGCCTTTTTGTTCAAAAACAGTGACACTGTTGCCTCTATTTTTAAAGTGGGGGTTGGACATTTTGGAGAAGTAGAAGGTCGTGAGGAGAGTGGTTGAGATAAGTAAACGAGCCAAATAGAGCTGCAGTGGTTTGTGTTACTAGCAGAAATGAAGCTGAGATGCAGACATTTGACAAACAGAGTACAGACAGAAATTTGGGATTTAGATGGAAAATATATCAGCAACAGATGAAACAGAAGCTTCGGGATGCCTGCGGTGGAGGAGAGGTACTGTATATATTGATGATCTGACTACGCTCTTTAGCTGATGGATTGGAAGAGGAAGTGCAGACAGGAGCAGCTCTCTGAGGGGATGCAGAGCTGATTGGTTGAAACCAGCCTGCCGGAGTGAAGTAGGAGCATTAAAGTTGTGTCATGTCTGTCTGAAATTAATTTGTCTCATCTCAGATTGACATACCTGACCCAGCATGTTTGAAACTCAGTGGATATCTTTAAACAGACGCTGGTGTTTGGACACTTCCTGCTGTGGAAAGTCATTCTGGATCATTTGTCATTTTTATGTATCTGATCCACTGGGAATGAGCTTATTACCACAGCAGTTACAGAAGGGGAAATCTTTTATCTCAGGAGAAATACGGAGGCAATTTCATATTTTTGCACAATAAAGAATCTCATATATTTTTGATTAGGGACATAAAAGAAAAATCTCTATTTCATTTTACTGTGAGGGCTTATCTTCCAAGAAATTAAATTTCCTCCACTACAGTAATAGTGAACACCAAGCTTCCTCACCTCAAAAAGAACTAAACAAACCAGATTAGAGCAGCTATGATTTGTTGTTGGTTAGCTGACAGACAGAAAATTAATCAGCAACTATTTTGATACTCAATTAATCCTTTCATTGTCAAAGTAATTTTTTAAATAAAATGCCAAACATTTGATGCTTCCAGCTCCTTAAATGTAAGGATTTGCTGTTGTTAATGGAATGTTTTTGGTTGTTGAATGTTCAACTATCAACTTTAAAAATGACAATTAACCATATATATGAGAAAATGAGCCAACAATATGATTATAAAAATTAGCGTGTGTTTCAGCCCTAAACTATAAATCTAGAATGAAAACAGTATTGAACACAGAAAAGACCCCACCCTGAACTTGGCAGCCACTGAACATGAATCTCTGCTCCAAAAGCATTTAACCCCAATTACCTGCTCCACTGAATTGTTAACTGTTTGAGTCTTCAGCTGTCAAGTGGGGTTTTGTGTGGGAGAAAATGGCTGCTGGGGTCTTGACAAATACACAACACTTAATGAGTAAGTGACAACCCTCTAAAAGCTCTGTCCCCCCCTCTCTCATGAGCAGAAGTGGTGCGGTCTGCTAATTACAATTTTAAGTGCTATCCACCTGAGGTGGCTGTTTCAAGGATATCCTCGGGGCAGTTGATGGTGGCTGCAGGTCCCACTGGGAGCGGCCCCCTTTTCTGGTTTTTAATCCTCCAGTCTGGGATTACCATTTGTATCAAAAAGGTGCTACAATGACAGTGAAGCCCCACCCCCACAGCCAAACATTTTCTCCATCTTCCTCCATCCTCTTTCCTTTCATCTGACAGAAATCTCCTGTTTTTTCTCCACCTTTATCTCCATTCCTACTCAACCCCTATCTCCTTCCTTCCAGTATATCTCTGTTTCTTTCAACCCCTTCCCACCCTCACTCACTTCCTCCTCAGGGAAGGGGTTAACAAGGCCGTCAGAGAGTAGCGAGCGCTACTTCTGAGAGTTGATCACATTACTGTGGCATCTGCCAGTCTGCAGGGCAAAAAGCGAGACACAGACAGAAGAAGAAGAAAAAGAAGAAGAAGAGAGAAAAGGATATGGATATACACCATACACCACCATGGAGAAGCATTTTCACAGCAAATCTCATTTCTGGCTTTGCTACTGTAGCCCACTGCAAATCATGAATCAATGTGGCACACTTCAGCCCTGCAGGCCTTGTGCTCTGGGTGATGGATTATGCCATAATATGACAGTCAGCATGCAAATTTTCTCCATGAGGCGGTGCACCTTGACAGAACACAGCAACCATGTGCAAAAGCAGAAAATTTCACAACATGCAGTATGTTGCAGATATTGTGGCTGTTCTCCCTGCAGGGACTGCTGCTGAACTCTGGGCTCACATTACAAAGTAGTAGATGCCAAAAATACAGGAATAAAAAAAATCAAGGTTAGACAAGGTTGGCTGTTCTTTTCTTTTCTGTTTTTTCACAGTCTGCCCTTTGGAGCACTTTGTCCCTCCCTATTGTGTAGGGTGCAGGTTGCCAAATACAAGTAGTTTGATTTGATGCCAGCTTTGCTTAGCCAGTGTTCTTAACCTTTTGGACCATAAATGGAACAGGGGTGGACAGTCAGGTTCCTGTGTTATGCTGATAAGCTGAACCCTTGGCTATTAGCCTCTATCCGCAAGCCACAGACAATGAAGATAAGAAACAACCCAAAAACTAATATAACATCTAACATAAATCCTTGATTCTTTGCTTTCTAAATTACCTGAAAGCATGATGTTTTTTAGTGTGAGCCACAGAATGTCTGAGAGGCAATAGGGCGTTGGTCTGATAAATAATAGACCAAAATGAAATGCATAGCTAATGACGTGTGGAGAATCCTGTGGGGATGGCAGCATCTTGGCTGTTATTATTAAATTAGGCATTGTAAGGACACATCCATCCTGCTACCCTCGTGACTCAGTGAAAACAAAGGCTATAAAATGCCTCCAAAACCCAGGGCAGACATCCTTTGATGAGGTCTTCTTTTAAGAAGACTTGATGATTAATTATTCCTCTAAAAATCTGAATATTTACATCAAAGACCTCCTGTGGAGGTGGAAATGGGTTAATGATGTTATCATGTTTTCGTATGTTAGTAGGCTAATGATATGTTATGTATGTGCATGTGTGTTTTAAAAGTTTACATACACACAGTCATGTTTAAATCTTCACCCACAGCTTACAAAGAGAAGATGAAGGAGATTTCCGTTCTCTCACTCATCTGCTCTTGTCTGTACCCCGAAACCCCCAAAAACATCATGGGTGACTTTGAAGGTACGTGGTAAATAGACTGAAGATTTAATTTTCACATCTTCATTATAAATAATGCTTGAATTAAAAGTCTTTCTTTCTTGTTTATGCACACACATGCAGACATGGACATCAAGCCTATTAACAAGCGAGCCTCAGGTCAGGCCTTTGAGGTCATCCTTAAGCCGACCTCCCCTGTGTCTGATGCTGCCCACTGCGTCACCACCCCCCCAAAGAGGGACCTTTCCCTGGAGGACATCCAGAAGAAACTGGAGGCAGCTGAGGAACGGAGGAGAGTAAGGATGTTGCCAATCATATTCATTGCACCCAGCTGCAATGTAGCACATTGTTTCAATTAGTGCTAAGAGCTACAAAAAGCTATTTGTGATGCCAAAACAAAACCATTTCTGACCCAAAACAAAAGGGGAAATTCAACCACATACAACAGGAATAACTACTTGGCTTTGCTTGGCATCAAATTTGATGTTTGGAAGATTGGTCAACCATGAGTCACATTGACTACTGCAGTTGAAAAACCATCATGGAAGATCTAATCGGACATTGGCTAATTCTTGTATCTCATTGATTTGAATTTCAATACAGTCGATACAAGCAGCTGACAAATCCAGGGGCCCACCAACAAATCAATCAATAAATCAATAACTATAATAACAATCAATTTATTTGTTTAACACCAGCTGTCCAATACTGTAGGTCAAACATGCAGTATATTTTTTAAATTATAGTATTTAACAAGATAACATGAACATGGCAATAATCTTACCTTCAGACAATTGCTTATCATTACCATGTGAGTCTGATTATATGCAGCAGCTCTGACTAATGCTTAGGTTTAGAAAAGAAAGAATCTATGAGTATTCAGTAAATCACTGTCTTCCTCTATCGACCTTTCTCTTTGACTGATTTCCTTCTTCCCTCCAGTCCCAAGAGGCACAGGTACTCCGGGTCCTGGCTGGGAAGCGGGACCACGAGCGCGACGTGCTGCTTAAGGCTATGGAGGAGAACAGCAACTTCAGCCGCATGGCTGAGGAGAAGCTCCAGGTGAAGATGGAGCAAAACGAGGAGAACCGACAGGCTTACTTGGCTGCCATGATGGAGCGCCTGCAGGAGAGGGTGAGCAGCAGGGGCATAGCCATGAGTTTAGATATACTGAGATCATAAATCCAAGTCACCGCTTCTTCAGAAGATTTTGTCTCACAATTATTCTGATTATTTGGATTTATAACATTCTGTTTATCCATTTAACTGTCCAATTATAATGTCCATACAATAAGTTTTATTAATACAAGTAATAAGTTCTAAATAGGTTTCTACTTGCTAGTTTTAAACTAATTATTTACTACTACTGTAAATTAGGTTGCAAAATTAACCTTTAAAAATTGTCTAAGCTAAAGACTTTAGTAATGTGCAAACAGCTAGAAAATTATGTTTAGTGGCGTCCAGTCAAAAGCAGTCAACTACATGTCTGGAAAAAAGAGGTCTGCTTATGCTAACGTAAATGATGCTATTTAGCTCATTTAGTTTTATGTTTTGTAATTTGAGGTATATAATGTTATTTGTGAAAGGTAGTTTGAAATCTTTCAAGTTTACATCATCATTACACAGCATTTTGAGCAAGTACCAGGTCATACATGTTAGCTTTATTCCATTAGCCACCTCTTTTACTCTTCACTATGAGTGGGTCATATTTTAGCAGGCTAACATTAGCTTTGTCAGTTGCTTCAGTTAACATGTAGTAGTTCCTCCAGGCAGTTACTGGGTGTTTGTACTCAGTAGCATTCACGCAAGAAGAAGCTAGTTTGTGTGGTGCAAGCGGTTTTCATTTAATCTTCACTTGCAATATTGGAGGCTAAGTCTGAACTCAGGCAGTGTACAACTGGCTCCTTGTGAGGAGGGTGGAAGTGATGAAAATTTTAAAAAAATGAGTAGACTGAAAAGAAAGACATGCAGCTGGAGACACGAGAAAGAACATTTTCAGGATGTCTGAAAATGGAATACCTTTCAGAGAATAATTAGATTTGACAAAGACAAAAATGGAGTCTTGTGCTTGGAAGGTGGGAGACAAAGAATCAAATGAGTGGGAGAGAGGAGGACAGGAAGCAGGAAAGATAAATGAAGTAAATGTTCACTGCATAGGTAAAAGAAGAGAAATGGTGACATGAGCAAGAACAAATGTCAGGAAAGGCTCGGCAGCAGAAGAAAAAAACCATGACATCCTCAATCTGTGTTTTTTCTAGGAGAGGCATGCTCAGGAGGTGCGCAGGAACAAGGAGTTGAGAGAAGAGGTGACAGCATGAGAAGCCCCAACAGGTTCTACGTCCCACCTTCAACCCCCCACCTCACCCGATACCACCACCACCCCCAACCCCGAGGAACACCCCTCTCCCCACCTTATCCCACATGTCCTTACCTTCTCCACTCCTTCGCCATACTCCCCCATACTACTATGAAACTACCACAGCCTGAGATACCACCCCGAGACAGTGGGAGGTTCAAATGGGGTTAGGGGTGGAAAGAAAAAGCAAAAATAATTTAGAAAAAAGAAGAAAAATTAATGTCTCCCACCCACTCTTCCCAAAAAAGAATGTTTTCGCTCCGTTTCAAATGAGAAGAAAAAAAATCAAATTGACAAGTGACAGTGGGTAATGGTTTTGTAAATACTTCTTTTTTTGTTATATACAGTGCGATACAAGCAGCAAAAGTATTGATTGCAGTGTGCCATTTTTTCTATATAAGTTTCCTCTCCCTGCTTATAAATGGATGTAATAATTAGTTTATTTTCATGTTTTTTTTTTGTTAATTTCAGTCTGAGAATTATTTCAGGCATAGGTGTTTGTTGTGAGTTTTCCAGCTAGCTGATGTTTGCTGCGACTAGTTGCATCCTCACAAGGCCCGCATCCTGGCTCCGTTCCCTCGTGCCTCCAAGTATGCACCTACTCATTTGACCCTGCAGATTTGGATACAAAATTGGATCTGTGTTTAGTCAGAGTAATTTTCCGTCCAGTTTATGCCAATGTTCCAATTAGTGAGGGACATGTGCAGGAAAGTTGGCAGAAGGAAAGGAGGCAGTTTGCTTTCTGTGGGGACTGCAAGCTGTCGCTGTACATTCATTCCTGTAAGGTAGATGGTGACTGTACCACAGGACAACATTATAGCATTTAATGAGCCCATCATCATCCTCCTTCCCTCCGTCTGCAACCTCTTCATCTTTCCACATACATACTGTAGAAGCACTCACTCACATGCTCTCGACATGGGCAGGCATTTAGCCAATTATAGCGAAGAGCTCAGAAGCAGGATTTGGTCTATCTGACACCAGAAAGCTCACATATCATCCCTGACCAATGGCGGGCCTCTTATATTCCTCAGAAACAAGCTTGCGTCACATTTAAATCACGTTATAACACAACTTGAGTTAAAGTACATCTCAAGAGCTAGTGGAGTGCAAAAAAAACTTCACCGGACTTGTTACTGTGAATCTTAAATTGGAGAAAATAAAAATAAATTCCAAAGTTCTCTTTTTCATTGAGGATAGAGTAGTGCCCCAACATCGTCAGCGCCTACTGGAATCACTGCACTTCACTTCAAGACACTGTAAACTCCCCAAAAGGCTGGCACAAGAAATATATTTAAGCCATAACAAGTTTAACTGCAACAATGATTCATGAACACAGTATTGCCATCTGTAAAGGTGTATATGAGCGTATTAAAGTATCGGAATGGCAGTCGCACACGCACGGTAGGCCCGTAGATGTGTGTGAGTGTGTGTGTGTGTGTGTGTGTATTGCGGAAAGGGCGGGTAGATAACAGAATGTTTGTGTCATGTGAAATTGACCCAGTGAAGTAAAATCAACACAATTAAAGTGTATAACAAGTACATCACAAACAGAGACTATCCTACCTGCCTCTCTCTCTCTCTTTCTCTCTCCTCTGTCCATTTGTGTGTTTCCCCCTCTCACGTATATCTTTGTGAGCAAGCAGTGGTTAATAAAGATTTGGGGTTTAGTGAATGAAACTGGCTCTGAGAGTGACTTCTTTCAGATACTGTGTTCAGTTGTTTTCCAATGCAGCATTGGAACAATGTTTTAAGAAACACAAATGACCATGATCTTTCATTGTATGATTAATAATTTATTAATTTGGTTTGTTCACATCTTTCAATTTAAAAATAAAACTTTTCAAATTCACATATCACAACACAAACACAGCAGGCAATTAATAGTATTACCTAGGGCTGCAATCCACAAGACTTGAACTCAGGTTAACTCAAGTTCTGACATGGTCTGAAAATGAAAATAATACAAATTAATACATCTTACATAGTATAATTACATTATGTTAAAAATATAAGACAAAAGATAAGTTGATTCCGTAAGTTGATTCCAAAATACTGTTTACAGGTTAGTGCATCAAACATAATTCAATATACATAATAATATAACGCTTCCAAAGGTTTAAAGGTATCAGTCAGCATTATTGGTACTTAATATTGGTATTTTAAGTACATTTATTTTAGTAAAAAATAATGCTAATACAGGATGTTTACTTGTAACATATTGTTATTGCAACTTTTACTTCACTACAGAATGACAGGACTGACCTCTCCTTGTTCCAAGATCTAAGTTGATGAAGTACCATTTATGACCAGCTGGGGGAGACAAAAGACAAATTATCTCAACTGAGCTACTCATTGAGCTTGTGGTTTTGGCAGCAATGAAGCTTATGTTGCCATTACCTGGCTCTGCATCATCCTCAGCAATAAATGAAAAAGGTTAAGGAGAATGATGAGAGAGATAATAGGGGAAATACAGAGTGTACATTTTGGAAAACAGATGAAAAAGCAATGGATATTTTGCCAAGTGAGTAAACAGCATGTTGGAGCTGAGAACAGAGGGTGCAGCTGGTGCGAGCTAAAATGATGGCAAAGGGACAAAACTGTCTGCACACTTCCTTTCTCACAGTTTTTCAGTCCCTCTCTTTTTCTCTCTCCTTTGATCCCCCGGTACCGTTTCATTCTTGCCCCTTTCCCTCCACATATCCCACTCTATGCTCCAGCCATCCTTCCTTTCCTTCTTTATCCTCTTCCAACCTTCCCTCCTTCTTTCCTCCTCCTCCTCTAGTTCCCACGAAGCACATGGGGCCATTCGGGCTGCTATTGTCCAGGATATCCCCTCCTTGTTAATGGTTTCCTGTGCACACACAGAGTGCTGCTGAGAGAAACAAGCAGCCTCATCTGATACCAGGCGTCACCACGTACTACACAAACACACACACACACACACACACACATTCATGTACACACTTGGACAAACAGACGCAAATGAACACACACACATTAAAAAAGCTGATAAAGCCACAGGTGATTTAACAGAACTCTTTTATTACAGGGAAGTTGTCATTACCGTGAGAGAAATCTGATTTGTCAGTGCTTGTTTGTGCTTTGTTCATGATTGAGCTATACAACTCACAGTGAGGTTTACCAGGACACACCAACATATCAAATGGAAAGCAGGAATATAATCTAATCTTGTATTGCCATGCTTCACTGCAACTACTGTGACAAATACAAATCCCCTCCCTCTTGATAATTACAGATCAATAATGCTGCTGCTTCTAACAGGTAAGAAATTAACTTGTAAACAAGGTGATAAATATCACTCAAGCATCAGTTACGTGAGCAATTAAAACAGAACAGCTGGTAGAAGCTGGTAAAACATATGTGTAGCCTCATTGTTAAGACAATTTACTGTAGTGAGGAAACATAATTTAGTAAAAAAAAGCTTAAACAATTGAGCTCCATATGAACATCAAAGGTTGTGGCTAAATCATGTTTATCTCAACCAAGCTGGTAGCTAACTTCTGTTCCCAGTATTTAGTCAAACAAACACCTGGTTTCGGTTATTCCACCCCATAAAATGCTGTAAAAAGGGGGTGACTCTCAACCACCTCAAGCCCTCCTTTCACACACCCCTCTCTGTATGTAACCAGTGCACCAACACTGGGTGTTTCAGCTCAGAGGGAAAACAAAGGGGGGACAGTTTCACCCAGGAACTTGACGGGCGGCGATTGCTTGACCATCTGGAAAAGCCATTCCTGATAGGCTGACAACAGTGGGTGAGACTTCTAAAGGGGTGGGCAGGAACATAGATCAATCACAATGAATCACTTCTGTTGCTTTTTAGTCACAGGCTTCCTCCTCACTGTTTTTCTCTTCTATGCAAAACACGATACATTAGCAAGAAAATAAAAATCCTAGAACTAAGTGTATCCTCTGAGGGATGCCAACATCATAAAAAAAATAGTACTTTCTTAGCTGGGAAAATAAAACTTCTTGTCCTTGAAAGTCCAGCTCAGCTGGGTAGTGAGTTTTGTCAATATAATTTGTGGAGGTTTTCATCTCAGTCAGAAAGCTCCTATCTCCATACCCCAGGGTCTGTAGGGTTTGCCCACACTGGATGTTGGGACTGGGGCGCTGATGGCCGTGGTGGGGGAGATGATGGGGAAGGCACTGAAGGGGAAAGGGAACGCAGAGAGAGAGGAGAGGAGAGGAGGGGACAGCTTGGACGCTGATGAGGAGACCAAGGCGGGGTGTGGGACAGTGCTGGGAGCCGCAGTGGTGGGGGGAACCCGGATTGGGCCTTGATCTGAGTGGGGGGTTGCGCTGCTGCTGCGCCTGCCTGGGATGTGCGTGTCTGCAACCGATGAGGATGAAGAAGAAGAGGAGGAAGAGGAAGAAGTGGATGTAGATGACAGAGGAGTTTGTGGGCTGCTGGTGGTGCTGCGGGGTAAAGGTGCCAGCGGAGCCCCCTGTTGGTGCTGGAGGAGGAGGGTGTGGGTCAGGTGGGCAGGCGGGGATCCAAACGCAGAGCCCCATGCCAGGTGACTCAGGCCAGAGTGAGCCTCTCTTTGACTGGCATAATTGTTAAGGTGGGAGACCAGACGGATCCGCAGAGGATCTGTGCCATCCAAGCCTTCGATTATGCTCAGATAGCGAGCCGTTTCAGCCAGGCACTCCCTGAAACCCAAACCACGGTAGTCCATTGCCAGGGCATGGGCGTCAAAATAACCTAAGGGGAGAGGAAGGAGACAGATTAGTTTAAAGTCCGCTGAACTGTTACAAAACAAGTTTGTGCAGAACTGAAGGATCTTTGTCTGACATGAATCAATATGCCCCTGGCTTTGCGACTGTGAAAGACTAAATTTAACTTTACAATCTAGACATTTGTTTTATTCATCTTAGGCTACATTTATTTATTCTGTTTTGTTTTTCAAGAATAAAAACTAAGTGAAAACCAAGTAGTCTATTAAATGTCCAGTTTTAAAATAATGTGAAAGTGAAAAGTATTTTTCTGTAACAATAAATGGATCTCAGACACACCTTTGCCTCCAGCAGCATGAAGCATCTTCAGATGGTCAACGGTCATCTGCAAAATCTCCGCTTTCTCCAGTTTGGCTGAGCCCTTCAATGTGTGGGAGACCAAAAGGAGCCAATTAAATATAAAAATACACAAAAGCAGAAAAAACAAGGTGGTTCACATATTTTCAAATACAACTGTAAAGTACATTTGTATATTGCTTACCTGTTTCTCAAAGGCGCTGGGAACCAGCCTGCGCAGCTCACTGAGGCTGTTATTGATCCTGTCACGGCGCCGTTTCTCAATTATCTGAGGAAAGACAAAATAAAAATCAATGGTTATTTTCAGAATATATGCATATGACTACAAATGTGCACGTTGTGCACATGGTTTCCATCTGCACGAAGGATTTTTCTATATATAAAAAAAAAATAATAATAATAAAAAAGTAGGCTAGCCTACTTACTCCTCGACGCCTTTTCCTTGCCTGCACCTGAGTTGATGTTGTGGGAGACATGGACCCGAGAGGAGAGCTCATGTTCCTTAAAAAAGACGAAACAGAGGTTTAATTAATATCAAGTTGATTTTTTGACATGATTCATACATATTAAATGCTAATGTTTTTTGTCCATCCACTTTAAAAGAGAAATTTGCTCACACTTCTGAGGCAAATAACTTACCCATTCTCATCCGCGCTCTCCTTCTCCACCTCAATAGTCTCATCCAGCTCGCTGTCCGAGGAGCTAAAATCGTGATTCCTTTTCATTTTGATTCGGATTCGTCCAACAATAGTCCTTCAGTGTGCCTGTTGCGTCTTCCTGTAGTGCGACTGCCCAGGTTTGTCCGAAGCGCCTGCGTTTGAAGCGCACAGCTTTCCCACGGTGTCATTTCAACCCTGGTGCCGGCCAACAAGGGCGGGGGCTCGTGCCAGACCAGCCAATCACCCAGCGGCCGTGGGATTGAGTGACAGCGCAGTTGGCCCAAGCACATCCAAGTGCGCTTTGACGCTTTTTTGAAGTCAGAGAAGACAAGAAAGGGGAAGACATCTCACTCTGTGGGTATTACTGTGGGATGTGGAAGAGATTTGAAAATGTAGGCCTACCTGTTGGGGAGTTCTGGCCTCAGGTGTCTTATTAAGAAAACACCTTTATTTTTAGTATTACATCTTTTGAAAAGTGTATAGGCTACGCAAAATAACTCCTCCGGCAGGGAGTACCACAGCTGAGGGCCCCAGACAGCATAAGCCTAGTCACAGATTTTGTTTTATTTTTTATTTTTTATAATTCATTAGCTTTAGGCTGTGTCATTTCCTCTATAAGCTTGGCCTTGTCATGAATCTCAATGGGTTTCTGTGACACTAGACAATGGAATAATTCATCTTCCAAACATAGAGAATCTTTGGAGAATCTTTGACAGTGATCCAATGGACTTTCGGTCCGTGACTGCTCCCACCCATGTCAACCCCCTCCTCCTCCTTCTGTGTCCCGGTGGTGATGAGGAGTGGCTGGCCGGCTGTCAGCACGCGCTGGCCGTGGGAAAGTTCCCTAACCGGCGCTGATAACCAATCAGAGGCCGGCGGCCGTCTCCGGCGCTGGAATGAATGGAGCAATTGGTCGGGGCGACGGGCGGTCTGCGAGCGAGCGTGTGAACCTGTAATCCAATACTAACTCAGCCCTGGAGGAGAGACAGGGAGCACTGCTGCAACCAGAGGAAGCCACCAAGTCTAATCTTACCCCACAGAGAGACCTCATGCACGGTAAAAGACGCTGTGGGGACTTCAAGCACTTTCAACAAAAGACCATAATGCAATCAAAGCCATTCTCGTCTCTTTTCCCCTGGAGTTTCCACATCATCACCACCACAAGACTGGTGGCTCCATAATGGTCACACTCCCCAAATCGTTTGACAGAGCTGCTGGTGTGTGTTGTATACATGGAGGGCTCCTGTTACTGCATGTGGAGCTGGATCTCTTCAGTGAAGGGTCTCCTGCAGGGACTGGGCTGTAGTAGCTAAAGCCTATAGGCTATTTAGGATAAATAACAAATATGCCATTCAATAGAAAAAAATGATAATATCATACATGCCTAAGGCTTTTACATAATTTAGGCTAAACCATTTTACATCAACATGTAAAATGACTTTGTTACATTAAAGCACCTTGTAATTTTGTTTTTGTAGGGCCTATTATTGTTATTGGTAAAGCTGGAGCCAGCAGCCAGTTAGCTTAGCTTAGCACAAAGACTGGAAACGGGGGAAAAATCTAGCGTGGTTATAGAAATATGTCTACCAACACCTCTAAAGCTCAATAATTAACAAGCGATTTCTTGTTTGTTTAATCTGTACAAAAACCAAAGTGTAAAAACAATGATTAGTGATTTTGTGATTATTAGGATGTTGCCAGGCTTCCAGCAGAGATTCCAGAAAGTTACTGGTCAGAGCCAAAAATCAGGATAGTCGGCTACATAACTCTGCATGAGAATCGTTGGGAATCGTTGCTTTCAGACAAAAAAAAAAGATATAAGATATTAATTAGTGAGCTTTAGAGGTGCTGGTAGGCAGATTTTATTACCTTTGGTGAGACAAAGCTAGGCTAGTTGTTTCCCCGTGTTTCCAGTTGTTATGCTAAGCTAAGGTTAATACCTACTGGCTGTTGCTTCAATATTAACTATACCCACATTAGAGTGGCATTGATCTTCTCATCTAACGGTTCACCAACTGTAAGTAAGAAAACAATCATGTTACATCACATATTAATGGTAAAATAGCCTATTGAATCATCCCTTGACATAAAATAGTTTATGTGAGAAATTCCTACCGGGACAGAAACCTCAAACAGCAAATAACTTTATATATATTTAATTCATCAAATTAATTAATTGACATGCATGGTTTTAAAAACATTTAACTAAAACTGAAAGAACTTTGTTTGCAATCCACATTGAGAACAGTTGGTACCTCCAGCATGCTGACATTTTGTCCAACCTGCCCAACCATCTTAAAAGAAAAACTGTTTAACAATGTCAGTGAAGATCAGTTTGTTTAAATAAATAATGCCTCCTGTGATACACCGCCATTCATTCTCTGGAGGAATGTACTGTTTCTGATATTTATCTTGTGCTGATACAGATCAACACTAAATTATGGATCAGTCATGACTAACCTCCATGCAAGCACACACACACCCACACACACACACACACACACACACACACACACGCACACACACACACACACACACACACACACACACACACACACACACACACACACACACACACACACACAGATATGGTGATCCTTATCAGTGGGAGCCGAAAGCAACCAAAGGACTTAATAGTCATCACAGAGAGAGGAGGCTGCCTTGTTTGGTTTATGAATGAGAGGAAGCACTTAGGGCTGTTTTCATCTTATTGTTGTTGTACAAGGCTATACACTTATAGGAGGACAGACATACAGATGCACTTCCACATTCATCGAACTGATTATTGGTGTGTGTGTGTGTGTGTGTGTGTGTGTGTGTGTGTGTGTGTGTGTGTGTGTGTGGAGTGGGAGTGTGGGAGTTCACATACGTCCGAGTTCCATGCAACCTGAAGCCTTTGTCACAATAAACACAGGTGTGCTTCCACATTAATTTCTGACTCTGTGTGTGTGTGTGTGTGTGTGTGTGTGTGTGTGTGTGTGTAACTAGGGGCAGTGGGAGGGGCCCTCTCGTTGTATTTCAAGTTCACCCAGAGTTCCCACGCTGTTATTTTCTGCACGGCTGTCTTTGTTCTACCGGTCTCATCACATGTTGTGATTAGTAGGGCCTTTCAGGGGCCGCCCTTTGAAGGAGAGGGCCCGGTACACAACATCATCAAATCCCAACCCTCTTCCACCCCTCTTCTACTCCCCTCTTCTCCCGCTGCAAATCAGGCCACCAAACCGACTCAAACTCAGGGCCAAAATAATCAGGGTGGCAGGGATGGTTTACCTCTGTTGCTCTCTTTACTCTTGTATTTGTTTCTATTTTTCCTTTCATGTCTAATTTCCTGTTTTCACATATTTGCCGCTGTCTTGTTATCTTGAATCGTATCTTCGCTCTCTCTTTTTTCCCTCTAAATCAGTACTTTATTGCTGAGATTGAACCCAAAGGGAATTTTGTCTCTCCAAACCTTCGGTTTCAGCTGTCAAATCCTCTCAAACGCAGACTATTATGCACATGGTTAAGGGTCAGTTCAATGGGGAGACATTAAGACATTTACTGATGTTTTTGCCAAAAAATGATACGTTTCCACATCTTTTGACCTTTACCATCGTTTTCAACAATAGCATATCATCAGTGCAGACAAACAGTAAATCAAGGCTAGACTGTCTTACCAGAAGGAAATGGTTGGAGTTATGTGTGCACACTCAGGCTTTGAAGTACAAAGGCAGATTTCACCAATAAATTCTCTTGAGTGCTGTGCACAGTACATATTTTCTGCATTAAGTGTAATTACTTCTGCTGTACATATTTACACAATGGTCTGCATGTAATCAGGTGTTTAGTTGTATCGGTTTGTTTAGATTTGATTTCCTGCAAAGAGCTTGTTTGGATCTACATGGCTTCGGGGAGTGTATTTTAAGCTATGGCTGCAGTGTTGACGGAGTGACTATGAGGAATGATGTTGATATGTTCAGGAACACTCAGTTACTCCTAAACCAAACAAAGTCATGCTAAACTGCTAACTGCTTCAATATTATTGGTGGCATGGGCTCATGTCATTTAGAGCCATTTATTTTACAGAAATAATGTTAATAGACCAAACAACAACAACCAGATATCAACCATTAATAAGGTTGATTCTACAATCATCAGTCTGATACAATAATTGTGCTACTTGTCTGGGTCAGAATGAGGGTAAATTGTAATTCCAATACAAAAGAAATAAATTTCTTGCAAAACAAACTGAACGATATCCCATGTGAACCAGCTCTGAATAATAATAAAGTATCAGTTAGACATGCTCATTGCTTCCTCCTAAAATTAATCAGATTTCGGCTGACTCAGCTGATGATAGAAACTAAAGCATAAACCTGTCTTTTAGGCTTTCGAACCTGCCTTTCTCTTTTACATCATCCCTGCATGTGTATGACTTTTTTGCAGACTATAATACATTCTTATTTTCTTTAATAAACTTCATAAATCACAAACTTGCCTCAGGGCTATACAATCTGTACAACATACAATAACCTGTATTCTCATATCATAACTTTAATTTAGAAATCCCTTTATGGGTAAAAAGGGAGATATCTCAGGAGAATATGTCAGTACTGGTGTTTATTTGTTTATTTCAAAGGATCCCCATTAGCTGACGCCAAGACGACAGCTAGTCTTCCTGGGGTCCAAACAATACATCCAAAAGACAATAAATACAACCAAAATTACTCACAAATATATTATATATAAATTAAAAACAAAACTGACAATGCAAAAAGTACTAACAAACTAAATATAATAAAGAATAATATAGCACATGATACAACCTCACTCAACCAATCCAGATAATATTATGATATCGAAAACAAATGTAGTCTAAGTCTTTTTTTAAAACCTTTTTTTCCCTTGTTGTCCCGAATCCCAAGTGGAAGATTGTTCCAATATACAATTGACCTATAAAACACAGTCCTCTTCATACAGTCAGATTTAGGTAGTGGTAAAGAAATCTGTCAACTATTCACCCCTCTTGTATAATGTGAATGCATATCTGAGCAATAAGTTATATTATCATAAAGAAATTTAGGAACCCCAGTATTAATAATTCCATGAAAATATACTAACAAATTAACAGATAGTCTATGCTTGACCTCCAACCAAGCAAGACGTTCATGCATCTCTGCAACCCTAGTTCTCGAAGAACAACCAAGAACCAGTCTTGCAGCCTTATTTTGTGCAACTTGTAATTTTTTTAAATGACTGCTTGATGCCGCAGACCATACAACAGAACAATAATCCAAATGACACAAAACCAATGAAGAAACAACACGCCTAAACAACTGTAATTTTAAAAACTGTGCACATTTACGAACAACTGCCACCGCTCTACCCATTTTAGTAACAACATTATTAATATGATCCGACCATGACAATGTGGAATCAAGCCAAAGTCCCAAAAGCTTCACCTTTTTTACTTGCTGTACATTTTGACCATTTATGTGTATATCAATTTTGGGATTATCAGATAATCTATACTTAGAACCGAATATTATACTCACAGTTTTTGAAATATTTAGGACAAGTTTATTTGTTTTGATCCAATTATACAGTTTGCTAATCTCACTAGACAGAACCTGATTAATCTCTAAACATGTAGGGTGTCAGTACGGTCAACCACCAAACATGCACAGCAGGTTTCCCACACTTTTTTAAAGATCCTCTCCAGGAATGTTTGAAGACATGCATTAGTGTAATACTCTCATACACTTGTTAAAATGTCTTAAAAGGATAGTTAATACCTCATTGAAAAATCCATAATTCAAGATTCAAAATTCTTTGAATATTACCACAATGGGGAAATTCACAGTGTTGCAGCAGCAAGGGATATGGGGGAGTACAAAAAGACAGTCTAGAGATAAACAAACAATAAATAATGTAAGTAAAGAGAATAAGTAGTTGTAATTGATTAATATGCCAATATTTTTCATTTCAAAAGTTGCTACTGAACAGAAGACTGAAAAGTCCTTTCTCAGTGTTTGTGCTCTTCCAGTTGTGATGTCATAAAGTCATGCTCATGTGTTCACGTCTTGAACTCAAATTCAAGTTAAGCACAAAGAAACAGTCCTTCTGCAGATGAATGTGAAAACAGTCTTCTTGTGTCACACTGCACATGCATCATTCTGCACAGCAAAGCTTGAACACCCAAGTGAAGACACAACGAGCAAAACATATTGCATACGTATCTTTGGCTTTGAAGGTGTGACCCTCAGTGAGTCACGGTGAGATACTGAGAGCTGAAATGTCTGCAGGTTAGCCACAAACAGATGTCCGGCCGCTCAAAAACAATACTCTCTCTGGTGAAAGCCTGCAGAGGGCAAACCTTGTTATTGTTTATAAATAGAGCTGTGTGGATCACTGAGGAAGGCTAACTTTGTTTCCCCTGACGGAGAGGAAGCAACGGCTAATTCTGCTCCAGACGTGTGTGACACCCTACCATTGTGCTTTAGAGAGAAAGAGGGGGTAAGGGAGAGAGAGGCATTGTTTATAAATGTGTGTCTTTAGGAGGGTGGGTTGTTTGTGAGGCAGGGGTGATATTGTCCTTCAGGGAGGGCGGGGGTTTGAACGTTGTTTCATTGTTTGCTCTTGTCTGTCACTGAAACACTGACAGTTTCCCTGTGAGTTTTGTTAACAGGTCCTCTCTTACATTGCTTCTCAAAGAAAATATTTCTGTGTGTGTGTGTGTGTGTGTATTGAGTAAGTGAAGAATGTGCCAGAGTGAAGGATGTGTCAAAGCTGACCCACTGACACTCATCTCTGTCTTGTCTCCCCATGGGAAGTGTTCAAGGGCCTCCCTCTGTCACACAGAGGGAAACCAACTCAATGACACACACAAAAATGCCTTTTTCTCCTTTTGTGCTCTGAATGATTGTTTTACGAGCATCTTATTTTACTCAAGTACATTATTGAAAATAAAAATGAAAATATGTATATTCTTTTTTTAGCAAAATCAATTTTAAAATCAAGATAATAATTCTTACAAATCAATGCAAAGAAACAGTTATAACAATTATAGGCTCTTGCAATATTGCTCAAAGACAAAGTCATTTGATTCAATTCAACTTTAATGTCATTATACTTGCATCTAACAACTCCTGGTCCTGCTCATTCTAGACTTATAGATACTGTAATGCATCTGCTAAAAGTTAGATAGAGTATAATATACAGTGCATAAAATAAAGAGTTATAAAAATGAGTAGGAAATATAAATAGTGGCGCATAATTCAAATTTATGGATAAATGGTGTTATTTTAGATCCCGCTGATTGTGACCATATGACAAACAAAATCAACAATGTGTTATTCTGTTTATACTTTCTGACTTCCTACTAATTTCGAATAAAAACAACGCATAAAAATATAGTTTATAGTTTCTTTATTTTAAAGACTTTTCCTAAAATTCCTACAATAGCTGCTTACTGTACTGGTTTCATTTGTTGGGGGGAATATTTTCAGCGTCAGATGTAATACACATTTGTGCTCTGGGGAATATTGGCAGCAGGAAGGTGTAGTAAAAACTACAGTGCCCATGTTGATTGTAATAATGGAACACTTCACTCAGTGCAACAGTGTGTCTTATTTATATGTTCATCTACATCACAGCTGGGCTAATGTAACAGCTTCAGGAAAAAATCGGTTCTTGAGCCTAGATATGAGGGCTCTGAGGCAACTGTAGAACTTCCCAAGTTGAAGGAGATAATGTATGTTGCAGGGATCATGTCTGTGATTTTTTTTTTTGGCTACAGGAAACTCAGACAACCTGAACACACCCCCTTCATCTGCCATTCTCTGATCTTTGAAATGGTCTGCTAATCTTCAGTCTGGTACATTTGATATCTAAATTCAACAGGTGGATGGGAAGCAGAACTTTCGTATTTTAAAACCAATTTGTTGCAAGTCAGGTGCTGGTGAATATTCACAGGATGTCATAATCAACACTGTCTGACTTTAATCTGGTTTTGTGGGAGTTTGGGTGTGACTCATGTCTGGAATCGGTGAAACTCCTTGTGGGTGGTCACTGTGAGGAGAGAGTGAGAGAAAGTCATGGAGAACAAAGGAGGTCATTAAACTTTCATCTCAGCTTGAGGTAATTATTCACTTTGAGTTTGACCCAGTCACACTTTTAAACTGGCCTCGTGCCATTGGAAAACTGGGAATTTTGTCCTGTTTTGACATTTTATATAATGAAGAGTATACAGGACAAGGATAACCTGCTGGCATGTGACAGAAGTCACGAGTAGCGCAAGAAATTCATGGTTTTTGCCTGAAGACTGACTTAGTTGCCCAAAAGGTAATCCTTTGATACGGCTGTAGTGTGATCTCTGGGCCTGACATGAAGGTATGTTGAAATTAAGAGGTGAAAAACAACATTGGTTTCATGCATTTGGCAAATGTGCACACACACACACACACACACACACACACAGACACACACACACACACACACACACACACACACACACACACACACACACACACACACACAAAGTTCTAATCACTCATCTTTACTTGCTAATTCGATAACAAGCCTGAACAGTGGAAACATGTTTTAACGTTTGACATTTGGCCTCAAGAAAAAGAGAGCCTCCCTTCAGTATTTTTGCAATCTTGGGAGAGATCAGCCCCCCCCCAACACACACACACACACAACACTCCCCTCTCCCGTTGCAGTGAGGGGTTGCTGGTCCTCTGACCCCGGTAATGATGGAGGGTCAGGAGTCAGGTTGTGTGAAGGAACTGTCTACGTCTGCAGAGCGCGTGAGGAGCGCCTGGGAACCAGAGCTCGCTGTGTGATCCTGTGAAATTGATCTCTTCAGAGGGGACCAGTGGTGTGTATTTATTTTTATGTGTGGTGGTTGTGTGTGTGTGTGTGTGTGTGTATGTGTATGTGTCTGTGTCTGTGTGTGTGTCTGTGTCTGTGTGAGTGTGGGGTAGGGGAGCGGCCGCGACAGGAGACACACCAGCGGAAATGGTAGATCCCAGTGGTTGGCCTGTCTTGCCGTGACCAGGGAGCCTTGTCTGCATGCCTGTCTACAGCAGGAATGACAGGAGGCAGCGGAGAGAAAGGTTGAGACGACTTTAAGCTTCACTGTCTCCTGAGACAGAATGAAAAAAGCGTTTGAATTCCCAAATTAGTATTTCTCACAGTTAAAATAGCAAAAGGCAGCACACTATCTGTCTCCATCAGCCAACAGATAAGAAAGGAGTAGAGGACATTTTGGCAAATACTCTTATTTACTTTCTTTGCAGAGAGTTAGATGACAATATCTGTACCACCCTCATGTTTGTAAGATAAATATGAAGCTGGAGCCAGAAGCCGGTTAACTTAGCTAAGGATAAAAACTGGAAGCAGCAGGGCAAACAGCTAGCCTTTACAAAGGTAACACAATCCACCAACAAGCACCTGTTATTGCTTATAAAACAACTTAATCTGCTAAGAAGGATTCTTCGATAGGATTGAAAGCTGCAGAACAGCCACTAATGAACGTTCTGAGATTGATGTACATTCTTACTCATGTTTCAGCGTTGTAAATGCAACGTCTAATCCCATTAAAACACCTTTAAATTGAGTTAGATTAAGTAGAGTTGTACATTAAAGAGAGCAAAAGACAAATGAGAAGTTTGTGTGTGTGTGTGTGTGTGTGTGTGTGTGTGTGTGTGTGTGTGTGTGTCAGTATCTAAGAGACAGATCTCTCCTATGACGGTCTGGTTGCTCTTTCATCTTCAGCATCTGCTATTCTTCTTAGAGCTCTCGGGCCAAACCACTGCTGTCTGTCTGCTCTGCCTATTTACATGCAACCACTTCTGTCATATCTGCAGGCTCGTTATGGCAGCTACAAAACCAATCCCTCTTCATGCTTATTCAATCACAGTGGGATCTTGTGAGCTTTTTTTGTCTGTCTGCTCCCTCCCTGAAGCTTTGTACAGACATTTCGAAACAATCAGATCTATTAGGCGGGACTTGTGATGTCTGATCCCTGCGCTGCACATGGGGCCAGCGTGGAAGTGCGGCGCACCCTGTTCAGAAATTTTTGAGGTTTGCTAAAATAAAGAAAGATGTCAAAAATGTGCCTTACTTTGGAAGCAAAGCCATAGATGTCTTAAACAAATGATATGTGTTGTGATGTGATGTGAAAGGGATGTTAATTGAAGATGTCACATCAAACAGATCAACTGGGAAAGTTTGCACACTGCCTTTATTAAGAAAAACAATGCAGTGGAGATGGATAATAAAAGGTGAAAATTGTTAGAATAATTTTTTTTTATCCTTAAGCGGATTAGACAATAATGAGTTTGCATGGATGGCATAAACGTTAATGGTAGTTTTTACATTGTTCTTGTACCAGTTGTTTAATCACTTGATGAATAAATTGTGTTGTTTTGATCTACGGTTATATTCTATGTGCATTTATCTATTAAGTTTAGTAATCAGCATTGGTTGATTATGATGGGATCACTGACATTTCCATGATTTTATGGATACATATATTTAACCTGAACTTTAAGGTCAATGTCAATGTAGTGATGTTTCAAAAGAAATCATCTTTAGAACTCCAATTAAAGTTTAGTTTTTTTTTTCAAATTGCTAACACACTAAAATGACTAAATTATTAAAACCTCTTCTCAAGTTTCCAAAAGTCTAAACACATTTTCTGCTTTACACACATTTTGCAAAATCAAAATGGCACTTTTTAAA
The DNA here is from genome assembly GCA_013375575.1 of Percina caprodes. NCBI lineage: Eukaryota > Metazoa > Chordata > Actinopteri > Perciformes > Percidae > Percina > Percina caprodes. The sequence continues at coordinate 2,891,424 of JABXJD010000021.1, read as the reverse complement.
TGCACTGAACATGGTTCTCTGCATAAGACACAACAATCGGACATAAAGTCACACATTTGGCATTTCAAAACACTGCCCTTCAAAATGTCACTACATGAGCTAATTGGCCAATATATGTGGCCCCTGGCTAAACACCTCAATGGTTAATTGTTGCCACTTCAATCAGGAAGTAAGCACTATGAAAACACCACAGATGAGCACCTTTTTTACAACAACAATGGAAGAAATTGCCTAATTGTTTTTCTTGCCTCTTTTTTTGTCTATATATTTTTTCTGCAATTTTCTTTTTCAGTGTACTGTTTTTTTGTGAGCATATTTATGTTCAGTCCAATGTAAATATATCTGCTGTGCATATGTTGCACTGACTTGTTTGGTGAAAAATAAAAAAATTATTTGATAATGCTATATGTAGTTTTGTATTAAGTATTTTGATAAAACCAGCCTAGTTTGCAAAATTGTGTTTAAGCAATTGGAAAAAACTGTAATGACTGCTTTATGAAATGAAATCAGAAAACAGCTAATAATATAACAAATTGTGATAAATAAAATAGTGTTTAGTTTGCTGATGCACCAGCACCAGCTGTGGTGCTGGTGCTTTGTACCCACACAAGTCAAATCCAGGTTTGTGGGAAGTCACACACTCCTCGAGCTGCGAGAGTCCGACTTTTTACATGTTGTCATTACATCACTCAGAAGCCAGATCAAAACATTAATTAGACAGACTTCCCTGGCTTGTTTGCTTTTGGACTTGTGAGTGACGTGTGTATGCATTTGTGTTTGCAGTCACGGGTGTATTTTTGTGTGCACAAACACACGCACATGCCCTTCTGTGCTTAGAGTGTTGATGCTATGATTTGAGTTTGGGTTCGCTCACCAAGGTTTGGGTTTGCTGTGTGTGTGTGTGTGTGTGTGTGTGTGTGTGTGTGTGTGTGTGTGTGTGTGTGTGTGTGTTGTCACAGAGTGGTTGGCACAGTGCTGATTGCTGTTTATTTGGTCTGTGGGTTGACACAGAGCCTAACAGTTAGGAGCGCCACTGACAGCTCTGTTTTTACTGGGCCCCTGCGGCCGTACCAACACTAACACTGGGGTCACACTTATCCCTCTCTCCCCCGCACCCTGAGACTCCCCCACTAAGCTTCCTGTCTGTGCTTCCAAATAACATACAGTAAATCATAATGATTAGAAGATATTTTCTAATTTCATATTTCAAAAAAGACATTAAACTGAATCAAAGTTTTGAGACAAATGTGTGGCTGACTTTTAAGGAAAGAGCTAACAACTTTTCAAAGGAATAGTTTGACAGTGTACACCTATTCGCTTATTCTCGTAGAAATGGAGAAGATATATGCCAATCTCATGTCTCTATACCAAGTATCAAGCTTCAGCCACCGGCTGGTTTTAGTAGCTTAGCATGAAGACTAGAAAAAGGGAGAAACAGATAGCCTGGCTCCCTACATAGGTAAGAAAATTTGCCTACCAACACCTACCAAGATAAATGATAAACACGTTTTACTTTCTTTCTTTAATCTACACAAAAACAAAAAACCATGCCAGGCTAATTTCCAGTCTTTCCTCTATGCTAACATAAAATAGGCTAAGCTAATCCAAGCGGCTGATGCTTCAAATGTACTGTACAGACATGAGAGTGGTATTAATCTACACAACTCACTTTCTGCAATAAAACAAATGCGCAAAAGTTGTCCAACTGTTTTAAAAAAAAAAGATTTTAAACATCAAGTAGAAGACCCCCTATGATGATTTAAAAACAATATTTTTGCTATTAGATTTGGGCATCATACCAATTGGTTATAAATACAACTTCCTCATAAACTTAATTATGTGATAACATTTAAAGAGCGGAACAGTCTTTTAAAGGATTAAAATCTCTTTTAAACATGTGTAACATTTAGCATGGGAGTCTTGGTTCAGCTTTGACCTTCTATTTGTACCATGTAATCCACAGCGATTGATTGACTTACACCTCTTCTTATACCAGGGAAAGAAACTAGGAGTAAGCTTTCTTTTGCATGAGTGCATGGTATACGTATGATTACAAGTTATATGATAGAATACCATATTGCAGCTAAACCTTACATTTAAAAAGCCACCAAACAGCTACAAGATGACAAATAAATGATAACTGGCCCAGACAAAAGATATTGATTTTAACAAAAACACAATGTGTAAAATTTTACTTTAAAAAAAAGCCTGCTGAGAGAGATTGTTCATAGTGTGTGAATGATGGCGGAAACTGTGAAAACAAGAACTAGGTTGTACAATAAACACATTTTCCTTTCAAATTGTATTCATTTTATTTATTCTACAGTCTACAAGTGTTGAATTGACCATCTAACTGTCTCTGCTCAAGATAAACACACACACATGCTGACATGCTCAAGATGGTATATGATACATGAACACTTAGTCAACCATGTAATGTGACCCTGTCTCAGCCAGCACACACACGCACACAAACAAACCCATACACACACACACACACACACACACACACACACACACACTGCTAAAGAGGTCACCGCTTTACCATCTGGTGGTCAGACCCCCAACACACACACACACACACACACACACACACACACACACACACACACACACACACACACACAGTCACCAATAATAATATAATATACCTGTACTGTCTTAAGCACTGGACTACCATGTCTGTCTCCTTACCCAACCTAACCACTGACCCTGTTACACACACACACACACACACACACACACACACACACACACACTCCTCCTCTTTCCCTTTGCCGAGATGGGTCAGTGTGTGTGTGTGTGTGTGTGTGTGTGTGTGTGTGTGTGTGTGTGTGTGTGTGTGTGTCCCTGCTGTAACGGCTGCTCTCTGCCGTCCACACAGCTGTCTGCAAGACTCTTACACACCCAAAAACACACCCACGCACACACAGAGCGGCTGTGAGAGATCCCCCCCACGACTGCTTCCCAGGCCTGTGACAGAGAGAAAGGAAAGGAGGGGAAACGGCTGGAAAGGATTACACACACACACACATGCACGCTCGCACGCACGCATACACACACACACACACACACACACACACACGTTATCTTAAAAATGTTTTGGTGCCAGATAGCTGAAGAACAGATTAACATTGTACTCCACCTGCTTCTGTATGAGCATGTGAAGTAAAATCCGATTTAATAAATCTTTATTACATTTTGAGTTATTTGAGTTATTTTTAGTAATTGCTGGGAAATCTGGGAACACTGTGATATCTGTACCATGAGGTATGACTGAGCAATAAAATCAAATGGTCAGACAGGTTGTGAACAAGCCAACCAGTTAACTAGAATATCTATTACACTTTATTTACAGTTTTTTCCTATTGCTAACACACTAAAATTGCATGCACAGCACAATTATTTAAACTGACACACAAAGAGCAAAACTTCTTCTCAAGTCTCCAAAAGTCTAAACACATGTTCTGCTTTACGCACATTTTGCATTTCAAAATGACACTTTTTAAATGCACTGAACACAGTTCCCTGCATAAGACACAACAATCTGACATAAAGTCACATGTTTGCCATTTCAAAACACTGCCATTCAAATTGACACTACTTGAGCTAATTGGCCAATTACATGTGCCACCTGGCCAAACACCTCAATGGTTAATTGTCAACACTCCAATCAGGATGTAAGCACTATGAAAAGACCACAGGTGAGCACCTCTTTTAACAACAACAATGGAAGACATTGCAGAGAGAGGAAGAGGAAGAGGGAGGTTGAGAACAAGAGGGGGAGGAAGAGTGAGAGGTAGGGGTAGAGCAGGTAGAGGAGTTCATGGCCAAAGAAGACAAACACTTTCAAATTAAATCAGAGCAACTTTAGTAGATCATGTGATCAACCATGGGCTGACAATGCATGAGGCTGGACAGAGAGTGCAGCCAAACTTGAACCGTTTTACTGTCGCCTCTGTCATCCCGACCTTTAGACTGGAGAACAGGTATGTAACCAAAATTTCATGTAGTTCACATGCAGTACACCCCATGTCATAGTGTGTCAGTTGGGTGACACTTGTTTACTTAGTGTATGACATCAGCCATTTATGAACTGTACAAGTTTCCTGTACACTGTATTCTACTGTGGGGGAAAAATATTTAGGCTGCAATGTCCAAGCCCTATATATTTCTTTATTTTATTTTTTCTAAAGGACTGAGAGACGACACCATGGTGAAGGAAGGGGCCGAATATTCACCGGGGTACAGGAAGCTGGCATTGTAAACTTGGTTTTGGAACATAATGAAATCAGATTACGAGAAATTCAAAGCCACATCATCGAAGACAACACCTTATTCAACAACATTCAACGAGTCAGTCTGTCCACATTGGCTCGCATTCTCAAGCGAAACCAAATCAGAATGAAACTCTCAAGGAAACAAAGAGGTCAGACGAGTATATGTGGATGTAAGTACTATATTGACTGCAGTACACTACACGCAACATTGTTTCCCAGTGTACTGGATTACACCACATTGACAGATTTTTGTTCTTTGTTTTCAGGGAGTAATAGAAATGGATGATCATGCAATCCCACATGAGATCATCTTTATAGATGAGACTGGGTTCAACCTAGCAAAGACCAGAAGATGGGGGAGAAACGTCATTGGCCACAGAGCCACTATAGATGTTCCTGGCCAATGTGGTGGGAACATCACAATGTGTGCTGCCATCTCAATTATGCATGGTGTCCTCCACCGTCATGCCAACCTTGGACCATAGAACACAGCCCATATTCTCACATTTCTGGACAGACTTCACAACCTTCTCACACCACCAGAGTGCAGACCATCAAAGAAACCGGTGCGTTGTCAACGTGAGGTTTCATTGTGCCGCCGCAGTCCAAAACTGGTTTGCTGACCACCCAACATTTCTCGTGCAATACTTCCCACCATACTCACCTTTTCTGAACCCCATAGAAGAGTTCTTTTCGACATGGCGGTGGAAGGTATACGACCGGCAGCCCTTTGTGCGCATGCTTCTTGTGCAGGCCATGGAAGAGGCATATGATGACATTGATGTGGGTGCAATTCAGGGATGGATAAGGCACTCAAGGCGCTTCTTCCCTTGATGTCTGGCAGGGGAAGATATTGCCTGTGATGTTGACGAGGCGTTGTGGCCAGACCCGGCTGTGCGGCAAGATGTTGCCTAATTATTTTTTTTTTTTTACTGTAATATATTTTTTCTGAAATTTTCTTTTTCAGTGTACTGTTTTTTGTAAGAATATTTTTGTTTGGTCCCATGTAAATATATCTGCTGTGCATATGTTGCACTGACTTGTTTATTGTAGTGAAACATAAAATAATGTTTCAACAGCATGTGTGTGTATCTGCAAATATTTCTGTGGATGTGAACAATCTGATACACATTTTAGTATTATGGCAATGCATACTAAAGATGAGGGTGCTTTTCATTATGCCCAACAATGTGTAGTTGGTTAGGTAAAAATCTGGTAATATGAATGAAGTGTGTGCCATTTCATGCAAAAGTTTGATTTTGACAATGCGATGTGTAGTTTTGGTTGCAGTGCTTCATTTTGCAGGATATATGAGGTATTTTGCAGTTTGGGTGTGTGGTTTTGTGAATTGTGTTACGTATTTTGATAAAACCAGACTAGTTTGCAAAATTGTGTGTTAGCAATAAGAAAAAGCTGTAAAGGTAAAACGGGATAGAGGATTACAACAGACACCTTATATAATAATTCTACTGTTGGCTTGTTTGTACTGTTGTTCCTCGCCTAATCTGACTTTTCAGAAATACGGCTGCCTGTGCTATTATAACTTAAAGAACAAAGCAAAAAATAATATCCAAGATGTATAAACAAAAGACGTAATTATCCTTAAAAAAATGACATCTCGTGGTATTACAATAAATTACAAAAACATTGGTTGTTTATCAAAATGACATCTTTTGGTTTATTAGCAAAAGTATGAGGGGGTAATGTTTTATATTGCTGCAAAAAGTCTTATGAAAGTTGAGCTGGATAGTTTTGTACAATACTTTGACATCTCAGTTGGCATCACAGTTCTTCTGTTAAACATGAAGGCAATCTTTCTAGTATAATTGTATCCATGCTTATGAACATTCCCTAAATGTAGTCAAAGTTACCATAAGTGAGCCACACCTTTAGCACAGGTAACGTAGATCTGAAATTACTCATGTAGGTCAGTTTTGAGGACAGTAAAGTACAGCGCATTGGCTGTTTAAGTATACGGAACTGTTGGTGTTTAAGTCTTTTCTGTTTGGACTCATCTTTTTAGAAAGAACACAACTTTCCCAGTATTACCACAACACTTCAATGACACTTCAATAAATGCCAACACAGAGCGAGTGGGTTCTCTACCACTCTGTCATCAGGAAGTTGTTCATATTTTACAGGAAACAGGACAACAGTCTCAACAGGAAGCAATGGGCAGCCGCCTTTGGTGAAACCAAACTTCGAGAGTAGTCAGGATCTGTTGAGAAGCAAGAGTCCATTCTTTTGAACATATATTAAGAATCAAATGGCAACATCAGTGTGTGTTGTCCTAACAATGTAACAATGTAAATGGTCACATCGTCCTATAGAGTGTAAGTTTATAGAAAGTAAGTAAGTTTCTCTTCTGTAGATGTTTTGATTGCAGAAACTGTGCTATTTTAGTTATTTGTTGAGGGCCTCATGGTATTTCGGACGTGCCATGTGAAAACATGCAGCGTACTCAGGATTATTCCCAACGTTTATGTTTGTATCGGACGCTTTAACCCGTGTTTGTTATCCCTGCGGATGGAAATAGACAGAGGATGGAGTTTCACAGGCACAGGAAAGGCTTTGTTGGCAACCAGGGCACTCAGAGCTGTCATACAGGCATTAATATATGAAAATCTGCATTGATATACTGAGTCCTTGATGGTGATCAGGTTCAGTCAAGAGGTATTGGATGTATTCAGTGGGTTTTAATGAGAGACTTCTGTAAAAAACAAAGACAGAGAGAAAGAATAAAGTCACTTGACAGGATGAGGCTGTTGACAGGCAAAGTTGTGACATCCCTGCAATGATTCCAGACCCCAGATTTAATGGTTGGTGTTCACCGCACATATTTGCTTTGTAGCTTTGTAGCTTTTTTAACGCTTCTCATGAATATTTGGGAGCATGTTGTTTGGACAACAGTGGGTTCCTCTCTGTGTATGTTTGCATGTGTGTGGTGGTGTGTGTGAGTGAGTATTGTTGTGGTTATTGACGACATTACGAGCTGGGCAGAAGTTAAGAGGGTGGTGGTGTGTTTGTTGTGTGTGTTGAGAGTGTGGGAGCGAGACGGAGAGGAGAGACAAAGACACTGAGACAGAGAGAAAATAAGGAAGTGAGAAACACACAGAGCAAAATGAAAGACAAAGCGAGAGACACTCACGCCAAAACATAATTATTGCATGTGTGTGATTAAGAAGGCAAATGAAAGAGTCAGAAAGTGCGTGTGTGCGTGCATGCGTGCATGTGTGTGTGTGTGTGTGTGTGCATGCACTCATGGGTGTGGGATCTGCAGCACCAGCTGGTGGATTATACAGGTCTGATGTGTCCCTCATTTCCTTCAGAAGCTGTCGTCATACTTCCTGTATTTTGGCCAGTAGTGCATGATGTCACTTCTTGCGCTGGATTGTGTGTGTGTGTGTGTGTGTGTGTGTGTGTGTGTGTGTGTGTGTGTGTGTGTGTGTGTGTGTGTGTGTGTGTGTGTGTTTGAGGGTGTGGACCATGCTGGGACGCAGCTGCAATGGGCTCCCAACTTACTGTCCCAAATGACATCATCACAGGAATCTGCAGATATCTTAAAGTGCTTATATTATGCTTTTTGGCTTTTTGCCTTTCCTTTTTTGTGTTGTATATATTTTTGTGCACAATATAGGTTTACAAAGTGAAAAAGCCAGAAGTCCACACCAAAGGGACTCACCATATCCAACAGAAAACACTGTTCACAAACTGACTCCAAACAGTTCTATTTTGTAACACACTTTATAATGATCACCTAACTGCTAGCATGGCACGTCCTAATACTCTGCAACTAACTAGCTAGCAGTGCTTACCTAGCTACTGCGCATGTGCCACTCCCAACAAAAATGGAACCGTAGTGAGATGACTCACTCGGTAGCTAAAACGGACAGCACACAGGGTGAAAAGAGGAGCTGCAGGATGTGCAGTACAACAAAAATATAGTGTTTTATGAAAATTAAACCACATAAAAATATTCTGGTACAACCTGTAAATACAATTATGAACCTATGAAAATGAGCATAATATGAGCACTTTAAAAGCAGATACATTTTTTTTTTTTAGTCACTGATTACGTTTATATGCACATAATCTTCCTTTTTGTGCCCTAATTCCAACTAAGCTGTTTACATGGCTAATGAAAGTAAGTATTCCACTAATATTTCCGTTTACATGTAACGTTAGCCATGCAAAACAGGATTTTTTCATAGTTTACCAGCGGCGGTGGACTTGTTTGATGATGTTTCTCCTTCTTATCGGGTCTGCAGCAAACATAGCAACGCACAGAGCTGACCATAAGCCATAAACAGGCAAGAGGCCGTAAACTGCGGTAAAAACCCAGATTGAGATGCGTATTCTGAATGCGCTGTATACATGTCCAAAGAATGCCTTTAAAACCTGAATAATACCAGACTCATTTTAGGACAATCTCTTGGCTCAATAGAGAAAAAGGACTGTACTTTTACTGCATAATGCTATTATTAGTGTTTCACAAGTTTGAGGTGTCTATTCAAAAGTAGTTGATTAAGCTATAACTTTGAATGATGATGCAATAATGACAAAGCTACGTGTTCATCCATGGACCTTGGAAAGCCCAGACATTTCAGATCAAAATATTATCATCTTTACATGTTTACAATCATCCATCCATCCATTCATCCATCCATCCAACCTCTCATTTCTCTTCCCTCCACTTCTCCCATCTATTGGTTCTTGTTAGTGTGACCCCGTTTCAGAGTCTATGGTTGGCAGCCAGGCTGCTGGGACACGTGGTTCATTGACTGGGAAGGTCTGGCAACACACTCTGTCTTTCCTCTCACACCATTTATAATCTGGACTGGGAGACTCCCAGGACTCGAGAGCTTGTGCTCACACAAGCACGCACACACGCACACAGAAATAATAACAACTATAGCATTCAGTGTGAGAATTTCAGCAAGATCTCTTCACTTGGGTCACACAGATGTTCCTCTTGGCACCTTAACAGGTTGTGGTAGGAGGACTCAGGGGGCCTTTCTGGGGTGTGTGTGTGTGTGTGTGGGGGCACCAAGGGCCAAACAGGGCCCCAGAGCCTGGATGAGAGCTTCCTTTGTGGGACACAAAGCATTGTCTGTGCTGGGAAAGGCCATGGGGATGGGAACACCGCCCAGAGCTGGACACTGAGCATTCAAGCTCTGTGAGTAAGTGTATGTGTGTGTTTGTGTGTGTGTGTGTGTGTGTGTGTGTGTGTGTGTGTGTGTGGGTGTGTGTGTGTGTGTGTGTGTGGGTGTGTGTGTGTGTGTGTGTGGGTGTGTGTGTGATACCCCAGACACTTAATAAACGTACAGTGAAGTTGTGTGAAAAATCTGTGTGCGAGAACAGCTGGAAGGACAACGTCAGAGTATTATTCTTTAGGGTGTCAGCAGTTTGAGCTCAGCATGAAGGCCTGATCGCACCAGAAAGTGTCGGGGCCTAAATTCATCCATGTGACTTTGCTAGTTAGTGAACTAATCCAGCCAGTGCATTCTGTTCTTAGGATTGTACAACATTACACTAGTACAACATTTAACTAGTATAGGGCCCGTTCAAAATGTGTCTGTTTGGAGCAAGCCGAGTGCTTGGCCTGTGGTATTGCCGTTTGTAGTTTTCTCCAGAATCATGTTACCCCAAATCACTTAATATGCAATCCCAGTGTTTATCCTAATGATTTCTAATTCAGAGGAAAACGTTCTACATTTACCTGACAGAGATCGTTGCAGATTCAGAATTTACTCACTCATGGCGGTGCACCACGAAACCCAATCTGGCTCGTTATGAGAGCCTTTCAGCAAAAATCTGCCTCAATCAACCACCAGAACCGGACCACGTACAGAGATGGACTCACATTGGACTCACAAAGACGGAGTCAGCCTGCTCCAGAATGTGAGTGTGTGTCGCTAGAGAGAGAGAGGGAGAGAGAGCGAGAGGAAGAGAGAGATGAAGTGGGGACAATGAAAATGTAGGCTTTTATTGTGAAGAGTAGAACTGCCTTTTTATTGAGTACCCTCTTAGCGGACCTTACCTAACATTTACTTGGGATGAGAATCACTGTTTATACTTTTACTGCCCTATGAGCTTCACAGCAGTGATTACCCAAAAAGTGGTCGCTTGAGAAATATGTAAGCAGTATAAATGTTTCCGAAACAACATCAAATTAACCCTGGGATAAAGCTGTAACTGTGGCAACAGATAGTCTAACAAGCAGCTCCACCCAGTTTTTCTTTCAAATATGATAAGATGTGGTGCTGATGAAAGACCAGGAAGCATGGCGGCTATTTTAAGACTTTGGGGACTGTTGCTTGCAAAGTTAGTAAAAGTTGGCATGAGCCAAACGATTGAAATTTGCATGTGTGCGTTAGCGTGAGTAACGGGGGTGGCGTGGGGGATTCTAGGGATGAGGAATGTCAGAAAGCCAAAGAAGGGGAAAGAATGAAAACAAAAAAAAGAAGTGGTTTATGCCCACAGAACAAAGATGGAGAGAGTTTTTTTTTTTTATAATTGGCCTTTTCCTTCGGGTCCCAGACTCACTGGCTGAGAGGAGGAGACAGGAGGACAGAGGAGTGCATGCAGTCTCTCTCCAACACGCACGCACACGCAAACACACGCACCCACACACACACACACACACACTCTAAACACTCTACTTCAGCACATGTGAACATCAGAGCAGGTTGGCCCCATGCCCTGAAGTTCTCTGTGGGTAACTGTGTTTTACATAAGACAAGCGTGACCCTAATGCACCATGGAGAATGTGTGTGTGTGTGTGTGTCTGTGTGTGTCCACTTTGCAAACCACCCTGGAAAGCCCCGCTCCTTAAAAGCCTTGTGGGTCTGCAAACCCTTAGCTGCTGTCTTAGTTTTTTTAGCTATTTTTGGGAGCCCGTTTATTTCACCGTTTAAGAAAGCAGGAAACCTGAGAGAGTTTGTTCCAAGGTTTACTTTCTCACAGGGAGGTTAAAGAAATTGTAATGTTTTGGTGGTGTTTTTGGTATTGTTTTTGCAATGTTCCCAGAGGTGAGGCTCCCGAACGCCAGAGTTTAAGAGAGAAAAGACATCAATTATCTGTTTTACTCTCATGAAGTATTCACAGACATCTTCTGCGTGTGCTTTTATCCACTGCAGTACTGATTATCCAACATAAATTCATACATTTTCCAAAACATGATTGTTATGTAACATGGATCTCAGCAAATTTGATATGAAATTCTTTTTTTAACCAAAAGTTAAGCCATATTACAATAGTTCTATAAAATGTTTTGTTCAAATAGTCACAGAAACCTTTACTTCCAATTAGAGATAATGCTGCATTAAGTCTGTTAAAACAAATATGGAGAAAATATATTGTTTGCTGTTTTCAGCTGTAATCCTCTTTCAACTACATTTCTCTACAATGTAGGAAATTCAACCACAAGTCACTTTAAATTTGTAATATTGTAATGGTTAGTCTGAAAGGGTTTAAATACTATCATAAGGCTGCTATTACTCTAAAATGTTGTCCCTCTAGACAAAAATGTACATAAAAAAAGACCAAAATCAACATTGCATGGTACTAAGCCCTAAGGCTATTCATTCCTAATTAAGATACAAATCTTTACAAACAGGTCTAAAATATATGTTTCCATATTTAAAAAAAAAAAAAAAAGTTTCCTAAAACAGTTGAGCACTGCAGTCATTTGTTGAGGACTATTTTCAGATGCGAATTAATACAGATTTGCTGTTGTAGTGAGTATTGATGGCAGCTTGATGGTACACGTTGGATTGACTCAAAATACTATGTTCATTGTAATGAAAAAAACTGTCTCCCAGTGTGTACACACACATGCGCACACACACACACACACACACACACACACACACACACACACACACACACACACACACACACACAATAGTACAGTGAATCTTGTCACCGAGCAGGCTACAGTAGCTCCAGTTGCGGTGTCTAATTTCATCATGATGAGAGTGTAATCCTTGCAGGTTCCTGCCTGCTGCTTTGTTTTCCCTGCTGTCTGACTCATCCCTCCAACCTGTGGGAAGGAGGGCAAGTTGGACTATGTCACTGTCATAACATGGGATTACTGTCTACAATACACTTTCTCAAAGGGATGGGAAAGATGCCCAGGAGTTTCTATTTTCTCCTCTGTCTTTGTCCTCTCACTTTTCTCAGATGGCACTTTTTGTTTATCGCCCATTATCGCCTTTCCTTTCCCTTTTTTTCCTTCTCTATCATTTACTGTCTTCCAAAGTTTCCTGGTTTACATTCATATTCTTAATTATACACAATAAAGGAAAGCTCTTTTTAACAAGTAAGATTTTTTCCTTCTTAATTACAACAAAGCCCTCTCTGTTTTTAATCCACTTATCTCAGACAGATATCAGACATTTAATGAGTAATGACTATCACTATATTATATCTAAGAGCTTGTGTGATTTGTATGGGTTAATTTTGAGATGTTAAGTAAAACCTATTGCACATTTAAATGTTCTTGAAACTCTCACTTAAAAGCTAAATGCATGGACATAAACATCCATGCATGTTTCAAACATTGGTTGATGGGACTAGTGGAAATAGATAAAGAAAGAATAGATAAACTCTCAAGTGATCACATGTTTATCTTTGAATAGCCAATCAGAGACAGGTATTTACTTGCCATTCTGCCATATTATTGTCTGCTAAATGGAAAAAAAAGAAAAAAATACACGGAGCGGTAAATTGAGGCTGTAGACAAATCAAGTTAAAATTAGTAGTCATTACTAAAAATTATTAGTAAACATGAATAATTTACTTACTGTTAATGTTAAAGCTTCAGTGCGTAACTTCTTTATAATAATGAACGTTTGTAACATTCAAGCTACAAAAAAAGTCACATTTGAGACATTAGGGTATTGCTAAAGAAATTACTTCCTGATATTAACTTCATTAATCTACTTATGTGACAGAATGGTCTTCAAAATAATGTGTGCTACACAGTTTCTTCTAACATAAGAATTTAATCAGTATTGTAAGGCATAGTAAGATCCCCTAAGAAGACTGAATTCTTGATTTTCATTTTACTCAAACATCGTTTCTCTGCCCAGACCCGATCTGTCCCCACCCGGGTCTCAGTCATGATGCAACAATAAATGTAGATAAACATGAACACTAAATCAACCATACAAAACTAAAACCCAAATAACATAGGTGCACAGCCAACATTAACAGAACATTATTAAAACACACTTTAACTAGGACAGTTACATCCCAGAACATCCCAGAACATGTATATTTTCCCATGAGCCATTGCATCGCTTCAATGCAGAACAGTTCCAAAGACTCCGCCCTACCCATACAGAAACATACTTAAAGCATAACTCTCACCAAAATGCAACCTAGGGTCTTTTTGTGAATGTGCCCTAGTCAAACTTTCGTTTTAAAGCATAATAAGGACGGAAGTGCCACTTTTAAGATTTACATAGATTTATGTATTATTATTTTTCAGTCAAATGGCCTTTTGAATGGAATTGTGATAGTGGTGAATGTTGGTGATTGTTAAAAGTGGCGTTTCTGTCCTAATTATACTTTCAAACTAAAGCTTGAGTTGCGTACATTCACAAAGAGACGCAAGGTTGCATTTTGCCGATAGTAACGCTTTAAGCTGATTATTACAAACAACTAATGTGATTTAGTAATGAATATGGTTTTTAACAAAACATGAAAGAATAAGTGGTGACCACTAAAAAGTTTAATTACAACTTGTAGGATCTGGGTTTACAGTGTAAATATTGCTGGTGACAATGTATTATTCATTATGATCAAGAATTATTTGAACAATCGATCTGAAACCTGTCTCAGAGGATGGGAGCTCCCCCGTGTTTCTGATTTCTTGATTAATAGCTTTCATTCTTACATTGAGTACAAATGACATGTTTTTAGCAGTTTGATAAACACTGACCTTGATCTTAACTCCCCAAGTGAGCTAACGCCAATACATCCACACAATATAAGTTATTGTCAAGTCACTAATACCAGCCCGTTCTTTCACTCCCACCCTTTCTACTTTCTTATTATCTGTGTAAATCCCAGGTCTTATCAGTTGGCACCTGTGCCTCTGCTCAGCTTTAGCAGACTCAATCCAGCTGGATCAGAGCTAAACACTGTGGGATTATGACACAGTTTAACACTGAAGCATTGAGATTTAGGCCTGAAAGCCTTTCTGAAGCTGCCTCCACACACGTTAACAATAAACCCGTTCTACACCCGTCCGGGTTGACATGCGGTGTGGCTTTGCTGCCAAAAGCCACCTGTCCCTCAAAGTCAGCATTTGATAGCGTGATAAAGCAACCATTTAACCATAAACATCCATGCATTTTATTTATCAAAGGTTTTTCTGTCCAATGGTAATAACAAATGTTTTTTTTTACATAATCCAAATGTAGCCTGCAGTGATACATCCAGTCTTCACTTGAGTTTCAACATGTTGGCAGCTGCAAAGAAAACTATTTCAAATTGATTCAAGATCCTACTTGCAGCCACAATGGAGTTGAGTTGATAGTTTGCCCTTTGGGTGAAGTGGTAACATCAAAACCAACACACACACTGCTTCCCATGGTGCCAAAAGAGCTTAAAAAAGTACACAGAAGAACTTAAAACTCATCTAATGCAGCTCCAACATACTGTCATCCACCTGGCAGGAAACACAGTGCCAATAACGAAACCTCACCTGCGCCTGCACCTGCCCTGATTATCCGCTCTCACCAAGTTTGTTTCAAAATCTTCCCCAATGGAACAGAAGGAGAAATGAAAAGAGTTCAAATGTGCTGTGTCAACTCAAAGTTTGACGTGTGTTTTTGAACTTTGGGACTTGAAAATGTTTTTCGCCCCAGGAGTGGAGATGTGGCCACATAAACAAGGTTGGTAAGAAAAACAAATGAAGGTCGACGTATTTTCATCTGGAAGAAAAGCAGGAAGCTTTGAATACTGAATGCCAACAGTTCAAAGAGCTAAAGAAAAGGTGGGGAGGGTTCAGACACACACACACACAAACACACACACACACATGCACGTACGAATATATACACACAGTATGTCTTTCAATTTAAACAAACAGGAGGCCTCATGAACACTCACAAGGCCATGCTCATGGTTACTGAGGCTACCAGTTGCCTTGCACACACACGTACATGTTCGCACAACCTTTGTAAGGCCTGGTTTGAACAAGTTATTGTGTTACATTCACATACACACTCAGTCAAACACACACAAGGCCCTTCGTTGCCTCTCCTGTTTCAGCCGCATGCAACCAGCAATGCGTACAGCCACACAGGAGAGGCCTTGTGTGCGAGGGGTCGTAACAACTGCGGCAGTAGCTGAATGGTGACCTTTAACCTCTGACAGCATGGGAAAATGGGTGCACTCAGCTGTCAGAACACCAGTGGGCCAGTTACTCCCCTCAGTAAATGATTAGACATCACAACGTTGAGCAAGGAATGTCGTAAATGAACATAAATGACAAAATGGACACACACACACTCACTTCATAAGATCATTGTTTTGACCTTTGTTGTAATGATGAGTAGTTGAATATGACAAAGAGAAAAAAGGGAAAAGACTCCACTTATTAGTCTAATAGAGCTCAACAGTGACTGCCCACTTGTTAAATGGCTCTGGTTCCCGAGGTGATTTTTCCCATTTAATATCTACATCGACTTACTGTTAAATGCTTATATAAAGAGTTTTAAGCCTGTAACCAAGCCAACCAGCTCTGAGATGAATAGTGACCATAAAACATTTGATGCAGAGCAAAATAACGCTTTGAAAATGGGAGAAAGGCAAAGATACAAGACTGTGTGCAAAAATAATCATAGACATGGTAGCAGCTGATGTTTGCGGGTTTGTGGGTACAGTTGTCACTGCCCAGTGTGAGTCAAGTGCTGATTAGAGTTGTGTATGCTCAGATTTAAACGGTTTACGGCATAATGTGTCATACTGAAATTGTGAAATCCATAAAATAATAAACTTTTCTCATTACAAACGACAACAGAAGAAACGTGTTAGCTATCTATGATTGTTTGATTGCTAACATTAGCTCAAAACGCCATTCAAGTGACAGCCTTTGTTGTGTTTGATTGCTAACTTGTAGCCAGCAGTGAACGAACTTCGTTAAGTAGGTCCATTTCTACTGTATTGACATTAAAAGTCTCTTGTTAGCATCTTGTTGGCTACTTGTCGCAAAGTGACGCATGCGCAACTCACAACTGCACTTGTTGCAAAGTGATGCATGCGTGTCTCAAATCTGCACAAGACTCACATAGGGCAGTGACAGCAGTAAACTTTTCCATGGTAACAGTGACTTCCACCACTCAGAGAAGTTACAGTTACGCTTCAGATTGTGGGTAGTGAAGTATTTATTAGTATTATAGTATTATAAGATCGTGAATAAAACTTGTTTTTCTTAAAAGTAGTTTGATTTTATATGGACGTCTGGCTTGTACAGGAGCAGAAACTTTCTTCCTTTTCACACCCTTGGATCTTGTGGTTGGTCTACTTTGGATAGTTTAGAGATAATGGTTAATAATCTTTTCAGGATTTATGTTCAAAACAAGGCTAGAAACATTTAAAATTCAATAAGCTATAGCTAGCTACTGCTGATACAATCTGCCAGCAACACATGTGTCATTTCAACTGTCAAAGTCAATGGTCACCATCTAGAAATGGTTTGGTCTTCCACTGTCTGAAAACAAAGACCTATTGTCTAAGTATGAGTGCTAAATCTGCCACTGTTATTATTGGAAACTGCGTGTGTGCCATCAGGTGTAGCAAGGTGTAACTATGGGTGTGGGATAAACACATAAACACATACATGCACAGACCTAGTTTTTACACAGTCTATGGCACACGTATTCACATGCACACAAGCACACATGCAATCCAATTCACTCAGTTATTAGTATCACATTTGCATACGCAGACACACATACACACTAGGGTTGTTGGAATGAATTCCGAAAGTCGAATATAATTCGAATAGTAAAAAAATCAATAGTATTTGAATGCTGAAATTGCTATTTGAATGTGATTATTTTTATTAACAGATTGGCTAACAATAGCTAATCTCCCTCTTCTCATGTCACGTCTGATGAACAATAAGTATGGGAGTGAGAGACACAAGCCATTGTGAGCTAACATTACGTACCAAGTAACGTTAGTACAGGGGGAGTGACAGGCTACGGCTGGAAATTGTTAGAAGGATGGGAAATAGTTTTAACATGGCTGTGATTAGGTTCGTGGCTAACACTGTTGTTACTTTACTTTATGTAAAATTGTTTCAGTTGTGCTTTCTAACATGATGTCATTGAGCTGACCGAGCACTGTTAGCCTTAACAACAGAGCTGCTTCACTAGCTACACTTGTTACATAATGTTACATTACAAAGTTCTCTGTTGATTTGGATTGTCGCTGTGTGCTCGTGGTGGAATATAATGTAAACAGAGAGCGGCGTGCCAGAAATGCAATGCGCCATGACGTAGGTCCCTCTAGTGGGCAGAATGTGTAACAACAACCACATGCTTATGGTGGCATTGACAATGCATAAATCTGAGTAGTGTAGTACATATTTTACAGGCTGCATTTGAGCATTAACTGTTGCAATATTATTTAAATATTAAAAAAAACAAATTAAATTCAAATGGTATTACTTAGGAAGACTGACAGCTCTAAAACACACACACACACACACATGCAAGCACGCACACACACACAGACACACAGACACACACACACACACACACACACACAGCCATAGCCACAGCCACAGCCACAGCCTTTTAAGACCTAAGATTTGCCTGCTTGTGTCTTTTGGTTCTCACAGTCCTCAGTCACTGTAGGAATGCTAAGTATCCAGGAACCCCCCCCGGCTGAGCAGCCAGTGGTTAGGCCCGTGATTTAAAACAGCCCTGGTTGTTCCCATGTCACACACTGTGAAAGGGGGCATGTGGAGGTACAATATATGCCACAGCCCTCAACCATCAGCTCTTCATGTGGCTCACATACTCTGCCAAGTGTTTTTTTTAGGTGGAGCAGAGTCAGTCACCTTGGGTAGCTCCACACCACTTCAAGGGACCATAGGGTGTTTAATGTTTTAGTCCATTAACTACAAATTGTGGACATTACTGCAAACGTATTTGGAGTGACTAATGCTTCCTTCCAGTCAGCTGCAGGTTTCAGTTCAAGCCAGCACTATTTTAAAGCTAACTTGCAGAAGAATTGTCTATGTTGCCATGTCCATGTTTTGTGCTGTTTGGTTTCTAAGGTTGATTTTTTGAGGGGTGAAATTGTATGATTAGGAATATAAACATAATTCCTATGACTAGTGGGTTGACTTTCCTACAAGCACAACAAGTGTTATTACTGTTAAACTACACCTGCATTGTTCAATGATAAAGCAATTTAACAAAAGATTTTTCTCTCATATCGGCATCAACCAGTGGCCCCCGGCAAGACAGGAACAACTTTAAAAGCCGATGGTATGCTTTTGAAAAATGGTCAGCATTAATGCAAAGATAATGCAATTTGTGGTTACAGTTTTTCTTCGATTGCTAAACGACAGAGGTCACAAATTAAACCATATGTGCAAAACTCTAACCACAGTCTGCATTACTAACAGTCACCTCAGCAAAACAGTTCACATCACCTGCAAAACTCATTCCTAACAACGTAACTCTTCACATGTCTCAAAAATGGCTCAGTGCAGCCAAACACTTTGAACAATCCTCATTGAGACAACACACACTGTCACTCAGTACACTGAGAATAAAACATAACCATCAAACATCTGTAGTACCTCACTTAAAAAAAAGTTAGAAACTAAAGTTTAGTAATAGTAACAATGTATTGTGGGGCTAATCCTGCCTCTCTCCAGCATCAGTCCACACGTTTTCATCATCATATGGGATGTTCTTGGCTTGCCAAGCATCTGCATCATCATAAATACAAATGGTTGTGGTGTTTATATATACATATAAATACACAATAAATATATATATATATAAAATGCTGCTGTAAAGACTATGGTTTTGCACATGTGGCTCCAGTTTAGCCCATTGTCGTTTAGCAATAGAAAAATTGTTATGACAAAAAAAAATCTTGGTTGTATTTTCTGTATGTAAGCATGAATTCGGTGAGGGAGATATCATTGACCCCTTTCTTTAAAGAACAGCTGATTTTAGACCTGACAAGGCATAGTGGTGTTAGGCAACAGTGAAGAAATATACGTCTTTACTCTAATCAGGCTGGTTATAATGGGTCAATGAACACACTGCCCTCAAGGATCAACGATTGTTATAATCCCTCAGACAGCTGGGACCCACAGACTCACAGATGCCCAGGCGAGAGGAGTTGAGACTGATAAGGAATGGAGTGTGTGTGTGTGTGGCACAGAGGGTTTTATGCTCTACGTCCTTTCCTTGTCAGGATGGCAGCTGACTGTGATTAATATTTCACAGCTAACAAACAGGCATGCCCCTGTGTGTGTGTGTGTGTGTGTGTGTGTGTGTGTGTGTGTGTGTGTGTGTGTGTGTGTGTGTGTGTGTGTGTGTGTGTGTGTGTGTGTGTGTGTGTGTGGGTGTGTGTGTGTGTGTGTGTGTGTGTGACTGGCCATGACAGCAGTATAATTGACATAATTACCCACCCTCCCTAAACATCACACACACCCTGTCAGACAGAAGCACACACACAGACAGTGCATTACACCTTTTACTGTGTATGTTCACATGTCTAACCTTATATATACAATGGTCATGTGCAGAGGTGTGACCACATTACCCCACCTCAGAGTCCAGACCAAACACACACACACAAAGCGCTATTCAGCCTAATTTTTAAGAATGGTTCCCATTTAGTTTATTCTCTTGCATATGCATGAGGACGCACATGCACATAGTGACAAAATACACTTTCCTTTCAAAGGTTTAAAGGCGCTGACACACCACCCCGATTAATGGCCGTCGGACAGTCTGGCGAGGTCAGTGACTCGAGTCTGTTTTGTGTGTTTCGTGCAGTCATCAGCCGGAGGAGCTGTTGGCCTTCATTTGGGTGGATTTAACATGTTGAATCAGTGGGTGGGCAGTCGGACTCAATGACTAATCTGATTGGTGGAGTGCTAACCTGGAAATGACGTGTGGGATGAGTGTGATGAACGCCTCTCAAAATCTGACGAAAATCTTTTAAACTGACCTTTGTCGATCTGAAATGAAGACAGATTCAGCGACTGCAGATGCAGCCTACTTCTTGCTTAAAATGTTTTCAGAAGTATTTTTGTAAAATACGAGATCGTATTCCTAACAAACCGCCATTGTGGTTGGTTCGTCCAATCAGCTGCCGGTTTTAAATGTTTGGGGAGACAATACAGATCAGTGCCACCTGCTGTTATGGAGACGTATTACATCTCACAGACGTGCAGAACATACATTTGAGACGGCGTCACTTTGGTGTTTTCCGATGCACTTTTTTGACCAACTCGTGGAGACTGGTCAGTTCGACTGCCTTTTCTGCCGATGGTTGGCCAATTTTCCATCTATCATCGCTAGGTGACAGTAACATATCAAGAAACATAGCATGGAAGAGGAAGACTGTAAACCAGGAAAGATGGAAACAATACTGGATTAAAAATTTAAATAAAAAAATGTTTTAACACAAGAGAAAGGCATTTAACACGTTTGTTAGAGCTCAATGATACACAGAGTGTTTAGGTGAGAACTATTGAGAGTAAATATAACTTTTGTTTGTTTATAAGAAAACTCCACAGGGCAGTTTTAATTGATGTTTGATTGACATTTTAAATCTGGGATATTAATTGGACATTTAATTACATTTTGGTGAGTTTATTTGTTGTCCTTTGTCTTTGATATTATATATAAATATAAGTTGCTGTACACTTTGGCACAATTAGGGAAGAATATTATATGTTATTACTACCACTACAATTAATTTTTTTTTACATAATGCTTTTTTTCATTTATTAAAAGAAGCAAGGGTTCTGAAATGTCAAAACAGAAGCAGATATTCTCAAGCTTTACCTGAATACAATACAGTGTAAAACTATATTTACTATAATTATACTAAAATTATGTTTGTATTATAAACAAGACCAGTGACTTTTCTGTTGGTACCAATACAGTTTAATACCCAGTACCCACTACAACCTCATTGTAAACCTAAATAAGAATTTCACGTTAATCTTGATCGCTATAAATATGCTTATACTTTCAATTAAAAAATAACCCGAGCTTCCACTGAGCTAACAGCAGCTAACAGCTAGCAGCTAACAGGGCGAGCTAGCTACCGGCAGGATAGAGACAAGGTAGGAGAATTTAAACAATGTCTGAGTTGAAAATGCATATTTTTGTCACATAAGGGCCCTGGTCATGTTGCACAGACATTTTAATTGCATTTTGTGTCTGTTTAGAGGCACAAAGGCACTCTAAAACGTGCCCCAACAACTGTTGTTTTAGCTCAGTGTACGCTTGTAAACGTAGCTGCAGATAGGGTAACTCTATGTTTCTTGCACCGATTCGGGTCGGGGGGTTTTCAATCGAAGGAGTTTACGTCTTTTTCTTCCCAATTAAGTTACTCTCTCTGACGAGGGCATCACGTTTCAAATAGCAGATAACTCTTTTTGGAATGAAAAGTTTAAATAGTTATCTTTGTTGTTTTTCTGTACATGAAAACATCAAAATAAAATCTGTATCGCATGTGAAAGTTCTTTCCAGTGAGACGGCTTTGATGAGGCCTTTGAAGTGGAAGAGTCGTGGTTATAATGGTGATGATGGTAATTGATAAGGGTGTGCTGAATGGTAAATGGCTGTTCTTTGGGGGATAGGAAGTGCTGAATGGAAGCCAGACTGGATGCTGCCAAGCCTCGGGCTGTGTGATAATAAAAGGGAAGGGTTGAACCGACAGTGATAAGAAAAAGTGGCAATTGGGTGTGTGGTTGTTTTTGTGTCTATGTCACTTTGTCTGTGTGAGAGTGTGTGTCTGCTTGTGTGCTGAAAAGCATGTGGGTGTACACTTCTAGTACATGTGTGTGTCTTTTGTGTTTGTGGTGTTGTGTAGGGCTTGTTGGGAGATTGGATGAAGGTCAAAGCGTGTGTGTGTTTTGGGGGTTGTAGCAGGTGGTTGAATGGTGGCCAACCACCACACACTGTCACTGTGTTATACGGGGGAAATTGGATCAGCAGGAGAAGAAAAAAATGAGTGAAAGAAAGCAATAGATAAAACAAACAGGTAAGATACATGGATGGGCAAAAAAGAACTGATTGATCCTGTCTAAAGACTCATTACTGCTTTAGGTGTACCAATATAAAACTTTTTATTTATTATTTCAAAAACATTATGATAGTGCTGATTGATATTTTCAATAAAGATGTGAAAGAACAGTATGCTCATTTTACTTTGAAAACAAACACAAAGTTAAAAAAGGAACACACCAAAATAGGAGGAGAGCACGTCTGGGCAGCCTACATCTCACCATGTCTGTCTGTATGTGCGTGTGTGACAGTGCTGAAAACTAATGAAACCGGCAGGGCGGAATCAATTACTGACCAGCAAGGATTTTCCCAGGAGGAGCTCCTCAACATGCATCTGCCCGTCCGTAAGTGTGTGTGTGTGTGTGAGTGTATGTGTGTGTTTACCTGTGTGAGCATGTGGAGGTGTGTGCGTACACGTGTGCACATCTTCTTAGCTGCTATCAGTGCATGTCTTCATATGCAAATGTGTAGTTGTGCAAATGTTTTCACTGGCAAAGGAGTCAGCAGGCCTTCAGAAGAGAAACAAATTGACTTATAAACGAGTGATTCAGTGTTCAGTGCTGAGTACTGTGGGAAAAAAACAAATTTCACAACCCTACAAATTCGGTTGTAAAGTCAACGATACAAACACATACTTTATCTGTCTTATTGGTTTGCGTGCAGTTTAGTGTCCCAAATTCCACTATGACCACGCCAAGACCCGCCAATTGGTTGGGGTTAGGTATTTGGGAACTATCTAGATGTCCTCAATCCCATGAGGTGAAGGCAGAGCCACCAGTCAACCTGAGAATGCGGCTGGAACTGGCAAAGCAGCATCATCCCTTTGAGGCCCTCAATCAGCCAACAATTGAGATGACAGAGGACCCTGAGCCCTTGCTGCCTAGGAGTGCAATAACTGCCTCCATACAGCGGTTAGGTCCGGGGAGCCAGTGAAATGCCAAAAGCAGAACCTGAACATCTTGAAGTAAAACCTCAGGCAACCAGTGACCCTGCCAGAGAGATATCTAGGAGTGCAGGGTTTCTGAGGTAGACGGTGGCACACCTATCGTGATGGATTTCTGTCAACAGCTTGCATTCATAAAATCATAATAAGAGTTATGTCAAGACACTTTACAGATAGAGTGGGTCTAGACCACACTCTATAATTTACAAAGCGGATACCCAGGCTCTTGGTAGGCAGTGTCGGATGGTGCCAGTTGGGGTGATGCACAGTGGCAATACTAGTCACTGTGACGGGGCACTTTGCTGTTTAGAGGGAAGTTTCCTGTACACACAGGGTTTAAATGACGTTAGGACCTCTGGGATAACAGGTGAGCTTAATTTTAAATAATACATTTTCTAGTCCTCAAGCTATCTTGTGGCTTGTTTGTTTTAATTATATCTATATTATTCTGCATATTTCTAGTTCAATAGATTAATTAATTTTGGCTGTTTTTACCTTTTAATTGACCACTCGCCTGAGCCACCCCTTTAGTATATTTAGAATTGGTATGTTCCAATTCCAGAGGCAGCTTCAGAGCTATAAGGTATGTTTCAGTTGTTTAGGGAGCTTGATCCGGTATGATGTAAGTCTGTGGAAAGCTTTTGTGACTAGAAAATACAAGTCAACCGATTTACAGCTGTATTTCTTGTTGGTATACTTCCTTCATTTATTTTGATTTATTTTATTTTTGTGAAAGTTTTTTGTTGATTTTGTTTATGGTTCTTCTTGGCAAACATAAGGATGCCAAGGCAAGGCATGGCAATTTTATTTGTATAGCCATTTTCAGCAGCAACGCAAAAAAAGTGCTTTACATAAAACATCAAACACATTATCATTAAAAATGATATAAAAAGGTATACATATTTTAGATATTAATACAGAATTAAGAACAGTAAATAAAAGTTAAAAACAAGTAATACAAGATTAAAAACAATTAATCAAAGCCAGGTTGAATACTAGAATAAAAGAATAAAATTCACAGTACAGTGCAGTGCACATAATTAAACAAAGGCAATATTGAAAAGGAAGGTCTTCAACCTCGACTTAAAAGAGCAGAGCATTGGTGCTGATCTACAGTTTACCAGGAGTTTGTTCCAGATATACAGAGCATAGAAACTGAACACCGCTTCCGCCTTTTTTGCTCTGGTTCTGGGGATGGCAAGCAGACCTGTCCCTGATGACCTTAGAGGCCTCTGCGGTTCATAATTCACTAGTAGATCTGACAGGTAATTTGGACCTAAACCATTTAGCGACTTATAAACCAGCAGAAGAATTTTGAAATCTATTCTTTGGGGCACAGGAAGCCAGTGTAAAGACTTCAGAATTGGACTGATGTGATCAGCTTTCGTTGTGTTAGTGAGGACGCGAGCAGCAGTGTTCTGAATCAGCTGCAGTTGTCAGATTGATATTTTAGGGAGACCTGTAAGGACACCGTTACAGTAGTCTAGTCTACTGAAGATAAAGGCGTGGATACGTTTTTCCAGATCTTGTTGACACATAAGTCCTTTTACCCTTGATATGTTTTTAAGGTGGTAAAAGGCTGACTTTGTTATTGCCTTAATGTGGCTATATTTCTATAATTGTCTTCAAACTTCTAAATAAACCCTCTAATCAAAAACAAACAGTTTTAACATAAAAGTGCCAGTCGGCATGTGCAAATATGTCTGTGTTCATGCATCAAAGAGAGTTGTTTGTGTTCTTACTCAGAGGAAGAGGGCATGAGCAACAGCTTCATATTGTTGTTAACTCATGCATGCAGTTTGTGTGTGTGTGTGTGTGTGTGTGTGTGTGTGTGTGTGTGGCTTTTAATTTCTTTGATTGTTCTGTTCAATAATCGACTCCACAGTGACTGGCCGCTGCTCTATAGGGAACAAATGCATGCAGGAAGCAGTGCCATGCAGGATAACATTGGCCTGTCCTAGTGACCCAGGGGATACTGAGCTTTACACTTTGATACTTTCTCTCTCCCATACAAACACACACACACACACACACACACACACACACACACACATACACACATACACACATACACACGCACACGCGCACACGCACACGCGCACACGCGCACACGCACACACGCACACACGCACACACACACACACACACACACACACACACACACACACACACACACATACACACACACACACACACACACACACACACACACACACACACACACACACACACACAATTAGGAGCCAATAGGGCTGGACAACAATCCCTTGGGTGGGTCTTTAAAAAAACCAATCAAGCAGACATCATGGCTCTTGTCATTGTTTGGTGCTACAGTAACGTTGCCTGTGACCAGATGCAACTATAGGTAAAGTCACTGAGTATTTCACGATATTGTTACAAAGTTGTACAAAGAGAGCAGAGAGAATTCTCAGGCTTATAATCACACACTTCTATCAGAGGAAATATGCTTCCAACACATGACTATACTGTATATATATTTACTTGATTTAAAATCTACTATTTAGAAAGGTTAAAAGCTTAATTGAATGATGTACATGACTAGGGGTTATGGCACATTGAATGGGCCTTCATGTGCCAAGAATCTCTTGAGTCAGTTGCTTTGGGGACATAACCATGTTTATCTGTGACATGTTAACATGTAGTGTAGTTCCACAAAACTTCCCACAAAATTATTAGTACATTTTGGGCCTTAAAATTAACTAGCAACATTCCAGCAACACTTGTAGTGTTGGAACAACATTTCTTGTGTGTGTGTGTGTGTGTGGGGGGGGAGGAAGAGGACGGATGAGACACCTTAAGCCACCGTAGCATCACAACTTCCATTGCAAACCAGTGACACTACAAACACATTAAAAAAACTCTCTCTCTCTTCTCTCTCTCTCTCTCTCTCTCTCTCTCTCTCTCTCACACACACACACACACACACATGCATGAATACAATGACAAAGAGATAAATGCACACCAGTGGCACGAAAAACACATTAAAAAAAAAAACTCTCTCTCTCTCACACACACTTAGGCAAAAGGAAATGTTACACAAGTTGGTGTTGGTGTTGGTGTTGGTGGTGGTGGTGGTGGTGGTGGTGGTGGTGGTAGTAGTAGTAGTAGTAGTAGTAGTAGTCGTAGTAGTAGTCGTAGTAATAGTAGCAGTAGTAGTAGTAGTAGTACCACCACCACCACCTTACATGGGTACATATTCCAATCCTGCTCTGCACTTCTTGCCACCTGTTTCTTCAGGTTGGCTGTTCCTTGTTCTCAGTTCTTCTGCCCTGGTTATCCCTACTATTGTGTGTGTGTACCTTGCTAAATTTGAAGTCTGTTGTTTCTCATTGCGAAGGGATTTTGAGAATGGCAACACACAGAGGGCATTTTGTAGCTGAAGCTTGAGAAATTTAAATATAAAATACAGAAATTATACATTGGAATGCAGCAATAAGAAAGAAGAGTTATCATATTTAAATGAAGAATAAACAAAAAATGTAACTTGTTTATATACTAATGTATATAATATGCACACACACATATCACCAGTGTCCCATAACCTCCCAGATGAATGGTAGGTATAAGGTGTCTATGTGAGTGTGAACGTGGCTGCTGCTGCCGCAAAGCTCCTGGACGTTGACACAGTAAACGGATACTAAGGTTGTCTGAGAGGGGAAATGCCTCCCCGCCACACGCACACACACACACATACACACACAACACACGTATGTACACTCATACATACACACACTCCAGAGGGAGAAGAGAGCACTGGAGGACCGGCACTCACACGGAGATTGAGTTACAGCTGAATTAGATCTGAGCTGTGGGAACCAGCACCTTCCCTTACACACACATACACACACACACACACACACACACACGTGTTGTCACTTCTTGACACCACAGACACGCTGGGGGACACACGCTAAGATAACGTGGTATGTGTACACATTCTCACACACCACTTATAAACAAACACACGTTCATGAACAGATGCAGGCAGACCCTCAGGAACACACACACACACACACACACACAAATGACATCAAAGAAAAACTATGTGAGCCCAAAGAAAAAAAGCAAGTATGAACACAACATGACAGTATGTGTGTGTGTGTGTGTGTGTGTGTGTGTGTGTGTGTGTGTGTGGCTGGATTAACAGACATAATCATAAACATAGAAACTCATGTTTAAACAGAAACACACACTTTTCTGTCACCAAAGACAGGGAAGCCTGAGACAGCAAGTTTATATCTGGCATAAACACTGCCATGCACAATGTGAGTGCATGAATGTGTGTGTGTGTGTGTGTGTGTGTGTGTGTGTGGGTGTGTGTGTGGGTGTGTGTGTGTAAGACTTTACCTATAGTAGTATCTGGTCACAGGCAACGTTACTGTAGCACCAAACAATGACAAGAGCCATGATGTCTGCTTGATTGTTTTTTTTAAAGACCCACCCAAGGGACTGTTGTCCAGCCCTATTGGCTCCTAATGTGTGTGTGTGTGTGTGTGTGTGTGTGTGTGTGTGTGTGTGTGTGTGTGTGTGTGTGTGTGTGTGTGTGTGTATTGATTGGGTTGGTCTTGACTTGGAGATGGTGGCCCTAAATAAAGCGAGGATGAAAAGAAAAAGGACACAAGAGAGGACACCACACCACAAGCCAGTAAACTCTCCACATCTTAATTGCCCTCACGTTTTCACATGGTTTCACATGCCTTTTTCTTACATTTGTGTGTGTGTGTGTGTGTGTGTGTGTGTGTGTGTGTTAATTTGTGTGCCCCCGCCAGGTTCACACAGCAATGCCCGCCAGTGTACCATAAACGCATACAGTCTGCTACCCCAAGCTCCATTGCACACACGGCCGGATGGAAGGATGGATGAAGCTTTTCCACCCTTACATACACCTGTTTTATTTCATCAACCAATGTTTCCCATCACCCCTGTCCTGCTCTGCCACTCCTTAGTAAAGTTTTCTGACATTTTAAGACCTCTGTGTCGCTCTTTTTTCTCGCTACTTTTGGCACCTTTTACAGACAATCTTTCTGACAATCTGAATATTTGATCCTGTCATATTTCAACAAATAGAGAGCAAAGACAAATAATAATTTATTTGTATAAAATTACACAAGAATGGGGGAGCAAACACATGTTAAACAATTTTCTTTATCTTGTACAAGGAATTTTTTAGGACACAATGGAAGAAATCCATCACCTGTGTATGATGAATAAACTCTTTATCCTTTTAACTTTTATTTTTGTATGTAGCACAAATGCAGAGAGCATCTTTCAGTAGAACTTGCCTGTCTGTTACAGTAAAAGCCCTCATATTTAAGACACATTTTATAATGCAAGTTTTCTGTCAAGGATGTGAAGTCTCAAGCCTCAGACTTCCTCAAACTTTGAAAAGCTGCTTCAGGAGCTACAGAAGACATTATACAACTGTTTTCATTCAAAGGTGGAACAATGAGAAAATATAACATAACAAAACATAACAGTCAGTTTTAAAGCTGCATTGTAAATGCAGGCCATGTGCAGTACAGTATTAAGCCATCCTGCCGGGAACACTTTACGCATGGGAACTAGATTTGTCTCAACACCAGTGCAGGGTCACAGCAGGTCACAGAGGAGATAATAGCGAACAGAGAATAATCTTCTCTATTAATGTTTGCTCTCTCCGTGACCTCTGAGGGCCTTACTGTGAAGCATCAAGCCATTACAGAGGATATGATGAGAAGGTCAAAACCACATACGCACATACTTCATATTCACACAATGGGTGGCACTAGGGTTCCCTTGTCGACAGCTGCAGCTGTGACCACATGATTACCTGTCTTTCCACCTTTACACACACACACACACACACACACACACACACACACACACACACACACACACACACACACACACACACACACACACACACACACACACACACACACACGTCCCATTAAAACAACCAACACTCACACACTTGCACTCTGCCGCCATCCGTTTAGCCCTGTCCCCCTGGACAAGAGCTCCAGGAGCACCAGGGGAGAGAAAGGGGAGTGCAAACAAACTCTCCCCAGGCCCGGGGCTCCGGTTTCAGCCTTCCGTTCGCCGCGGTTGGGGGGCCATGGGAACACGAAGCGCCAGGGGCCCTGTGTCAATAAGGAGCAGTGGTTCAACACAATGGGGGCCTGCCTGCAGACAACACTGCTGACAGACACCCACACAAAAGGGCCTGTGAATGGGAAGGAGACTCATGCACACACACATGCACGTCAACACACGCACACACACAGAGAAAAGAATAGAGCAGTGTGTGGTTGCCCACAAGGCCAATGTTTGATGACTGCTTCTGTGTGTGTACACATACACTCAAACACACATGCCCACACAGACATAAACACACGATAATAAACTGAGGCCTACACACAGTTTGAACTTAAAGTACTGCATGTTCCACAGAAAATCAGTGTGACAAAAACGCATCAGTAGATTGTACTTTTAATGCATTCTTTGCATTTGGTTCAGTCTGTTTTCAAACAAAAAGCCAAACTGGTGGAATTTACTGCATCCAGCCATTTAGATAAAATAAGATAAATTTTCACAGACAAATGTACCATCAGATACTTTAATTGGATTGTGTAAACCTCTGTATGCTCCTGAATGAAGTTTTAATTCTGCTTTTCATGGATGCTTTGGATTAGGCATATCTAATCAGATTTTATACCACAAATGTGTTTACTTGACTACCTGGGAAGCACAAAGGTTTTGCTGTAGGTCTCTAATGCCTGAACACAAGGATGTAAGAGGAAATCAAACTGGAATCATTTCTGATTCTCTGAAACATAATGACCAATATAATTTTACAAAAATCTAAGCCAGGACCAAATCACTGCTTGTATTTGAGGATTCATACATTTAAAAAAAATATCAAACAATTCCTACTGGCATTTGCTCCAAATGTGCACAGAGGAATCATAAAACAAAAACCACATCAGTGTTAGCAGACCCGCATTTCATCAATGCCATGATCAATTCTTCCATCAGTAGTCTCACTAAATAACTGGGACAGTATATGAGCTGTGTTGACCATTTGACTGTGCAGGAAGAAATGTAAAGAAAAGTGCTGCCACCTGGTGTCAACCCAGACAAAAACCCAAATGATGTTTTAATCCTGAATCTTAACAGCAGATGGCAGCACCTTGGCTACTAGGTTAAGTTCATGGGCTCGGTAAACCATTCACCCATTCATACTATGATTACAGAATCCAGATATAAACAGAGATCACATTTCTAGGCAGGAGTATCTGGAGAGAAAATCTGATTTATTATGATTAAGTGATGAAATTAAGGAACATCAGAGGCAGTTTAATCTCTTTTTCTTCCTCAAACCTTTTCTTTCTTTATCTTTTTTGTAGAGGAAGGAGTTCCTCTGACTGTGTGCTGTTATCCTTTAACTACACGTGTCTCAGTAAGAACTGTGTCAGTGCCCAACTGTCAGTTTACAGTAAAGTCAGTTAGCAGACACTAGCACAGTTTTAATAGCTTTTCTGACACTGTTGCCCTTCCAACTTGTACTGTGCAACACAACACTTCATTTGTACAATGCACAAAATAAAACTACCATAACTTTGTGCTGTAAAAGCAAAGGCATTCATATAACAAATTCACGTAATTCCAAGATTATTACCACACTATTTCATTTATCTCACGTCTGGTGTTTGCTCTTGCAACATGCATTTTTTTGCACAGGGCAACACTCCGTGTGTTGCTCTCACAGTAATATTTCAGACAATATAAAACAATGTTACTGAAATACATGAAACATTTGATAGAAAGGCTGTGAAAGTAGGCTCAAATATGTTTCCATGATAAACACGCCTGGGCATGATACGGATCAATTAAAAAAAAG
This sequence comes from Percina caprodes, assembly GCA_013375575.1. NCBI lineage: Eukaryota > Metazoa > Chordata > Actinopteri > Perciformes > Percidae > Percina > Percina caprodes. The sequence continues at coordinate 2,859,999 of JABXJD010000021.1, read as the reverse complement.
TGTAATCCATTTCGATCACCAAGACTAACTCAGTGCATCATTTGCTCAGTTGTAGGTATTTGTGTAACAACAAGAAAGAAAATGACCTTGAGAATCATGAGATTTAAAAGTATAATCTCCTGAGCACGGGAAGATAATTCAGTGATATTACAGTTTGACCATATATATACACACACACACGCACACACACGCACACACACACACACACAGGCTCCTAGTCTGAGCTGCATCTCTTTTGGGGGTTATTTGGACAAACAATGCTTTCTGCACTGGGTCTTCAAGACAACGAGGTTTGTTCTGAACATCATCAAAAGAGCAAAGGAAAATAAGTGGACAAAAAGGTTAAAGCAATATCAAAGTTTTATTCTTAAAATGTAGTATAGAGAGGAACAGTAGTACAATTCAGACAGAAAAAAGGAGAATGTAGTTCCATCTTTGAAAACCTTCGATAAAAACGTAAAAAGAGTAACCTGAATTTGCTCTGTGTTCGGAGGGCACTGAGGCGTGGCCCGAGTTTTGCATCACTGTTAAAGTTCGAGAGAAATTGAAAAATACAACCTTTTGCAACAGCGTAAAAAAATACAGCTGGGGGAAAAAAAACCTCTGCTTTACATCTGTAGTGTTTTTGCTTCGTTTTTTGTGTTTTTTTTTTTTGTTGTTGTCCATATAACAAATACAGCATAAAATCTAAAATGATACATCATAGTTTTGAGTTTCATTCATTACAGTAAAATCAGTAGGATGGTAAATAGTATCAAAAGAACAAACAAGACAACAGAATGGTGCGATGAGCAAGCACACAGCGTGAACAGAGAGCGATAGAGGAAGGTTAAAGTTCACGGAAATAAACCACCACGCCAGGAGGTTTGGAGCTGACCGTCAATGTGTTCCATAAGTAAATCCACTAGTTAAATAATATATTCTTCATATATATATATATAGATCTCATATAATCTCCACATATATATATATATATATATATATCATTAATATAACCCCTCCCACAGTGATTTGAAGGTAAAAGTGACACAAAAAGGATGGATATCTCTATGACTTAAAATATATCTTCTTCCACTGAGAGTAAAGGGAGGTTACAAATCTTCTGTATCATTAGCACTTCAGTACATATTGTATATTCCACTGCATATGAACAGATACTGCTGTTCCAAGGTTTTAACCCGCAAACAATCCATGTTTCTTTAGAAAATATGTGCTTAATGAGATAAAGGAGAAAGGAAACATCTGTGGAAAGGACAAAATTAAACAAATATGCATCTAGAGTAAAGTGAATGATTCTGTAGCATAAAAACATTTAAAAATCTTAACAATTACAGACACGAGCAAGGATTTTCTACACTAAGCAGGTTTTCACCTGGCTTTTCTCATACATTATAGTTCAACAATAATTAAAAATAATTTTGGTTGGACAAATAGAAATTAACAGTCTTGATTGCATTTTGGAGTCAATATATAATATTAAATAACAAAAAGTCTAATAAAAAAAAAACGTTGCGCATTGGAAGAAAGACACAACAGTATATATATAGTTCCATTCAGACCTGCTTTTGGGGAAGCGAAGAAACAAAAGAAAATTATTTTTCATGAACACAAAAGTAAGTGCATGTCTATGAGGCGCCATAGAGCTTCACTTTTTGTGGAACAAAGTGTTTTTCTACCTGGCAGACCTAAAAATAAAAAATAAAAACTTACATCAAATTAAACTGATGACATTTTCTATATCTTTTACACATGAAAAATGGAGTTCTTTCAGACTTAGACATCACACATGAATTTCTGCACTTCTTTCTCCTCTTAACCAATGGTCAAGTGATTCAAAATATACGTGTATGCATATGTATGTGTGCGTGTGTGTATGTGTGTGTGTGTATGTGTGTGTGTGTGTGTGTGTGTGTGTACATACACATACACACACACACACACACAGTATTTACTTTATAACTCAGTACCAAATATTAACAAACGTATACAGGTATTGATATACACTTAGGTCCTCAAAACATCAATTACAAGTACTGCCGGTAGTTCTACAAAATGGCGTGCGTGTGTGTGCAATAAATCAAAATTGAAAAACAATGGCAAAGCTTACCTGATAGTCGCCGTAGCACAACAGTGTTCTATAGTTTAAGCTGATTACATATGTATAACTGAGTCAGTTTAAGCTTTATGATTATAAACATCATATTTAGCCTGTAGGTCCAGTATTCTGCGACAAGCATTACAGCACCAAACGTTTCGTCATTTGGCAAAATTCAAGCTTTAAGTGAAAGTCAAATGCTTTTGTTTATTAATAATAAAGTGTTACTGTGACGCCGTGATTTGTATAAAGCTAGCATTAACATTTCCCCTTGTACTTTCGATTGTTTTTTAATTCATCTTTTTTCCCGCTTAAAAAAAAAAAAACACGTCACCTAGTCTTTTTTTTTTTCTTTTTCCTTTTTTTTTTTTTTAAGCGTATTCAGTAGTTTTTGCCTCCTGCTAAATCTTGGTGTGCGGTCTGTTTGGCACAATACCACAGCCCTCTTAAATTAATCATAAATATGGCTGTGATACATTAGAGTCACAAAACAGATTTTTTGGTTCCAAGATTTGTGCAGGGAAAGAATAAAATTTGAAAAGAATAATATAATATTTAGCGCATCTAAACAAGATCTACAGAGCAAGTTAAAAATCTTCTTGTGGACAATAATGCTCTTCTTCTGTGTACTTCTACAAGCACCAAGCAACATACTTTCAGATTGTGCAGAAAGCAACAGCCATTACTGTGCCTCTGCTTGCAGACAAAAACAGAAATAAAAAAAATTATTGATAAGACCATAATATCCTCTCTTCATAAATTAAATAATTAACATTTCGCTTTTTTAGTTGATTGGCCTACCCCAACTCTACAATATCATCACCCTGCCCAACTCTCCCCCGAAAAACAGGAAATAAAAATACATCACCAAAAACCTGATTTTTCATATTATTCGTCGATAGAATCTTTCTCTTGTGGGCTCTGGGCCCAGAGTTGGACACATTTTAACAATAATAAAATCTGTACATCTTGGAGTTTCCACTCTACGAAAGCTTTTTTCTTTTAATCCACCTCTTTGTAATATACTTGCACAATTAAGTAACCTCAAGGTTTGATAGCACTTTGGAGTTGATTGTTTACCAGCTAGTTTTTGTATACATATATATTAAACATCAACTTTTTTTTGTTTTGTTTCTCAAGCTTGTTAGAATTCTTAGTCCTCTTCCGGGGCAGCACCAGTGTTGCCCTCACCCCAATTTGATTGGTCGTTGTCGTTAGGCTCCTCCCCCTCCAGGTCCTCCCCTTCCTCGCCTTCGAAGTCTTCGTCGCGAGGAAACTCCATGCCCTCCATGGCCTCCAGGCCCTCCTGAGAGGCCTGGTGAGAGTCAGCGCAGTCCGCACACACACCGTAGCGCCGCGAGCCGTGACGGATACCAACGCTGGCTGCAAGCATGAAGATCTTCTTGCATACCATGCACTTATATTTTTTGTCCTTCTTGTGCACCTGTAAGAGGGATGGGGGGGTTGGGGGGTTGAGAAGATGAGGCGAGTCATGTTGACAGACATTTTTGAGAAATGCCTTTAATCTTTAATATCTTTGTTGCTAACAATTGGATGAAGAGATTGATACCACTCAAGTCTGTACACACAATATGAGGCTACCACTAGCAGACAGTTAGCATAGCATATCATAATATGCAGACTGGAAGCAGGAGATTTCATTTTTTGTAAGAGTTTAACAAGTAAGATATAATGTGTTCAGGGCTTAAAAATCCTGAACCTTTTTTTTTGGTGGGGGTCCACAGTGTAATATTTCGATATGCACTCATTAAAGTTAATTTGACTGGCGAAACAGTTAAAATCCTTCTTATATTATACAATAATAAAAGCCATCATTTTTAAGAAGTAAAAAGTTTTGGATACATTTTTACTTCTTCCAACCATATATAGAGTCAACGTAGATTTTCATATTGCAATAATATAATAATCCTACATTGAATCATTGTGAAAACAAAACTTTTTAGATGTGTGTTACTTTGGCCAGGTCACAATCAAAAAAGCGAATTAGTACATTCAACATCTTGTCCATGTTGGCATTAGTTGCTTCATGTATATTTATTAAAAACTTGGCTTTGTTTAACTTTTCATATAGCTAGACGTCTAAACGCTGATTCCCAACAGACAGCTTTGTGAAGGCATTTTGGGCTTTAGATATATTTTACACAGTGGCCATTGTTAATGACAAATCGTGTTCCGCTACTAATGTCCACACATGTATCGTTTTTAATCGCAAACACGGTTGGTGAGCAAAGTCGCAACCGTCGGTGCCGGTAACGTACTCGTATGACAGAGTGCACGGAACAAAGCTTTGTGACTAGCATCTCATGACTAGCAAGCACTTTCTTACCGCAGCTGCCGTACAGTGAGTATCTTCTATGGATTATCTTCCATAAACTGCAGCTGGATGCTTCCCGTCTCCTCCCTTTTCCTCTTGTCCTCTATTTATTCCCAGCGCCATTTGTTTTTAACTCCTTTCTCAACTAAAGCTGTATCTACATTTTTTTGTTGAGTTGCCACGGAGACCACACACACCACACTATCGCTTTTCGGCATCTGATTGGCTAGAACTTTCATTGGTAGGTGGAAGTTCGATGATTGGTTAAACTTAGCGCATCAAAAACAAAGCCCATGTGGACTTTTTAAATTTATTTATTTTTCAAATATAGTCATACCCCAGAAATCCGGCACCAGGCCCGAGTACTTTAAGCTCTGCGTTAGTTACAGTTGTGTTCCTCTCATATGACTGGTGGGTGAAATCAATTGACTCGAAAATATAAAACTGCATGCAAGTTCCCAAATTTATTTTTCCTCACGGCCGCACGCCGGAGATCCGGCACGGTGCCGGAATACTTTAAGCCCTGTAAATTAGTGAACTTAAAGAGGTACTGGTATTTTGTTACCTTCAGACTAGTCTACATCCACAATGTTCAAATTCCGGGAATGTTCCATTACAGCGGGAACTTCCGCCAAATTTCACTCTTTCAGCCAGATGTCCATTATTTTACACTTTTGTTGTGTTGGAATTTTAAACTCTAGTTGATTTTTGAGGACTGCATACAACTAACTGCTCCTCAGATCTCTGCAGGGTAAATCCAGACAGCGAGCTTTACCTACAGTGGTGCTCAAAAGTTTACATACACATGCTTAAGTTGACTAAAAAGAGGAATAAAAAAATCATGTTTTGGAAATTTATTTTAATACCTAAATTAAAAAATGAGGTAAAATCCAACCTTTAAGGACACCAATTTTCTTTGTGAATGAATAACGTATTGTAAATAAATAAATGTTCTTATTTAAAATACAGGGGTCATAAGTATACATACCCCTATGTTAAATTCCCATAGAGGCAGGCAGATTTTTATTATTAAAGGCCAGTTATTTCCTGGATTCAGGATATTATGCATCCTGATAAAGTTCCCTTGGCCTTTAGAATTAAAATAGCCCCACATCATCACATACTCTTCACCATGCTTAGAGATAGGCATGGGATACTTTCTATAAAATCATCTCTCAATGCAAATCAAACCAGGTATTAGTCTAACTGAAATAAAACCATGCCTATCTCTAAGCATGGTGAAGAGTATGTGATGATGTGGGGCTATTTTAATTCTAAAGGCCAAGGGAACTTTATCAGGATGCATAATATCCTGAATCCAGGAAATAACTGGCCTTTAATAATAAAAATCTGCCTGCCTCTATGGGAATTTAACATAGGGGTATGTATACTTATGACCCCTGTATTTTAAATAAGAACATTTATTTATTTACAATACGTTATTCATTCACAAAGAAAATTGGTGTCCTTAAAGGTTGGATTTTACCTCATTTTTTAATTTAGGTATTAAAATAAATTTCCAAAACATGATTTTTTTATTCCTCTTTTTAGTCAACTTAAGCATGTGTATGTAAACTTTTGAGCACCACTGTATCTGTCCAATCTAAGTGTTCTGTTGCACGGCTAAAACAACCTTTGAACATACACATCTTCCACAACAACAAGTTCCTTCCCGAGGCTATTTTGCAACAGCAGCATGGCTCTACCCGGTGCCAATGACGATTGTGATTGGTTTAAAGAAATGCCAATACACCAGAGCACGTTTTTCTCCCATCCCAGAATGATGTGTGGACTAGCAAGACCATCCTCCGCAGCGCTGTGTAGGAAGGTCTGGCAATGTGAGACTACCTTCAGACAGCATGAGGCTAGCTGTTTCCAGTCTTTGTGTACAGCAAATCTTATTGTTAATGTGGCTTAGGAAAGGGAAGTTTGGGGTTCCCTGCTGGAGCTGCTCCCCTCGCAACCCAATACCGGATAAGCGGATGAGGATGGATGGATGGATGGATGGATGGATGGATGGCAAATAAGAGTAGTATTGTCTTAGTAGTATATTAGTAGTTAGTACTATAGTCTTCTCATCTATCTCTTAGCAAGAAAGCAAATAAGCGTGTTTCCAGAAATGTCAAACTATTCCTATAACCTCATGCTGTACTCGGGTCAAATTTACCCTTTCTCCTATATAAATGTTCTTTTTGACTACCCAATTGTAATTACCCAAAATAACATGATTGATTCCACACAACACTCTTTGGCAAGCACAAATCTCCACTTTCATTAATTTGTGGGTGTCTAAAGTTAATAAGTTAGTGTTACGTAGAGTTAAATGTCAAAAAAGTGACAAACATTGAAAAAAGTGTTGACGGGAAGACAACACAAGTGATAAACACTTGAGAAAATATTCTCCGTATATTAAATATGAAGCAATAAACCACAGGTATTACAATTGCAAGGTTGGCCTTTTTCTACACAGGGAATCTGGTTATAAAAGATTGTATTCATAGCCACAAATTTCTTCTTTTGAGAATATCTTGCTGGACTCACTGCCTCGAGCAAAAAGCTACCAGGCACAAATCATGAGGTGGAGTGCGAAGAAGTGAGGGTGGGCAAAACACTGTAGGGTTTGGCACAAGATGGTGGATGCACATGGTGGGGTTAAAGAGCGGGGAGGATCCTGTATGTGGACTCACCAGGGAATGTCTCTTTACGTGCTCGCGACGCGTGAACAGCTTGCCACAGATGTCGCAGCTGAAGGAGCGTACGCCTGAGTGGATGATCAGGTGCCTCTTGAGCGTGCGCCGGTGCTTGGCGATGTAGTTACAGTGGGGGCACTTGAGCTTATTGAGGGCTAGGTGTGAGGACTCGCCTGGGTAGAGACAGAGAAAAACAAAAGTATGCAGATGCAGTAAAAGGTTAGCAAGAGACAAGATATAGTAACATCATGTTTTGGTGTACAATTACAGCTTTAAAAAAAACACAACTATGGTTTGTTCTTTAATTTCTTAAATTAAATTTGACTGGACCGGAAGAACAAACTGGAGATGGAGGAAGACAATGATCATAAAAGCTACATTTGCATCTATAGATCCTCTAATGAGAGAGTGTCAGGAACCAATATCCTGTGTATCAAATCACGGAGTTAGGATGTAGTCGCCATTAAAGAGAACAAGACACCACAAACTGATGAAACAAAAAGGACCTTTAGTCAAAGTTTGTTAAACTGCAGGGATAAAAAATTACTGTGGCAGCCATGTAAACTTCACAATCCAGCTCTGTCACTGTTGCTAAGTAACTGGTGTTGGTCTGCGCCAGTCTGCAATGATGTTGAAGGTCTCACCATGGCAATGGTGGAAAGGATACAGATTCATATTAGCAGTGAATATAAAGCAGCAATACTACATGGACATAATGCAGTTTGGTGCAAGGTTATAAAGAGGTACAACTAATAATTTAACGACTCGGCTTCATATTAGGAAACTGTCAATTTGCAGCTACTTTACATAAATCACAATGCACATGATGTATATGTTCCATCTGTATATGTTCCATCATATGAGGAGCAACTCCTAGCGTCAAACACAACAGCTTTATGTTATTATCCATCAAGCTCTGCTATTATAATACTTTAATAAAATGATTAGAGCATATGGTATAGGCGTGTTTTTTATTTCAGTGTCTTAAAGAAAGAAATCAAAGATATCCTCACGCCAGCACTGTTTAAGCAACCAAACTACTGAGGACAGCTTGGCTTACAAATAAATAAGCAATCTATTGATTTTAAAAACACTCCAACAGAGTGTCTTCAGTGTCCTTTTGTTAAAACCAGGGTGCACACAACAGAGGCGTTGTTAGGGCAGGTTGCTAGGGGGAGGAGGGAGGAGGTTTGATGAGAAGCAGGTCACCTGTGTAATTGCCGTGCATGTGTGTGTTATACACCTTTTAGGCAGGAATTTGAATTTCCCTATCTGTCATTACACAAACAGAGCAGACAAAATAGGTGGTCTGAAATCAGACGAAATCTATATTTAAGAAACACGAAACGTGCCTATTTTGTTGTTTAATTCAACAACAGTTTATAGTTTTAGCTACAACCTTGCTGGCCAATCTGACTAGAGCCCCCTTTGCTATGTTCCCCCTCATGCCTTTTCAGTTTATGTCTCAACCCACAACTTCAACCGTTGCATCAATGCCTGTCAATCAAACCGTGACTCCAATTTCACAGATGGAAAGCAACGTTATTTTCTATTAAAGTAGTGTCAACACAGCACACTGAAAAAGCTGGGGGTTTTTCTTACGCATGCTAACAGTTTGTCGTTTTTGAGTATAGTTCATTTTGACACTTATAAACACACTGCATACCAACATACATAATTAGAATTAGTGTGTAGTATGGATTTAGAACACACAGCCTTGTGTACTGTAGACAATGGCCACCTACTTACGTGACACACTGGCTTCCCCCCCACCCTTTTGAAGCAAATTTGGGATTTTTGTTGCCAATATGAATCAAATTGACTTTAACCTTTTATTCCCATATATTTTGTTAATAGATTGACATCGGGATAATGCCATAGGTCATCATTTTGGGTAATAGGGTCATGCCGGTCAGCCACGCATTTGAAGGCTGGTTGAAAACAAATCCTTAAATAGAAATAGGTTGTCCGCTCTCCTCTTCAATGAGACATACTGAACGGACTGCCCACACTCATTAGAATATGCATTTTAGTTTAAGAATTCAAGTGTCACTGAAGCAGCCTGTTCTTTTTGTGGTAGTCGCGGTGGCTTACCATTCTCCCAGGACTCCCCTTGTTGTAAGTCCTGGATGATGCTATACTGGATCTGATTGGCCAGCTCTGGGAAAGGAGGAGGGGGACAAGAGAAGCGAGAGGGAGAAAGAGAGATGAGAGGTGGTTGAGAGCCTGGGGAGGGGGGCTGCACACCTCACAACGCCTTGTGTACACAACTAACCACCCCCCACATGAAACAATGGAAGCACACACACACACACACACACACACACACACACACACACACACACACACACACACACACACACACACACACACACACACACACACACACACACACACACACACACACACACACACACACACACACACACACACACACACACACACACACACACACACACACACGAGCACACACACACACACACACACACACACACACACTATATGTAAAGCCAGGCCGGGGAAACAAACCAATTGTGTAACCAGGGCTCCAGCAGGCAGGGGGTTAATTAGAGTTGAGCCCTTACACCGTCTCAGTTTACACTCAGCTTTTGTTAGCACTTGTGTGTGAGCACCTGTGTGTGTCCGGTTCCTCTAGCATCAGCGCTTGGAGCACATTAAAGACACGCCCCTGTGAGTGTGTGTCCATTCTCCCTGGGTCAATATTTGAAATAGTGAGGACAGCCCCAGTGTATTAGAGTGGATTAGGGAGGGAAGGGACTGCCCCTAGCTGGGATTGGGGAAGTTGTTGTGCATGGGTGTGCGTTCATGTGCACACTTCAACAGAGACGAGTGTGTATGCAAATGCATTTTACCTGCTGTGTGTCTATGTGCAGCATGCACCTTTTCAACAATCCAACAATGTTTTTAGAAAAGACCCAAGAATTTATTGGCCACAAGTGTTAGGTGTGGGCTCAGCGAGGTAAGAGCAGACAGCAATGGCAAAGTACTTGTATCGTTGAAATCAGCCTTCACTTAAACTGTTATTTTCCACACAACACTAGCATTCCTGTACTCTGTGTGACTCTGTAAACTGTGTACCTCCTATTGTTAGAGATGCTTTTGTCCAGCAAAATGCTATATATATTCAAGGCTTCAAGCCTCAAAAATGAAAAAATATTCTGCTTTTATCCATCTAATAAAATTGTAAACTGAAAAAGTTTGGTTTTGGACTGTTGGTTGGACAAAGACATCCACCTTGAATTCTAGGAAATTGTGGCAGGCTGTTTTCTGGCAATTAAAAGACTACATTAAATCCAGTTTACATTAATGTAAACTGAATACATCAGTAGATAAAACGATAAGACAATAATTGTTAGTTATAGTCCTGAACATTTTAATTTTTGAACAACCCTTTTAAAAAAAATACTTAAAAGACAAGCACACATTTTAAAATGGAAGACATACAAAACTGCAGAAAGAATACCACCATTTGGGCTACTACGTTTCCATCCTTGGAGCATGACCGCACAGATCAAACTGAAACAAAATAAAACCCAAATGAGTGACATCACTGTGGGAAACTGGGGCAGTGGATGACTGCTCATAGGCTCGGACAGAAATATGCAAGACAGCAACGACTGATCGTGCAAGAGGACGGTCTACTTTCAGAGCGAGCATTTCAAAACCAAAAGATGACGTTTTGGTTTCCAAGTCGGGTCCGCGAGCAAAGCCATGAGCCCTTCCTTCTGCATGTAGTGTGTGTTTTAGAATAATCTCATAACCCACAGTTGACATGGCTAATAGACAACACAAATGTTTTGCTTTGTAAAAGCAATATTTCAGTAAAGCGTAATTAGCGTTTTAGACTTCATGTGGCACACATATCCAGATTGAGTCACAACAAATGAGCACTGTGTGCAACACAAGACTAATCAAGCCTTGACAGGCTGTGGGAACAAACTGAAAGCTTTGGCTAATGACTTTTGGTCCATAAAAGATACTTGCCCATCTTTTCATGTACGTTCCAGGAGTTATGAAGTGAAAAAGGGCATTAATATAGTTGGGTGCCAAATATTACATACACACTTAGCATTGCATTGCAGATTGAGGCAGGGAAAGCTGTCCTGACTGATATAATTTACATGTGGCTATGCTTCCTGTTTGTCTTCTCTGGCTGTCTCACCCTGTCTAAAAAGATGGACTAAGTAGTCATTGTTAAAGACTGTCAAAACCTTCAGTCAGTCCAAACTGTCACAACACTTCTGAATTAAAATGCATCACAGAGCATTTTGGAAACACTCCATAAAACCGTTGAAAACACTTTCTGACATTGGAAATCAAAAAACATTATATACCTACGTGGCAACTGATAAACAACACACATAAATTAATACAACTTCCCAATTTCAATATAACAACGCCATTTATGCATTTGGCTAAATAAAATAAAAAAGATCTCCTCTCACCCCGACATCAAACAGCATCAGGATAATGTGTTGCCTGTTTCTGCCTCAAATTCTTTGGATATCACTTCTCAGACGCCAAAACAATAGCGAGACGGACAAATCTTTACAATTAAAAGCCCATACAGAGACTACACATTCACAGATCTATATTTAAACTATTAACATACACAAAGAGTATACTATATGAATGGCAAACACAAAAATATCAATTAAGGGTAAACAGTTGCCTTGCAACCTTTTACTGTGACTTACAGCATGCTTAAGTCTCATATCCTTATTTGGAAACGTGGTATACAATAAGTAGAGACATGGAGCTAAACAACTAAGATACAGGAAGAGAAGAGTCAGCACACATGCAGACAAACTTTAAGTGAGCTTCTCTCTAGGCTATTACAACACCCTCGATCACTTTGTGCACACATTACGAAGAGCCATAGGAGGAGTTGGAGGCACTTAGAGCATTCGAGTGCATTTAGGGAGGCCTGTGGGAAGAGATGTTTCCCCTGCTTTCTTAATTTTCCTGCATTAGAGAGAGCTCCTCTCCCTCTCTCACACACACAAAATGTGGTTCTCTCTCTCTTTCTACACAAACGTTGTGCCTCATAAATCCCCCATACCACTCCACTTAATATGTGATATCATTATGGTTACATGGAGTGCCAAGCTTAATGGGGCCAACAGAAGGAGAAGGCTGCAGCTGAAAGAAGAGATTACTAAGAACTCTACACTGTATGTGGACCGGATGGATGGAGCAATGGATAGATTAAGAGACAGAAAGGGGAAGGTATCAAAGGGTAAAGAGAAAGGGAGAAGATGAAAGTTTCATCAAGCAAGATTGAAAAATGTATTGAATGAGCGAAGGTTCATTGGGATGTAATGTTGTTGCCAACCACAGCAGCGGGTATTTTTTAGGATAGTTAATTCTCTCTCCAACTCACTTAAATTGTGACATTTCATTAGTTTTCTCCATAAAACATAGCATATTGATCTGAACCATAAAATTGCTTCAAAAATCATTGCGTTAGATAAAACCCCTTATCTTTTCTTTAAAACAAGTCTCAGCAGCAATGTTGGAACACAAAGCACTCCAGGTGGGTGTAACTTTCACAAGCCCCTCGCTCTGGAGTGATTAGTGGAGATCATGGCTAGGAGTGACTCACTTATTGGCTGTGCACAGCAAGTTAAAAGCTTGAAAAGCAAATATTCTGTTAGGTTTCACAGCAGAACATTGATGGAAAGCTGAAAATCCATAGTTTTTGTGAGGTGCGATCAATAATTTTCCTGTCGCTCTGGTCGAAAACCATCTGGCCAAAGGATTGCAGAAAATTAGCCGGCTGGCTAACACATTTACAGAAATGTTAATTAATGTCTTTTCTTTCATAAAATAAATAATAAGAAAAGAATAAGAATAATTTGATCATGTAAAGTAGTGATCATGCCTGCGTTTTCTGCTGCAGGCGGCTACAGCTTAGCTTATTAGCATTGAATAGGTAATCATTGGGGTGACATGATTAAATACGTCACTATATGGTGACCAATCATTTATATAAATGAGGAAATGCTGCCCCCCAAGTAATAAAGGTGCTAATATATAGTACTAACATTTTGCAAGGTTTTACAAGCTGGAAGACTGCAAAAAGAAGCCATGTGACCTATCAAGGTTATCCTCTTCAGCCCCACTGACCGCCTGGTGGGTTAATCATTACACATGCATGTTGTGGAGACAAGCATTGTTCAGACCTACAGAATTTCATTTTAATCACTTATGACATATATTGTAAATTCCAACTTTTTAAAAGGCTGATGTTTATACAGCATTTCTCTCACATTATTGTGATTCCTTTAGGATATTCTTACCAATGAAGAATTTTATATGAATGCTCTAAACTGGTGCATAAAACACAACACAGAGGCCCTGATATTGGGTCCTAAAAGAGCTTTCCATATATTGTGTAGGAAATTGTTTATTTTGATATACATGCAAATTTTACATTAAAGTGATTATATGTCACAGAAGAAATTCATTGATGCCCCTCTTTACCTTAAAAATTGAGCCGCTTCCTTTTACTTACAGTGAGTATACAGTGTGACTAATAGGAATAAAAGATTTATGAGTTAACAGTGAAAGCTGTTTCTATATTATAGGGGGAAGGACTAGCAAGTGTGTGAAGTGTGTTTAGAGGTACGAATGTGTCATACCAGCATTTTCGGAGAGGGAGGAGAAGTCCTCTCTGGGGTAGGAGGCCGAGGGCTGGATGAACATCCCCTCGTCAAATCCCTCTTCAGGCTCTGGTGGAAAGTTGTACACAAAACGCCTTGTGGTGGTCTGTTTTTTCCTCCGGCCGCTTCCTGCCGCAGTATCCCGTGCTTCTTGCTTTATTGCTGCAGGTGCTGCTGCTGCGCCACCTGTGGCTGGCTCGTTCCAGACGAATACCTGCACCTGGCCACTCGCCAACCGTGTTTCATTGGTCTCTGCTGAATCAGACGAGTTGTCGTTGTGGTGGGTCCAGTTACCAGAGGCTCCTGGGGTCACCAGGGCACAGCCCGCACCCCCAACCACTGTCACCTCTATATCACTGGTCTCCTCCTTCACCCTGGCACCTTCGTCTTCTTCCTCCACTGCTTCCTTTCCTTGATTGTTGCTGGCCTTGATCGACAGCTTTGACAGGATGCTCGTGGCCCAGAAGTTGCTTGGCTTGCGGTCGAGCCCCCTCGGCCCTTCTTTGGACACTGTCTGCCTCTTGTTGTAGTCCACCACCACTGAATCCGGAGCCTCCTGCTTGATGCTTATATTCAGGGCATCCTTTATAAAAGCCCTACATGAATGTACAACCTCTGTCATCTGGAGGTAACTAGCAACAGACATCACCTCAATGGCATTTTGGCTTGTGAGCAGCAGATTTCCAGAGTAGAGAAAATCGAGGATAACAGAGACACCCTGCACAGCAGCAACATCCAGGTGTGTGACCGTGGCCTGGTCCTGATCCTCGCTCTTGCTCAGACAGTAGAGGGTTTTGAAATAGCGGCTGCCCGCCACCAGGATGTTCTTGTGTGCACGGAACACCTGGCCCGAGACGACTATGTTGACGTCACAGAGGATGCCACTTTTGCGTTGCTTGTCCAGCTCCTGGAGAAGCTGGTAACAGTAGGAGTTCTCATTGGGCTTGTTGCGGTAGTCTTCCTCTGAGCAGTTAGTGGAGGGGCTGGTGTTTTCTGAGGGCCTCATTGTCTCCTTTACGTGAAAAAGAAGAAAAAGAAAAATGACTTAAGATTTGTGTTCTCACAAGTAATATGCAAGGTCCAACGCAAGTAGAGGCAAATATATTTTCACTTCCTGTAACTTTGTCTCTACAATAAATACCCACAGACATACACCCTTGGGGTTTGCACCTGTCCTAGGGGTGTAACAGGTTCAACAGGTTTCTGTCACAGAGGAAAAGAGGCA
The DNA here is from genome assembly GCA_013375575.1 of Percina caprodes. Taxonomy (NCBI): domain Eukaryota; kingdom Metazoa; phylum Chordata; class Actinopteri; order Perciformes; family Percidae; genus Percina; species Percina caprodes. The sequence goes on along the minus strand of JABXJD010000021.1, from coordinate 2,844,968 downwards.
CTCGTTTTTTTTACCATTGACCTTCCACGAGTCCTTACACAAAACATATGCTAGGCACAATAACAGATTAATAAACCCTAACTCTATACATTCATTTAACATATAAAAAAGGGAAAAGTATTTACCTTTTGTAGTAATGCAGAAGTAGAAAGCCATACCATTTATTGTACAATTACAAAGTATTAAACTGCAATGTTCAATGCTTTCAACAAGCCATTGTGACAAGCCAGATATGCTGGAGACTTTCCCACAAGGCGGCTCTGCTATTTATATTTTAATTAGCCTAATAATTTCCCACATATTTCAAAATGCATTTCAACAACCCCAGAGAATGTGTCTAAACTTAGACTAAGAGAACACAGCTATAGTAATAGTAGGATGAACATTTTCAGTCAATCAGATGTTTAAACCACAACAGTGACACCTCTTATTTTTTTGGAAAAAGACAATGCTTATTTTGTCATGATTAATGAATACACTTTCCAATTTGGAAAGTGTATTCATTCAAGATTCAACATTTTACACAAATCTACAGCAGCTTCTGTACAATAAAATTCTCTCTTTCTTTACTTGGATGCTAGATGTAAAACGGGCCGTGATTAGACCTGGAGAAGGGCCGACGAGTGGCTAAAGCAACACACAACGTGGCTGTAGGATGGGAGGAGAACTGGCAGAAGCATAGAACTACCCTGTAACAGCCAAACTCCCCCTTGCCTGCTCCCCCTTACCAGGGCAAAGGGCCAGCCTGGTACGGAGAAGAGAAGAGGTGGAGTTTATACATGAGTGTATGCATGTGCTTACATGTGCACATAGACAGAATAAACAGCCCAATACAAAACCAAAATGCATGTACACACACTGCAAGTGTAGAACTCTACATTACAGTTATACACTTAATACACTTGCAGCAGCATACATCTACGGGTCATTTTAGAATTGCACAGCAGATGTCCTAATCCAGAATAATTCAAATTGCTAGAGCTCTGCATTTTTGGCCCCACCCACCACCATCTCTTGCTGCGCACACATGCATGTACACACACAACAAACCACACATAAACCAAGCTGCCTACACATACACACAGCTGGGGTTTCAGCTCGAGTAATTCAGATTAAATCCATTTCTCTGAGGTCCCCACACCCAGCCCCCACCCCTACTCCCTCCACACTGCAGCACTTGTCCAGGGCAGCCTGCGCACACAGGATAGTATAGGGGGGCTTATCATCCTCTGTCACAGCTGGAAGGGAGAGATGAAGAGAGATGGGATGGAATGAAATCAGAAGCAAAATGAGGGAGAGATAGAGAAGGGGGAGAATGTGGATGTACTTTGCAGGCTAGAAGAAACAAAAAGACAAAAAAAAATAAGATGACAAGAGAGCAGATTTGTACAGTTCTGAAAAAAGTAGAATCACAGCTATAAAAAAAAAGAAAAGAAAAAAGTGTGAAAACAAGATGAGAAATGGTTGGAGAATAAAGAGAAAAGCCGAATAACAAACGCACAAAGAAAACGAGTGAGCAAGAGCCAGAGATTGAGCGAGCGAGACCTTGAGCCTCGAGAAAAAGGGCGGAGGAGAAAATGTGGAGCAGAGGGGGACGGAAAGCCAGCGTGATTGAGAGTTGGGTCACCCCATTTTAGCCTTCACAATAGCCTGTGTTCTCCCCGAGGCTCATTGTCCACTCACTGTAGGCCTTTGTGAAAGGTTTCGGCACTCACTCTCTTATTACACAGCATCTCCCACTCGCAAGCAAAGAAAGGAGCCTGAGTGTGTATGTGGGTGAGCCGAAGAGGATGGGGAGAGAGGAGAAAAAAATATTCCATAGTATACACATTTAAGCCTCTGGAGGGGCATGGTCATCATGTTCAGTACAGTTGTGAAATACATTGGTGTGGTGAAGGGGTGTTGGATATGCATCCAAGTTAGATTGCATACAGTTGTTTCTGCTTTGTTTATGTCCATTGCTCTCCTCTTTTGATAGGTCTTGACCAAACAAACTTTCAACTTGCTGGGCTAACCAGAAGATGCAACATATTTACAGTCAGAACACAGTGATGATTGGACATAAAAACAAAGGGCCAATATGGTAGAAATGCAGTAAATAAACAAGCGCTCTCAGACTCCTAGTACCTGGGAATTTGTTGACCCACTTTATCATTTCGACTAACTGGCCATCCCACCCCAAAACCCCAAGACTACTCACAGCTTTTATCCATCACAAATAGCAAGGCAATGGGCCAGATTGGTATGAATTGGCTGGGAGTTCTGATACAAGAGAGATAGTGTGTGTGTGTGTGTGTGTGTGTGTGTGTGTGTGTGTGTGTGTGTGTGTGTGTGTGTGTGTGTGTGTGTGTGTGTCAGACTAGGACAGTCTGGTACTGGATAAGTTGCTCTATACTGGCCTCAGCAGCAGCATCATCATCATCCTTTCTCCAGATGTGCCACGTGTGATCTTAGAGAAGCAGCAGACCAACCCTGCACAGCAGATGCTGGAGGCAAAACCAGCCTTAGCCGAGAGAATGTGGGGACAATATCAACCTCCCCAAGTTGTGACGTGGCTAGGTTTTTATTTGAGCCAGAGATGGCAGGGGTGGAAGAATAAGAATGCAAGAGAATCCAAGAGGGTGCCGAGAAAGAAAGATCCTTTGATCTAGGTCTAACATGGGTGCTTTAAAATCTACAGTGCATTGCCAATAAGAACTGATTTACAGGTGGATTAAACAAACCAAGACGGTCATAAATCTACACTTATTGAAGCACCGGCCTCAGTATTACACAACTCTATTAGATTATGGGATACAGCACTGTCCCGATGCAACATAATGACCCACTGTAGCCAGTTTTTGTTTACCTTTTACGCACAGGTTTACCCCCACCCACCATCAATCCAGTCCCATGACCAGCCCAGCCCTGAGGCCATCTTCACCAGTCCTTTCCTAACTCCTTACATCTACTGTATACTTCCCTTAACCCCTCCTCCTCACCAAACCCGTCTGTCCCCAGATGCTAGAACAATACTGCAATGTGCGTTTGGCCCAAGGTGTGGGAGTGCAGCAACGAGTGTCTCCCGGCCTTCTAACAATGCCCTGACAGAGGAGGCAGAGATGGGGGGGCGAGAAAACAAGGGGAGGGCAGAGTCACTGACATATTCAACAAGAAGTATTCTCCCTCTGGCTCAACACCAACCCATTCCCCTGACCTGTGGCCCCCAATAAACCACCCATCTATTTGGCAGACACCAGACCGCAAAGGGTGGGTCCCCTTTCCAATTTGGGGAGAGTCACTCTCAACAATGACTGTGGTGTTTGTCTCAACTAAAATGAGGAGGTGGAATGACTTGTATAGGTCCCGCATATCTGAAATCCTCCCCTGGAAATTAAATTTTAATTTATCGGTTCCAGTTCCAATACAGACCATGAAACAGAGTTCATAGCTATTGCTCGTCCCAAGCTGGGCTTTTACATGTACAGTGTAATAAAAATATAGCTTTCAGTATTATTTATACGAAACTTAGTTGTAGAATAGAATCTGTGTACGTGATGACAACATATGATTAGTCCTATGTCCTAGTCCAATGAGGGTTTAACACCAAACCTTTTACCAATTTGTGGACAAAGGAAAAAACTGTTACTAGAGAAGAAAATTGACTTATATTCCTCTGGGGGTCCTAGATATGTGATCTCATATTTAATCTAAGGGAAACAATGGCCTACTTTTGCCTCATGTTAACCTTTTACCAGAGAGCATAGGGAACAATCTGAGCACAAGACAGCGTCTAGAGAATTAAGGACAACGGCCCCCTTCTCCAAGGAGACCCACATTTACCACAGCTGCACTGGTGTGTAGGGCTAATCGAGTTAGCTTTAACGAATGCAGCAGAGGCCTGACTAACGTCAGGAATGGGTGAATAGAACAAGACGTTGCCTCATAACACCATAATTCCCCTTTAATGTACTGCTTCACAATGCCACCTTGCTTAACATTCACTGCTGCTCATTATTTCAACAGTAATGTATATATGAAGAGTATTTCAGCTTTATTCAAAAGGCAGTCATAAGATAAAAATCTTTTCTGAGGAACAGCAAAACCACAAAAATAATTCAATAAAATATGAATTGAATCATTTCGAATAATGATGCACTGGGACCTATTGTCCCAGATCTATTCTACATGTGGAAATGGCCTGGATAACCTCTCAGTAAAGTGTCTGGGGTCCCTGTTGCTAAGGAAAAGCCACACCAAGCCCCTAATCCACCCTTACTGCCCTCATTACCAATTAGAGATGTGTACAAGAGTGGATCACTTTAAGTCATTCTGATTAGTGATTACATGTGCAAAGGAAGTAACTAAATGTAGTAGTACAATCCTCTTCGCTTACAAATTAGAGTCAAATAGCAGCCCTGTCTTAATTCCTCTGACAGCCCAGACCATTGTCAGAAAAGGAGGTTGGGTGTGGAAATGTACAAGGAAGAGAAAGCAACATTACATTTTTTTCAGACTAGGATTGATGAGAGAAATGCCCTTTGACACTAGATTGTTCGGGTAAATATGCACTCCCTGTTTTTATGAGGTCTCTGAAGAATTATTGTAGAAATGTTGTCTACACTGCAATAAAAATAATGAACCAATGAAGACATACTTCACTAAAGTGGCTTGGTTGTTTTGGATTATAAGCGTTCAATATACAGATAATGTCACCAACTGTATACCTACCTTGAGCTTAGGCTAACCATATGGTCATATATGCCAATCACATTAAGAGATCTAACTTTTCAATATGGTTTCAGTCTTGTGCATACAGAATGATGCCTTAAAGCATACAATATATGCCCCTATGGTATAACATTAGCACCCATTAATCCAGAAATATGTTCATGACAGGGTCAGGTGATGTCCTGTCTTTCTATTTACTGACGTCTATTTCACTCATTCAAATGAGCCAGGCAAGCTGTCAGGCTTTAAGCAACGTTATTTACTCTCCTCCTCTTGTCCAGCCGTGCAAGTGACACCATCTATGGATTTTGGGGGGTCATTCTAGCACAATGCCTCTAATTTAGCTCCCCAAAGGGAGAAGGAGGTGGAGGAGGAAAAAATGCGCCAGAGGTCACCCGGGACTGCGAGCCAGCAGAACTGCATGATGAGAGAAAGGAGGAGGGGGGTTGGGTAGGGGTGCGGTTCCCCAAAGGCAGCTAGGGTCGAGCCCTTGCCATTGTGTGACCTCTAGCAAGCTAGCAATCAAGGCAGCCGCTGATGCAAAAAAAGGGGTTGCTGTACAGTGTGCATAAAAAAATTATTCCACAACACTAACACTATCCATTAGTTAATACTTTATAAGCAGTTGAAAATGGTTAAAGTTATTTGTAACATACAATGAATAATTCCGATGTGATAGTAGCTAGCAGGTGTCATTCTGGAGCAGGTCTGTGCGTGTAACTTAACTGATGAGTGGGCAGATACACATTTCGGACGTTAACTGAATCAGAGAGATTCGTGTCACTCATGAAAAGTGTTTCAGTGTGTTTTGCTATTCAGTTCTAGTTAGTCGACCAAGCCTCGCTAGGGGCTTTCCACCACCGTCACTGCCCATCTACCATCCGGCTACAGCAGAGCTACAAGCGGCTGGTTGGCTAGGCTAGATGTTAGCTCAGGTTAGCAGGCTGGCACTAGCTAATCAGCCTGGAGAAGGGATTGTGAAGCTTAGCTAGGTAATAGCCTATTTTCACCGTCGATATGTTTTAGAAGTTGTAGAAACTGCCGTTATTAATGACAAACAAGACAGATGACATGGTATGACACATTTGTGACAGCTTCATGTTACGTCGGTAACGAAGCGAAATCTTTATGGACGTAAGGTTACCTGTTTGGTGGGGTCATTTCTCCCGTGCTCAGAAGACAGGTGATGTCTCAGCAGTAAGGCCCGTTTGTAGCTGCGACTGCCTTTGACAAGCTCGTCGCTGTTTTTAGTGGCAATGTTGTGACACCAAGAACAGGACATAAGTCCCGTCTCCTGGCAAAATTTTAACCATGGAAATTCTTGCAACCACGAAGCATGGAATAATGAGTGTTTCTGAAGCAACGTCTGCGGTCTCATCACTACTCCAGATTTCCTGGATCCAGTCTCGCCCCCAATCGAACCGCTTCCCGTCTCCTGGCCGACAGCGTTGCTGGGACCGTTCCCCTCTGTCAAGCTATTCCCCTCCCTGGACCCGTCCTCCCCTTCCATCGAGCCGACACCATCGTCGCCGTCGCCAGCTGCCCAGCTGCCCTCTTCCGGGTCTTCTTCTTCCTCCGCCTCGGGTTCCGTGCTATCGCTGACAGACCCAGCGCTCTCCACTCTCTTCTGCGATGATCCTTTAGCTCCCAGATCCCCGTCCTCCTCTTGATCCGGCCTGTTCCCGTTAAAATGTCGGTCTTGACAGGCCGGGGCCTCCCAGCTGTTACAGTTCCCCCCGACGATACCGCTGGAACCCGTTAACCCAGCTAATCCACCTCCTCGGAAAGCCAGCGACCTGCGGTTTCTCTCACCGGACATTTTTCTTAATATATATTATAATCTTCACTTTCTCAACAGTATCCCTCTCCGACAAAATAATATATTTGAACGATGTATTTCCCGAAAGAGATGGACCGTCGTCGTTCCTTTTCTCCGCTTTGGCCGTCCCGGTGAGAGTATGTAGGTTATGCGGAAATAAATAAAGGTTTTAAACGCATAATGAATTTCAGGGTTCTCGCTGCGTCCGCGCAGGCCCCGCAGAGGTCGAATGGCAACGACTTTCCTCCCCACAATGCACCTCGAGCAGAGAAAGGGGGGGTTGGAGAGGGAGGGGGCGGCTTTTAAAGGAAGATGGGGATCTGTTGATCAGCAAGGGGTCTTTTGTGTTTGAAGGCTGCACCCATTTTCCGCATGCTTTTCATTTTTTGACTTTGCTTGTCTTCTCAGCCCATATGCTGACTTGTATGTCCCACTTTAGCCCTTTGCTAAACGGGGTTACCATAATATACCTATAATATTTCTATAACAACTTGTAGTCTGTCTATAAAGGCCTACTTTTTGTTATTTACGAAATATATAAATATGAAGCATAAAGATATATAAAGTAGCTTATATATAAATAAATATAGATGTATGTTTTGTGATATTTAATTAAAATCAAGAAATGCTTATAATTGTTCCATTACATTAATATTAACACTCAATGCAAATGTTTTTGTCCAATGCATACAAGCATAATATAGAGTGTATGTCACCATTATATCATAGTTTATATTTGCTGTTTCCATTTATTATCCTATGATATATGTGTTTAATAATGAATAAATACAGTAATGCAATAATAATACAACTTTTGTGGCAGTTATAAAGTCATATGATTTGTGATCATGTAGATGTGAAATTGGCATCTTTCAGAGACCAGTGAGACGTTATAGCCCAGAGTAAAGTATTCTTACATATTAATATCTATCTCACGTTTCTGTTCCCTGTCGTCAAGATCAGGTCCAGCAGGTGGCACTCTTTCATGTGAACGCCTCTCTTTTTATGAGTGTATGTGATGCTTGACATAGTTGGGTGTATAGTTTCAGTGCTGTCCAATTAGGGGATTTGCACACAGTGTGTGAACAAGAGTGGGATTTGACCCAGGATTTGATTACAATAAGATGGGGGTTGTATTGCATTATAATAGTTAAATTCCCAAGGTGGTAATAAGGCATGTCTTCGTGTACAATTACTGTATCTATTTCTAGCTCCAGCTAACACAAGCATTTGATATCAACTTGACATGAACACTTGAATTCATTTGACAAATTTAATTTCCCTGCACTGAATAGGACAGTGTCAAACTGTTCTCTTGGGTATGAAATAAATGCTTAAGGTATCAGTGATGGAATTTCTGCCACTGGTATGCCTTTAGTATAGGTAATAAAATGTGGTTCCTACGAGATGGTTATGCCACCACAGTGCAGGAATAAAACCTGATGGTCCAGTTCAGTATGAACTCTCTAAATTATTGCCTTCAAGTTCCAATGTTTCCAAGACATTTTTCTAAACATAGATATGTGTGATTGACAACATAGCCACTGGTTTGAGTTATGTCATTGGCAACTGCCCTAACAAAAATGATAAATAGAAACAGATCTGCACAGCAAGAAAATGTGACATTAACAAAAATGTATCCAATAATATAAATTAAACAACAAAAATATGTTTTAAAAATCCTTACGTTGATGTATCTTCTGTGTACAATTACAATGGGTTAAAAGTTAATCTACATAAAATATGACACACTACAAAAGTCGCTGTCTCTCCAAAAAGCCGGTTTGTATGTGATTAGTGATCTCCACAGGGGAGTAGTATGCAATAGACTTTTCTATGTATGATGTGAACTAAGATTATACCTTAACAAGGATTTCTGTATTATTTTCAAAAAATAGCCTACCTCTTTGTTGTTTTACACGTGTAGAACTTGGAGGAAATGTGAAGTATTTCACTACCATTTTTTATACAACTATGTATAACAGAAGTATGACAGATATGCATGTTTAAATTTGTGTTGTACAGTGAAAAGAACATTCAGATAATGACGTGCCGTCGTGCAGTTCAGCCTTGTTGATTGTGTCACTTGATCCACGTGCTTGCTTCTGTTTACAATGCTGCGTGATGACGTCACAACGGACCCCACCCCGCACGGCGTCGGCGAGCTTCCTGGCAGCAACATGAGAGAACACGACGATCTGCAGCAGCCAAGCGAACAACCTGCAGACTCTGAACATTAACTACCAGAAACAACAAAGCTCAGCACTAACTTTACAATGGAGGATGCAGAGAAAGGTAATTCATTTGCTGACATTTCTCTCGGTGACTATATTGTTATCGAAAAACTACTTTTGTCTCACATTAAAGTTAGCAAACCAGCTAACTTTGCGCAGTAACTGAAGTCCTTTGGAAACATATGCTAGTTTTAAAACTCAAATAAAGTGCATTTTTGTGACAGAGATAACAATTATTTAAATAAAATAAATATTTCGGATACATCAAGAGTGTCAATAATAGCAAGGAAGTAGAATATTATACAACATGCATTACTAAACCAGACGTTGAGCGAACGTTACTTCAGTAAAATATAAATGAGGAAGTCATTTCCATTACAGTAAACAATATTTGGGCCAAAGGTTTGACAGGCACTGAAAGGTAAATTTAGTGTAGATTTGATACAATTAAACAATTTGATGAGGTGGTATTGGGCTTGTAATTAGTTATGGTAAAAAATGAATGTTCTGTATATATTTACAAATAGGTTACACCCGTTGGACAGTTTATTACATGTTTTCTAGCAGTACATACCTATCAGTATATGTTGAAAGGTTGTGAGGTTTGTTAGTTAAGTCAAACAGGCACACGTGTGGGACAAGTAGGCCTATTTAGATATAAAGAGAGGAGGTGAGTGGTTAAACCACAGGTATGCTGGGAATGCATTCTACCATTCCTGACTTGTTTCCTCTCCTACACCTACCTGAACATTTTCCATCCATTCCTGCTTGTCAGCCATTAGCTCTCTCAAACCTCGACACCACTTCCCCACCCATCCTCCAGTGTTGTGTACATGTACTTGCCTATTGTGATAGCTGCTTCTTATCTGTTTTGCTGCAGTTAAAAAAAAATTGAAATTTGCAGAAATAAAGCTTGTATGTAAGACTCAGTTTTGTTGATAAAAAAAACACTCTTTTCTTGTATTTTATTTGCACACAACATGACCTTGTAGTTATTGTGGACAGAAGCAAGTGACAGAGGTTTATTTGTTCACCTCAAGGGGATGCACAGGTGAACAAGGCACAGCCCTTACCTCATTTCCTGCCAGCCTAAACCCCCTGCAGAAATGTCATTTCCTGATGTCTGCATGCTGTATTTTGTGTTTTTTGGAATCAAGGTGAAACAAATTGTATACTTTATGGAAAGGCGCAGCATGTTTTATATATTGACAGATGTAACCTGATGCTAGTTGATAATGTGTGCTTATTAAATTCAGACAGATTGCAATATATGTTAGCCAGACTGTCCTGTCCGTCTCTATCATCTCAATGTATTTTTAATTGTCTCTACTTGTCTGGCTTTTTGTCTTGTGACCATTGTTCCTCTTTGGTAGGTCTTCTGTGCTTTACAATATCTCAAGGTTTTCCATTAATACATCACATTATTTTTTGCTGTGTGTGCAGTTCAGGCAGCAAATTTTTTTGTGGCCTTGAAAACACTGATACAACAGTTATGGCTTCTGTTATGTAGCAGAAGTACATCTTCATCCTTCCTAGTTGTTATTGTGTCCCAAATATCATCATATGAACTGATTAGTTCTCTTTTTATATATACACTCTCATGGCAACAGAAGGTAAAGTTCCTTGAATTGTCACGTTTTGTGCAGGTCTCTATGGTTGCTGTATCCCGGCACCATCTGTATCTGCATCCTTGTTAAGGGTTTTCCTTGTCACTGTCACCTGTTGGATTTCAGCCTGCTCAGTCAACAGTATTTGAGACTAAAAGGCACTTTGAAGCATATTGTATCATTACAGATCTCCCCTTTGATTTTGTTGAATCAGCTTCTTCCACAATCACTGTGCTATTTCAGGTAAAACATTACAAATAACAGGGTGAGAAGGAGTTAGGTTAGCAGTTTTTAGAAGGAGGGAGGTCAGTGTGCATTGTGAATGTTCCGACTGGTGCTTTTCAAAGGGTCTGTCATGGGAGTGGAGTATGCTTTCTTCTGCTTGTGTGTACATAAATGACTTTGTTGAATGGATTTTCCCATAGTAACTCCAGATCATATGGGTCCTTTTTTTTTGCTTGAGTTGGAATTTATTTGTTTCAGTAGTTCTAGCCTTATAGTACATTGTGTGGAATTTGAGGTTGTCTTATATCGGTATCGGTATCGCCTTCGATACTGCCTAAAACTTTGGTATCGGGAAATACTGGAGTTTATGCACCGATCTGATACCACGTAATAAGGAAAAAGAATGAAAATCTATGTTAAAGTAGTTTATTTATGTTCTTTTTTGGTTATAACTGACTGTCAAAGTTCTGTGGTATTCATTGTTTGTGTAAGTTCATGTTTCACAAGGAGTTTAACCTGAGCCAGACTGACAACAAAGATAGAAATCATATCACATCCATACAGGGATAGTAGTGTACAGCTGTTAAAACATAATAAAATATATGACACACGGGTATCGTATCAGTACTCTGTATTGACTGATACGCAAGTTCAGGTATCAGAATCGGTATCTGGAAGCAAAAAAATGGTATTGGACCATCTCTGGCGCATGTGATTATATAGTGGAAAACATGATTGATTTATTAGCATTTGTGGTATTTAAATGCATTTTTACTTACAGTGTAAATGTAAATAAAATAACACGTTTAATGTTGAGGCCTCATGCTTCATTTGCACTATTTTTCAAAAATTCACGTGTATGCCTAACTTAATTTCTAAAAAATAATCTTTCTTTCTGAGGAATTTATTCCACTGCTATTGCAATTCCCCTTAAGGTGTTATTCCATTAAAATGCTCTTGAATACCTCATTTCATGTTTCTAAAAAAATGTGGAATTTGGTAGCTTGACAAGAAAAGTCACACATGATCTGTACCTTTTGGATGCAGTATTTGTTTCTGGTATTTTCTGCCTCCTTAATAGAAGCTTACGGTCTTGGCTCATATCAGTATAAAAAAAATCAAACAGTCAGACTTACCAATAATTTGTTTTTCAACTCAGACATCTAATAAAATGGATCATGATCAGTGGCCAACATTTCTGCCTTATTAGATTTCAGTGAGGCACAACTCAGCTTACAGCTGTGTGAGCAGTCAGAAGAAGTCTGCCCAGATAACAGCCCCCCCTTAACTATCTACAGCAGCTGAGTTGTTTGTGTTAGAAATGCTTTTCGCCAGAACAAAATCATACTTTCAAAATATACAACTCACAACATGAACAAATCCCCACCCACCCAGATAAAAAAATCTAGAAAAGAGTAACAAAATGGACAATAAACCAAAATAAACATATGTGTAAATGACAACACACGTCTTTTCCCAGCACAAAGCTTTTTAGGAGCCCACCACAAAGTTCAGGTACTTTCCCTATTTTCTAGTATACATCCAATCTGGCAAACCGTTTATATGACATTTTTTTAAAAGCTGCCATCTCACAAGCTCACTCCTGGATTGACACATTTCCTTTCAAAGATGAAAGGGAAATCCCCCTTGCCTATTTGAAAACTTTGATCTTTAAACTGAGTCTTTAAAGCTTCTGCACTATGCTCAGCCTACTGCAGCAATGAGTGAAGAGTAATGGAAATCACTGTGACAAGTTTTACCTTTTGTAACCCAAATATAGTCACATACATAGCTACTTGTAAGCTATGTATCATGTTTGTGTAAATTACTTCATGTAGCACAAAAATGTAGTCTTTTATCGTCTTTGTTACAAAACTCAAAGAAGAAACTATAGAAATTGTCAACTCATATTATGCAGTGGCCTTTTTATTCCTTGGTTTTGTATGTATTTTGTCTGTCTTTTGGGAGAATTTTTCATGAACCTGTGAGATTTGGCAAAGCTGAGGTCTCACCTGCCTAGTAGCTGTGGCATCAGATGGAGTATCTTTTAACATAACACTATAGAGAGAAACTTTGGGCCTCTCTGTCAAATGGGGCACAGTGGGTATAAATGATCAACCCTGAACTTAACCTAAGATTCAGTCATTTAGTCCCTTTTTGTTTTTAAATCACTTTTTTTTTTCAGCGATACACTACAGGTAAAAGCCAGTAAATTAGAATATTTTGAAAAACTTGATTTATTTCTGTAATTGCATTCAAAAGGTGTAACTTGTACATTATATTTATTCATTGCACACAGACTGATGCATTCAAATGTTTATTTCATTTAATTTTGATGATTTGAAGTGGCAACAAATGAAAATCCAAAATTCCGTGTGTCACAAAATTAGAATATTACTTAAGGCTAATACAAAAAAGGGAGTTTTTAGAAATGTTGGCCAACTGAAAAGTAAGAAAATGAAAAATATGAGCATGTACAATACTCAATACTTGGTTGGAGCTCCTTTTGCCTCAATTACTGCATTAATGCGGCGTGGCATGGAGTCGATGAGTTTCTGGCACTGCTCAGGTGTTATGAGAGCCCAGGTTGCTCTGATAGTGGCCTTCAACTCTTCTGCGTTTTTGGGTCTGGCATTCTGCATCTTCCTTTTCACAATACCCCACAGATTTTCATATTTTCTATGGGGCTAAGGTCAGGGGAGTTGGCTGGCCAATTTAGAACAGAAATACCATGGTCCGTAAACCAGGCACGGGTAGATTTTGCGCTGTGTGCAGGCGCCAAGTCCTGTTGGAACCTGAAATCTCCATCTCCATAGAGCAGGTCAGCAGCAGGAAGCATGAAGTGCTCTAAAACTTGCTGGTAGACGGCTGCGTTGACCCTGGATCTCAGGAAACAGAGTGGACCGACACCAGCAGATGACATGGCACCCCAAACCATCACTGATGGTGGAAACTTTACACTAGACTTCAGGCAACGTGGATCCTGTGCCTCTCCTGTCTTCCTCCAGACTCTGGGACCTCGATTTCCAAAGGAAATGCAAAATTTGCTTTCGTCAGAAAACATGACTTTGGACCACTCAGCAGCAGTCCAGCTCTTTTTTTCCTTAGCCCAGGTGAGACGCTTTTCGCGCTGTTTCTTGGTCAACAGTGGCTTGACACGAGGTATGCGGCAGTTGAAACCCATGTCTTTCAAGCGTCTCTTGGTGGTGGATCTTGAAGCACTGACTCCAGCAGCTGTCCACTCCTTGTGAATCTCCCCCACATTTTTGAATGGGTTTTTTTTCACAATCTTGACTAGGGCGCGGTGATCCCTATCGCTTGTACACTTTTTCTGACCACAGTTTTTCCTTCCCTTTGCCTCTCTATTAATGTGTTTGGACACAGAGCTCTGAGAACAGCCAGCCTCTTCAGCAATAACCTTTTGTGTCTTTCCCTCCTTGTGCAATGTGTCGATGGTCGCCTTTTGGACAGCTGTCAAATCTGAAGTCTTCCCCATGTTTGTGTAGGCTTCAGAACTGGACTGAGAGACCATTTAAAGCCCTTTGCAGGTGTTTTGAGTTAATCAGCTGATTACTTTGTGGCACCAGGTGTCTTCAAAATTTAACCCTTACACAATATTCTAATTCTAATTTTTTCATTTGTTGCCACTTCAAATCATCAAAATTAAATGAAATAAACATTTGAATGCATCAGTCTGTGTGCAATGAATAAATATAATGTACAAGTTACACCTTTTGAATGCAATTACTGAAATAAATCAAGTTTTTCAAAATATTCTAATTTACTGGCTTTTACCTGTAGATATTGATAATTGAGGCATATACTGTGCCAAAAACAGCTGCAGGCCTATCTTCTGATTCCAGAGGGACTGGAATTTCTGGCCCTATCGACACCTCTGTATTGTTGTTTGTTGCACATCAGACAGTTTTCCAGTGCCTCTGTTCTTGTGAGATATTTGCTGTTTCCCCTCTCATCTCAGTTTTTTAAAAGGAAATATTTTAAAACAAGGCAGTCAAAATCTAAAGCACAGGGTACCAATTTTAAGACACAATTGGGTAAAATCTAACTTTTAAATTTCCTGTTAATTTATAGTAGATGGTAGTAGAGCGAGCGTGAGATTAGATAAGATTTGATTGAAACAAAGCAGGCCCTACTGTATTATAACTGCAGACATTTTATTTTTTAATTCTTATTATATTATGGGTGTAAACTGTAGCCATGATGTGACCGTGGGTAGGGTTGGGTGTCGTTTGGATTTTTATAATTCTGATGCCGAACTTGTACTTTTAAAACAATTCCGATTCCTAAACCGATTCTTGACAAACTGAAAAATTACATCAAAGAAAGGCTCTTTTAGTTTTTTTTTAATTGAAAATTATTTAAAGTTAACAATATATTAATATTTTCTAACTTAATAGTTAAATAGTACTTAAATATATAATAAGTAAACCTAAGTCACCTAAAACACAACTACAATAATTTAACAATAAATAACAAGTATAACAAGTAACAACAAAATAAATGTATGCTAACCACATCCCAGAGAGAAAAGATGGCATTTTAAAAGTAGCCTACATTTACGGTAGCTAGCTAACGGTAGACTACAGAGAAAGTATGATATTTTTACGTCTGTTACGACTGTCTGTCAGTGCGACAGTGGCAAAATATTTCAGTCTACACATTAAGTGGAACCAAAATGCGGAACCGATCTAATTCGGTCCGATTCCTTCCATAGTGGAACCGGGTTTTGTTACCCAACCCTAACCATAGGGCGACTGTCCAGTGTGCTTATTGTATTTTCAATAAGGAAACTGGCTTTTTCTTCAACATCAGGGTCCCTTGTATATGTGGGATAAGTTTGCGTTTGTCAGACCTTGTGTTTGAAGAATTAACCTGACTTAGTATGTTCACCTCGTTTAAATGAATAGTTCAACATTTTGGGAAATATGCTTGTTTGCTTTCTTGCCGAGATTTAGATAAGAATATTGATGTCACTTTTGATTCAGTACGGTAAATATGAAGTTATAGTTTGTACTGTACAGCACATACTCATTAAGAATTTCTTTGATCACGTTAATTTGTTATCGATTAAACTAGCTAATGCAGGTTACGTTGCGTAGTGTGAGTCAATTAAATTAATTTCACCGTGTGGCAGCAATTAAACATTTTACCGCCCGGGGTCAATATTTGACGCCATACTCAACTACCTGCGAGTTTCCGTTTTGATTTCAAAAGTAATCATGAAGAGATCACGGTACACAACTTAGTTCACTGCAAACACTGTGATGTCGTGTATAAGTACAACACAGCTTCGACTCAAATTATGTACCACTTAAACAAAGTGCATCGACCCTGGTTAATGTCGGTGGCAGTGCATCAGTCTCAACCTAACATCAAGTCGGCGTTAGCACGGAGGAGCGGCGGTGGAGACCGGTAGGGCGGCTAGCCCACAGCCTGGGGGAGACGAGGCTGCGTTGTCTGACACGGACGAGGGGAGCGCAAACACTGGCCACGTTAGCGCGGCAGTACCTGTCCATATTACGTCATACGTCAGAGTGAGTGTTTTCGGCGGCTGGACTGATGTTCACCATGTTGTAGTCCCGTCTGACCCCAGATCATGTCAACATGCTTATCTTTCTCAACAAAAATCGGTATACTGGTGCAGAAGTTGCATGTGAGTTACTAGTTCTTTTTTAGTAGTAGTAAGTAGCCTAATTTGTTAAGTAACCTAACTAATTAATTTTTAGGAAGGCTTATCTCTCTCACCCTCTTTCTAGACTTCGTGCCTCGGATAGTTTTGAGTTACATTAGACAAAACCTGCCAGAGCTAAGCATTATGTTTTTGGTTAAGTTATTGTTTAACCTGACATGATTTTTTTAAAATGATTATTTATTATTATTATTTAACTGCCACAAGTTGTTCTTGTAATAAAGATCTCATCGACGAAAAACACGCTGTATTTTTGTATTTTCATTGCATTTTTAATTTAGAAAAAGTTAAATAATGAATTTTAATATAAAAATATTAAGGATTAATCAATAGTCGATCAAATAAGAAAATTTTATTGAATGCCCATCCCTAATGCTCAGTATCTGTGTTCCCTCTGAGGTGTAGCCACTCTTTGCTTTTCTTACTGTTTTTCCATGATACACATCATGTGAATTTTGTTGCCACTCTCGCTGCATCGCCAGTCGTCTATATCTCATGATTCTTGTTTTAGGCTAATCATGTGACAGGGTATGCCATGAATGGTAAGGTAATGGATTCCATGCAGTGCTTCATTAAGCACTTGAAAATGGTTCCTGGTTACAGTCTGGGTGGATGAGGACCATGGGTTGTTTTTGGTTTATAAATCAAATAAACAATCCAACCAAAGAGAAATCATTCAAATTTGTGATGTTTGTAGAATTTGGATTCATAATATTTAATCATCTATCCAAATCAAGCAAGCGAGTGATTGTCACATGAATCCAATTTTGCTACGACGAACTGGTGAGCATGGCTGCAGAGTGGAACATTAATAATCAAAGTGTTAATTTGCAAACCAGTCTGATTTTTATTCCCTGGATCTCACTCTCTCTCTCTCTCTCTCTCTCTCTCTCTCTCTCTCTCTCTCACACACACGTCTTTTTACTGTGTAAAACAACATTGTTGAATATGTTGATGTGAGCCTCTCAGTAGCAATACTGATGCACAATTTGGGTGCTTCCTAACAAAAACGAGTCAAAAGACATTTGAGGAACAAGAGAGGAAGGATGCTGGTTAGGATTCATTGTCCTTCATGTGGGCCTATGTTAGGGCATGATGTGTGCATGTAGACGTGATAGTTGATAGTTTGCATTGAGTGACTGTATGTGTGACACTTCCTGGGCTGACCTGCTGAATGGAAACACTGCATTAAAGCCTGACTCGGGAGATCAAGGCACAGCACAATTACATTAGTAACCTTGCATTTTAGTGTTGCGTGAGCCAAGTGATTGTACAGAACATCATCACTTCTGTCTTTTTATATACAAAATGTCAACCTTTCATAGTTTGTTTTATAGTACCCACATCTTAAGTTTAAAATTGAAAAGTTTTCCTCACTTTGACAGTTGTGGAATTTGTCCCCCAGTGCTTCAATTGTTCCAAGATCCTCTCTTAATGTGAAGTATTTCCTGGAGAAGATCACACAATCATGCTTGTCTGGCTCTTAATCACAGAGAAGTGGTGGACAGGAAGTCAGTGTACAGAAAAAGGTTGATCTGAGTTAGTTTCATAGTTGGTTTAATGATTGTAAACATTTCAGTAATGATCCGGGGCCTCATTTATAAACGTGGTGTACGCACAAAAGAAGATGCCGCTCGTCTTAGGGCCGGGACGGTATGGATTTTTTCTTACTGCGGTTGAAAAGCAAGAAATTCCCGCTGTAGCGCGGTATAAGTTAGAGTGAGAATGGCAGGTGCCTTAAAGGAGAATTCCGGCCATTTTTTACATTAATCTTGATCGTCATAAATATGCATGTACATTCAATTGGAAAAGAAAAACCCAAACTGAATCAGTGCAGGCAACACGGAGTAGCTGCAGCTACATGTATGAGCTTCCACTGAGCTAAAACGGCAGTTGCCGGGGAAAGTTTTGAACAACATGAACAGGGTCCTTACGTGACGACAACATGCATTTTCAACTCAGACATTGTTTATTCACCTACCCTGGTCCCTGTCTCGATCCTGTCAGTAGCTGGTAGTTTTTAGCTTGTAGCTGGTAGCTGCATTATAACTATAACATTGAGTGAAAGTCCTTTGCTTTGTTTTTCTCTCTGTACATAATGTCGGTACATGTGCGCCACATTAAGAGTCAAATGTGATTTATAAAGGGAAACTGGCGTTGGCTGTGCGTGCACAGTTTCATAAATTTGAATATTTCTGTGTGTACTCACATGTTTTGTTCGTACGCCACTTCTGATGCAAATTCGCCGCACAGTTTTATAAATGAGGCCACAGATGTTTTTTTAAATTATGTATCCTTTATTAGTCCCACAAGGGGACATTACATTAGCTTTTCTTATTAGCTTTCACATGTTGATGTTAACATTGTCAAAACCATAGCTTTTCCTTTTCAGTAATGGATGGCGATAACATTTTAGCGGATTTGCTGCCTTTGCTATACCGACAGTAAATTTTTAACAGTCAGTTTTCATTCCGGAGAAAACTGATTTTGGCACTTAGGTGTTTACATTAAAATGTTAGTCATACTTCCTACTCAGAACTTGAAATAAACCTGATCAATACATCTCCACTGCACTCTCACCTTTTTGACAACTTTAATGCTCACGATGAGTTTCTTTCAAATCTTATGATTTTTACAGGGCATTGTTAAATTCTTAGTAGCATCTACATCCAATAAAATTAGCCCTGGAATTCCACCAGGATGCTTTTCCACTTCACTGCAGCATTGAGAGTATCAGCTAGTGCCTGCACAAGCTTGCTGTCTAATGACACTTCAATGTCTAAATGAAATGAGGCATGACATATTCTTGCATATTCCTCTCTTCATGCAGCTTGAATTTCTGCCTCATATTTCTCCTTCAAAAGCTTTAATGGGACCTGACATGAAGACTAATTTGAGAATTTGTGGGGATGATGTTTTATCTGGTTGAGTGATTATATACTGTGTTCTTGTGACCAAGTGAAGTGATTATGATGTTTAAGCTGCAGGAAATAGAATTCTAAAATAAACTTGAATTTGAAGTAAAGCAAGCCCTCTTCCTAGAACTCTCCCTATCCCCTCTCTGTCTAGCCCCTCCTTACAGGCAAGCACAGGCATGCAGTGGCTTCATACAGTAACATTTACAAGTACAAATCAATCATTTCATCCGATGGCATATATGAATCACTGTTTTCTATGTAAAGCCCTTCGAGATGACATACTGTGATTCAAAGTTCTAGCTAACTACATTAACATGAACTTGAATTAGCTACAGCCGTGAGCTAGGGTTAGGCTAACCCCAGCAGACCAGCTCAGTGAATTTCCGCTCCCTGCCACATGGTTCGACGCATGTGCAATGTAGCCTCGTGCGTGTATGTGACATCAGACAGTATGTTTCCCTTTCGTGCGAAAGAAGAGGTGTAGACAGAAAAAAAAGTACAACCAAAGTCTGTGCAAAACATTTCATACCGTCCTGCCAACCTGTATACATTTTAACATCAATGTACAGTAACATTTAATTTACTTGTTGCTGAAATGTGCTGCTGTTTCAATCCTGTCAGCTCTGCAGTGGGCTGCTCAGTTTCTAGGAAAACTCAGTCTAGAGTAATTTTATTCTCCATAACACAAGTTTCATTTTTATTTTTAAAGAACTATATAATACAAAATACAAAATTGCACCTTTTATGTTTAATGTATTTTGACTTATTCAAAAGACTGAGCTTTAAGAGTTGGTGTCTTTTTCTTTGAAAGGATACCATTTTTGTAAGAGCTACACTGAAGTTGGCAGTTTGATAAATGCAAGTTATTTCAATTGATATTCTGTAATATTTCAATCTTCATGTGCTAAAAAGGCACATAAGTTCCTGTAGATGACAATACACACTCCTTTTTTGCCAATTAAATGAAAAGCTTGTTGAAATCATCAATGTCTATTTGGGGTTAAAGATTAAAAGAAAAAATAACAAAAAATAATAAAGAACCGTACAAAACTGAAAACTGTGACTCTAAAACCTTGATACAAACTGACCCGTGGGTGTTGTGAACCGTGCCACACCTACTTTATGCACATACAGTATGTACATAGATTAATTGCAATAAAGTCTCTTATCTAATAATTAGTCCTTGAAAGCCTGACCACAGAGCCAAAGAGCAGGTGCATAAGTCTAGGTTTCTCTCAGATGGCTTTACTTACAATATGCTGAAAGATTATTATGGGTTTTTTTCCCAAAAACGCCAAAAATAAAACTTTAACTTTAGCTTTAAAAACAGCATGTATAAACCAAAGTTGAAATGATTAGTCAATAAAACAATAAGTCAATTAACAGAAAATAAATTGGTAGCTATTTTGATAAACGATTAATCATTTAAGTCATATTTAAATAAAAATACCAGAATTTCACTGGTATATATGCTTATTATATTAAAATAACCATATCTGGGTTATGGACTGTTGGACAGGCAAAACAAACTATTAAAATCAGCTTGGGTTCAGAAATTGTGATGTGGATTTTTTAACGTATAATGACATTTACAACCAACTAAGAAAATAATCTGATTTATAATGAAAAGAATGATTACGTGCAGGCCTAGTATGAACACACAAACCCACAGTGCCACATGCTCTCTTTACCGCACAGAGCACTTTTCTTCAACACAATACCAAGTGTAGCCTCTAGCATTCTCTCCACTCCACTCTAGCTGGCTCGCATTACTGCTGCTCCAAGGTGGACTGGCAACCCTGGATTAGCGCTTCGATGTAATCTGGGACACTGCAGATTACGCTTTTCATCCAATGCTATCCCCCAACACACACACACACACACACACTTCATGTGACCAGCCCACACAAATGGGACCACTTTTATTCCTTCCTTGGATAACAGGTTTGACGACAGTAAATGAGGGAAGGAATTGACAGAGAGAGGAATATTGAAACCGGATAGTCACTGCAGCACTTGCAGCGGCTAGCATCTGAAAACGACTGATTGCGCAAATGGATGTCTGAAAGATGGATTGAGAATTGACCTTTGGGATTACGGTGGAGAGGGAGAGTGTGAGTGTAACAGCTGATTGAAACGACAAGTAACTTATTAACAGCAAGAAAGGAGCAGAGGGTATACAACGCCTTGGCCTGCTGCAGAAACAGAAAATGGAACCCTGCTTCACTGTACTCTCACTTTAACCACCTGAAAGCAGGCAGCTGTTACACACACACACACACACACACACACAATCACACACAGATATTGTGTCGCACACACCACAAGAGTCCAGGACGCTGTAAACAAGGAGACACAGAGCTGACACGCGCCTGGATCACATGCAGACAATCAGCGCTTGGCTGGCTTTACTTGGGTAGTGGTAGACAAACGCACTCCAAGCTGTAAACATGGAACCCCTGGAGGAATACCACTCTCCGTTTGACTTTGAACAAGGAGTCAATGCAAGCTACCTTTACCTCTCCCCGGCCTACAATGACACGCCGCCCAGCTCGCCAGCTGTTAAAGCCAGAGGTAAGCGCAAAGGGAGAGGCCGGGCAGAGGATGTGAGGACTGTGTGTGTTGTACATAGCAGATAACTAAGAGGAGGTCTCAGCCACCAGAAGCTGTTCACTGCAATCTTAGAAAAAGCTAAATAATGTACGGTAGGTTATCAAAATAAAAGTACTATTTAATATGGGAGGGGAGGGGGGTGAGTAAGGTTAAAGGCTGAAAAGACAATTTGCGTTCACTTAATTATTGTAATGCCACCTCTACAGTATTTCCTCTTTAAAATGATTTTTTTGTGTGGGGGCTCTCTTGCATGTTTTGACATAATATTTTCATTCGAGACGTATCCAATCAGCGCTTTTTGTTCCCATGGTATTAATTCATGTTAGAGCTAGTAATGGCACAGCCCAGTCCTGAGTTTATGTTAACACCTTGCCATTGGAAGGCTGAGAGACGTTGAGCATCTCTCCAGACAGCTATGAGGAAATTCCACCCTAGTATTTGTGGGATATATATTGCTTGTGATTCTGGTATCTCTGTCCTCGGCCAACATGCTGTCTCAGTTTTAAAGTATTGTGGTGTCTAAGAGGGAGAAAAGCAAGAAAAGGTGCCAAAGTTATAAGAACCTAGGGATGCTGGTCGGCAGATTTTAAGCTAAGCTAACCAGCTGCTGGCGTTTTCTTCATATTTTACAGACAGACATCAATCTTATCTATCGGCAAGAAAGTGAATAAACATATTTCCCAAAATGTCAACCTTTTCCATGACATTTAATGTACATACCATTTTCTAAATAAGATGATAACCAACAACTACCAGGCAAATTCAGAACAATATGTTCTTGTTAATTCTATGGGTAATTGGCCAATTAAACAGTGTTATTTAGCTTACTAGCCTACTGTATTTACAAGGGGCAATGTACCAGGCCAACCCATGTATTCTTTCTAGTACCATGATGTTAGTGGGTTCCAAAGTTAAATGATATTGACAGAGCCAGTGCATTAATGAAATCTACTCTCAGGTCTATTTTGGCCTCTTCTCACTCTAAACCTCAGTACTGCCTTCCCTCTTGCTAAGGTACAATATAGTCCTAATTTTATTTCTCTTGTAGTGCCTTTTTTCATCCTCCCCTCACACTGTTTTGTTGAACTCTTGGGTTCCCTCTATTTTTACTCAATCCTATTTTGTCCTTGTTTCTATATCTAAAATGTTATTCTGAATCCTTGAAAGACCAGATGAAAAATGACTCCAGAGACACATTTGTGTTTGCGTTTGTGTTCCAGCTCAGTTCTGGCCCACTACATTCACCTCTGCTGTCCTTTTGACAGACATAACTCCTTTTGCTTTTCTGTCACGCTGTCTGAGTCCAGGATGTCTCCACGTATAAAGTTATCTGTATTATTGATGCCCTGCTGCTCCTACTGGGCACAGCTCTGTCAGAGACGACAACATCAAAGACAAGTGTGTTTACTGTATACTGTATGTGTGTGGAGTGAAAATATGACTATGGGCGGGAGAGGGATAAAGTGTTTTGCTTGTCCCTCTTGGTTACCACCTCATCAAACAGCATCTTAAGCATCCTTCATTCTCCTAGTCCTACTCTCTGGTACTTTTCACATAGTCACCTACTTCCATCTTAATTTCTTCTCCTCATCCTCCATGACAACTGAGCAGTTTTGCAACCAACATCAGCCTCCTCTCCCATACCACCTGTTCACTGTCACCCAGCAAACATGGTGCCCATGTAAACATGCCTATCAAACATGTAAACGTGTCTATCATACATGTAAACGTGTCTATCATACATGTCTGTCAAACATGTAAACATTTCTATCAAAAAGCGAACACATGACTCTCCAAGCGAGAGGTATGAATGACTCTAAAAACATTATTTTACCTTTCAGGTTCCCAGCAGCATCCGGACTCAATCCCCGAGGTGGGAGAAGATGCCGTGACGTCTGTGGGTCCCTCTTCTGCTACCCCCGCCATGACAGAGGAGGAACAGCAGGAGCTACAAGAAGAATTGGTCAAGGTCAGGACAGGAGGGATCAGGGATTAAACAGGCCTTGGTACAGTCAGGATATGACTACAATATGTATACACCAATTTGACGGTGGTTTTTGAGTATAGCGTATGTATGCTTTGAGCATCTTTTAATTTCAAACAAGGCCAGGTTGTGTTCATATAACAGTCTTCCATAGAAACAAGATGCTCATTTCAGGTCCCTTGTTGCCCCTGTAGCTGATCCAACCACTTACCTTGCTTCAGATGTTGGATTTGTAATGCCCATGACAGCTAATATTTACAGCAGCTCTTTCACCAAGAGTGCATGGGTGATCTTGTTTGTTGTGATTCATCAACTGAGGAAAAAATGATGGCCATTTCACATTAGTTGGCCATTTACTAAAAAAAAAAAACTCAAATTATAGAACCGGCGCTGCCAGGTGTAGTGCCTTTATTCCTCTTGATTAATCAACTAATTATTTGGTTTATGAAATGTCAGAACCAAATCACAATTTCCCAAGGTCCAAGTTGACATCTTCCAATGTCATGTTTTATTTGGCCAACAGTCCAAAGATTTCAATTTGCAATGAAAAAGAAAAGCAGAAAATCCACACTATGGAGAAGTTGGATTCAGGAATGTTCAGCATTTTTGTTTGAGATTGAGGATTGAGGATTGAGGATCAAAATTGTTTGTGGTTAATTTTTTGAAGATTGACTAATTAATCAATTTGCATATTGTGTACATTTAAAACCTAAAAAAATTACACTGTGTGTGTGTGTGTGTGTGTGTGTGTGTGTGTGTGTGTGTGTGTGTGTGTGTGTGTGTGTAGGTTGAGGATGAGATCCTGACTCTGTCCCAGGTGTTGGCAGCCAGGGAGAAGCAGTTGGCGGACATTAAGAGGAAGCTGGGCATCACACCTCTCAATGAGCTGAAACAGAACTTCACCAAAACCTGGCAAGAGGTCACCACCTCCACGGCGTAAGTGCTTACCGTCCACAGTATGTTGACGTTTGACCTGAGAGCGCACTATATTTTGCTTGTTACATAGTTTCTCATTATGACACCTTGCCAATCATGATTATGCCTCATGAGTATAAGCATTTACACCTTTTATGAGATACTTTTTGAAGTAGCTTGTCCTTTGACCTCATGGCCAACTGCTTTATTAACCAGCATTTCTCCAAGACCATGTGTCTGCTGCTTGTTTGATAATGTTTATTTTTACTAT
Source organism: Percina caprodes (assembly GCA_013375575.1). NCBI lineage: Eukaryota > Metazoa > Chordata > Actinopteri > Perciformes > Percidae > Percina > Percina caprodes. Next base: position 2,819,962 of record JABXJD010000021.1, on the reverse strand, counting down.
TTTGATGGATTAGGAAATAAGCAGCATTGTGATGCTTTCAGGCTTTTTAAAATGAAAAAGACATTGAAGTTTAGTTCAGACTTTAATGCCATCTTCAGTGATCTTTCTTTTCATCACTTTCATATCTTCTCTTTTTGATCCCCATCATTTCTCCCTCCCTCACTCTCTCTCTCGGTCTCTCTTCTTCTCTTTCAGCTATAGGAGAACGTCTGAAACACTGTCTCAGGCGAGTCTAAAGGCCACAGCAGCGTTTACCAATGTGGGCTCAGCCATCACCAGGAAGCTTGAGGATGTCAGGTGAGTCAGATGGGATACATCAGCATAACTTTAAAAGTGAATGATATTTTATGAAGCACCAAATCTTTGAGAGACCCCATTGTCCTGTGTTCCACTGAGAAGTGGAATTTCCTAGAAATTGCCCAGGGATCTGAAAGTGCTAGTTAAGGCCCTGACACACCAAGCCGACGGCAGCCAACTACCCCCAACGGCAGCCGACTACTGCCGACGACAACCACATGTGGCGTTGCCTCTCGTCAGCCCTCGTCGTCTTTGTCTGGGCCAAAAATTAGCACTGGTACGCACCAAACAGACTAAAGCCGACTGCCAAGTACCACGTACGTTTTGCACATGCGCAAAAAACTCCCCATACCAGCAGGCGGCGGTAATCTATTCATTCAACAAAACAAGGGAAACCGGATACCTTTGCTGATACAATGCAACAAAACAGCGTTTTCTCTAGCCAGCAGCGGCAGAACCGAACAGAGCCTACAGTCCCTCTGCTTCACTCCCAGCCTGGAAGAAAGCGGTTCCGTGCCAATGTACTTATCCCCGCCAGGATTTGTAGCCCCTGGCCGCGGGAGCGCGCATGCACACAGAGCGGAGTTTCTGCTGCCCTTCGAATTGTGTAACTCCTGCACTTTGAATTTACCTCTTAAATGGAACAAATAGCGACGTGGAAGACTCAACAGGGTTTTCCATAGTAACATGGGTCTCAGTTAACTACATAAATACGTGTATTTGTCTGTTACATTAAGGCGACGTGTGAATTGTTTATAGCCTCGTTAAATATTGTGGATTAATCGGGCCGACTGATAGGCCAATATATCCTCCCTGTCCTCTAACATGATTTCTGTTTTAATTTAATTTAACATGGGTTCACAATAAACAACCTGAAATAATTTGGGGAGGTCTGCTGTTTTCTAGCAAAATTTACATAGGGGGTACCCAAAATATCAGCCTGTTTTTCACCTGATATTTTGTGTATCCCCTATGTAACTTTTGCTAGAAAACAGCAGACCTCCCCAAATTATTTCAGGTTGTTAATTGTGACCTGGTAAACACACAAAATAACACACATGATGACAGGACAGACCCTTTGCATGTTAGGGGATGGGATACACAAAATATCAGGTGAAAAACAACTTGACATTTTGAGTACCTCCTATATAACTCATATGGTTGACAGGTGAAAAAAGTTGTTAATTGAAAACCCATGTAAAATTAAATTAAAACAGAAATCATGTTAGAGGACAGGGAGGATATATTGGCCTATCAGTCTGCCCGATTAATCCACAATATTTAACCAGGCTATAAACAATTCACACGTTGCCTTAATGTAACAGACAAATACACGTATTTATGTAGTTAACTGAGACCCATGTTACTATGGAAAACCCTGTTGAGTCTTCCACGTTGCTATTTTTTCCATTTAAGAGGTAAATTCAAAGTGCAGCTGTTAAACAATTCGAAGGGCAGCAGAAACTCCGCTCTGTGTGCATGCGCGCTCCCGCGGCCAGGGGCTACAAATCCTGGCGGGGATAAGTACATTGGCACGACACCGGGACTGTGCCTTCCCCGGGCTGTCATCCGTTCTCTTGGCAAAGAAGTCTCCCTACCGAGGGAGCAAAGCGACGGAACGTCCCGCTACTGGCTCGTTAGCTGACTGATGGTCACCAGGTTGCGGTCCCGTCTGACCCCAGATCATGTCAACATGCTTATCTTTCTCAATAAAAATCGGTAGACTGGTGCAGAAGTTGTATGTGAGTTACTAGCTATTTTTTATGAGGCTTATTTGTTAAGTAGCCTAAATATAAATATAAGCTTATCTCTCTCACCCTCTTTTTCGACTCTGTGTCTTACTAATAATAATGTATCCAATCAGATGTATTGGCCAACAACCACCGACCGTCGGCTTTGTGTGTCAGGGCCTTTAGTTAGGCTGTTAGATTTTAATCCCTAAATATTTCTTCCTTACTTTCTATTTAATTTGGCATGGACACACAACATTCTGCATGTAGTTTAACAAATTGTACTGCTAACTGCAACCATCTATCTATAAATGGAGTGGTAATAACGTGTGTTTCGTAGTTGTGGGTCCAATAAAGTACCTCCATTAATAACCAATTCTGCCACTTATAATTTTAAATGCCTGTTCTAATCACATTACAGTTCACAGCTATTAGCTTTCCCTATTATCTTCTCCTTACCATAACATGGCTATATTATGGTAGCCATAGATCTAATATACTGTATGGATTTTCTGTCCTCAGATTCAGCTTTTAAAGTGCCAACTCTAATATCTACCAATACACAATTGTTATTATTTCCAGTTTAAACAAGGCTTAGAAAACAGCAACAGTTTATTCTATTTGAGATATAGCTCCAGTTGACCCCCAGATCCTAATCCTGTTTTCTACCCTGTCATCCGTCTTCTCTCTGGATTACTGAGCTGCAAACAGGATTATTAGGCCCCTCAAAGCCCCAGTGTGCTGTGAAATGCAGCCCCACAAATGAGCCTCAACACAGCGCTGGTTTGGGGGTGGGATAGTGAGTGGGGTCAGGGGCCAAAGGGTGTGTGTGTGTGTGTGTGTGTGGACAAGATATTCCCCATAATACAAAGGGCTTGCACACACCCACTGTGTTAATACACAATCAATCTAAATGGGATAAAGCAGGATTTATAGGATATAGGCTACAGAATGCACTTAGAACATTCACTGATTGAACATAAATTAGAATACATTAGGGGTTTGTACTGTATGTTTCTCTCTTTGTTCGGTCTGTGTAAAACTGTCTGCACTATGCTAAGATGACCACTAATGACCCCCTTTCTTCTTCACAATGCTGTCGGATAGCATGCGCTCATTACAACATTCAGCTAGTATGCCGGCCATGAGGTAAGGGCAAGTTTGTGTTAAAGTGACTGGCACACAGTGGTGCCCTCTGAGCTACACGTGTTGAATAAAATACGAGAAGAAAAGGCAAACTTGTTTGGCTTTAGTTCTGCATTTTCATGTTATGGATTGTATAAAAGGTCTCAAGTGAGCACCATGAGGTTGCAAAGAGCGACCACCGCTAAGAGCTACTTTTTGAGCTATCAGTGAAGCTGCAGCTTTTACAATCATGCCTAGACAGACCTCTGTTTTGGCAAGCTGACGGAGGTCTGGCAAAGATCTTGAACAATATGGAGATAAAATGCAGCTTTGAAACCAGAGGCAGTAACGGTTAGCTGTCAATTTGGAAACACCCGCATTCAGAAATGTAAAAATACATTCTGTCCAGTATACTTTATTGGTATAATCACACACTACTGTCTCTCCATCAATTTTTAACCACATTTATGCTCAATTTCTAGGTCTGGATGATTGAGATTAAAGCTGTAATTATTTTCATCAATGAATCTGTAGATTATTAACTCATAAAATGTTTTCTAGAATTTAAGGGGATGTCTTTAAATTGCTTATTTTATTCAATAAACAATCCAAAACACCAATGAGATGTACTTTACTGTCATAAAACTAAAATTAATTGATAATCCATATAGTTGATGATGTTACAGCTCTATTTGATATTAAAACATTAAATGTATTCCATTCATGCAAACCATTCAGACCTGTATCCAACAAAATGCACTCATCTGTGTCTCTGCAGCTCTATGTGAGGCTGTTATTTCATTAGTCTGCCTGCCTTTTCATCAAACTCACCTTTTCTAAATGTTACAGGTCGATATTTTAGAGGAAAACGTTGACCGTTACATCTTCTCATCTAGTTAATTTGGTACTCTCTTAGTTATATTTTTATTAAAATCGGCACCTCTTAGTACCTTTTCAGAAGAACAGACTAGAATGGGGTCACTTTAAAATCCTGCATTGTCTCTGTGTTGAGTATCAGATAGCATTATTTTTCAAAGGTGTGACTACAATCATATCCTGCTCCTTCTTCCTTTACTTTCCCAAACATATAGGGTGTATACTGTAAGCATGTCAGATAAAGTCAAACACTGTCGGTCAATATGTGACTTTGTTGTTTTTATGTCTCTTTCTTTCACAGGAATGCACCAACTTTCAAGTCATTTGAGGAGAAAGTAGAGACTTTGAAGGTAACTGAAAAAAACTGGATTAGTGGCCGCATTTTCAGCGATACACATTTCAAAATGTTTAATTGGCAGCGTGTTAAAGCCCAGGACTGTGTATAGAACCGCTCCTCTGACGTTGAACTAAGAGTTATTAGGATTTACAGAGCCACTAGGAATGTACACCGAAAATGTCACTATAGTTCCATTGTATTTACGTAGTATTTGATCTCTGGCAGCTCAATGTCTTCAATGTCTTCTTGACCTGGTCCTATGGTTTGTGCCTTAGCCTAACTCAGTAAACATGATCCTTTCAATCACTATGTTATATCTCTATTCATAGCTTTATCGAATATTCATAGAGGTCACAGAGGGTTCATCAACTCGTTTCAGTGTCAATAAAAACAGGAATTCACCTTTTTAAACACTGTTTCTATCAACATTTAAAGTGAGACTGCGTAACCTTTGCTGAACAGAAGATTGTGTTATTAATTCTTTCAAATGTTACATACAAATTGCTTTAAATAGTTCCAATAACAAGATCTTATTTTTTTAATAGAAGGATGTTTTGTATTTATGGATTTTTACGTTACATATATGCATTTTAAATTTGAGCTCTGGTAAAAGCTATAATGTTATCCTTGAATGTTAATAATTTTAAATGTGGTTGTTTTTTTTTTGTGTCCCATTCTGTAACCCATTGTTAACTTAAGTTATGGGAGTCAATACTTGAATTATTCTTCCCCGTCTTTTCTCCTCCCCCTGTTTCAGACCAAGATGAGTCCATCAGCGTCCACCAGTAGTCCTGGCGAGCAGGACAGCGCCAGCGCCACCACCGAGTCTTTGCTCAGTCAGCCAGAAGGCTCGCCCACCCAGGAGATAAACTGAGACTTGCCTGACTCCTCCCTCCCGACCTCCCACCCACCCTTCCTCACTTGACCTTCTAACCCCTAGACCGTCAACACTCACCCACTAAACTCTTGTGTGCCAGTCTCCATTTATTGGAAACTAGTGACTTACCACAGCCTTTCTTATGATCTAATTGTCTGGTCTTTTTTGTCTGACACGTGTTCTTGCTTGTTATCTGGTGTGGAAACTGAAAGCACGGGATGCAGGAATGTGGTCTTGTGTTGATCGTATATTTTAATCTATTCTGGCTCGCTGTAGGAGAAATCCTCCCTGCTGTATAACTTTCCTTTTCTCCTTTCATTTACCTCATGCACTCCTTATTTCTCCATCTTTGTCCAACCAGCAAAGCTCAGATGCCAAACATGCTTCTAGTTTATTTTTTCTTTATGAAATTAAAAGTTTAATTATTTAGTTTTAGTGTAGAAAATTGCACAAATACAGAAATATTACAAACCTATTTTCACAAGTACTTATTTTGTCTGCCTCCATTTTGGGGCCATTCATGGTTTACTATGGGTTTCCGTTTTCTTCATTATATTATTTTAGTCAATCATAAAGTAGTCTAACACTGGGTTCAAAATATGAAAGTATGCCTTTTTGTGTCATATATGCTTTGTAACCACAGTACTAAGTGTCACGGCTGCAGCCACAACTCCAAAGCCTATATTTCAAAACACACTTTAGAATAAAAACCATCCTTTTCCCATTGTTAAGAGTCAAAATCGTATCTCCACGCTTAGATAGTTACAGGAAAACAGCCAAGATCAGCAGAACATAGGCAGAGAATACACACAGTCAGGGTTCAGCCTTGACCCGAGGTGAGAGGGAAATAAATGTCTCTTTTAGAGCCAGAGTCAATATTTAAACACTTGTTCATTGTTTCTGCCTGAGAGGTAACACCCAGTCTCTCCCTTTCTGTAATACAGATAAAAGCAAAGCAAGAGACTGCACTGGCTGTTATTTTGTAACAACCATTAGATGGATTATCATGAGATTTGGGGTCCCTTAACTTTTCATTCCAGCACCATAATCACGTCAACACCAATAATTTGCTTTATGACTAAATAAATACCTGCAAAACTGGTATTCATGTGTGTGCTAATTGGCAAATGTTAGCATGCTAACCTGCTAAAGTAAGATGGTAAAGATGTTAAACATTATTTCTGCTTACCATCAGCATGTAAGCATGCTGATGTGCCTTTGCACAGCCTCACAGAGCTGCTAGCATGGCTGTAGACTCTTAATCATGTTACACCAAACATTTTCAAAATCTGCTTCTTTTGATAATTGCAGGGTGATATACAGTAGGCAATTTTCTGAAAATGCTGCTTTCATACAGACCAAAAACCGTTTTGAAGATTATGATATATATTATTTTATATATATAATTAGGGTAGTATCAACTGTTTTACAATCTTTTGCTGCTTCACATTAGCCTGGGAACCAGACAAATCTGCAAGCTCATGTTGTAGTTGCTCTGGCAACCCTGACCCTTACATCAGCAGTTTGGTCTGCTTATTTTCTGTTAAACTATTAAAGTTATATCTCTCCATAGTTGTCTGATATGCACAGGGCTACTGTAGGACGATAAATAAAACGTGGAAAACAGGGCAAACAGAGCCAGTCTGAACACAGCCAAGGCTTCCTCTGGTACACAAAGGAGGACACAAGGATTTAACACATATTTCTAACACTTCTCCTGAGCTTGGGCAGGACCGGGACCATTGGCTAAACAATCATTAGTGATGCAATGTGCAACACAAACTGCAAATCGGTGTCCCGAGAGGTTTCTCCTGTTAACATCTTAATTTTACTCATGAAACAACTTTGTTTGCTATTCTGAGTTGACAGAAATAGATTTTCGGTATCAGATAGTACAGTATCTCATGCATCACATCACTTTCCAGCCATGACCTGGTTCACTGATAGAATTTATTAAAGCCTTTTATCTGGCATGAGGGTTGCATTTGTGTTTAGTCATACAACACACATTTGTTTGTTCTTTAATTGGAACTGTGGAGTGAAGACATGCTCTAATTAAAAAGACCTCTGAAGTAACCTTGTTCTGAGTAAATGTCTTTATGTAGGGGATTTATTTGTCTTCAGGGGGATTTCCCTCAAATGCAGAATACTTCTGTTTGACGGACGTGACGTCATCGACACATCAGTGTGTCTAATATGGGGGAAAATTTGAACCTACCCACAGAAGGTCAAAAAATGTGACTATTTCTTTGAGGACAAAAAAAAAAAAAACTCATTTAGCTGTGGCGCCTCATTTGAACACAAGAGGGCGGCCAAAAACAGCAACAACAACATGATGGCTTTATTTATTCTTCATTCAGACAACACTAGATTTCCTGATTTATAGTTTTAACTGGTGAATATTATATTTGGTAGATCTCTCCCCAAGTTCAGTTCACTGAGGAGAGTCCCAAAATCTGTGTGATTTTATTACGATTATGTTGTTTAGCTATGCTTCACTTACTGGTCTGAAGTGGGCAGAGCACAGAGCAAATGAAGATTTAAATATACATTTTTGACTAAAATTTGAATCAAGATTTTAGGGCTTCACCACCTTACATTGTCATACTGTAATAGAATAGTGAGTAAAGCCTGTAGGGAAATGCCCATGTCCTTTTAAAAGTGGTGGCAAAAAAATACAAACTTTTGACTTGAACATTTGACCAGCAGAAGGCCACCAGGACATCGTCGTGTGGAATGAAGTGATTTAACACACGGCACAACACCTAGACAGTTTCAATACACTACAGAGACATAAATACACAGTGACTGAGCCCATCGCTTTTACGCACTATATATAAACTTATATCACACACACAGACTTTGTCTCAATCTATCATGTCCAATCCAGGAATCAGCAGGCTGATTGACTGACATTTTCCTGTTAGCTTTGTTGCACCTGATAGGGCTATAAACTACACATTTATCATTTTTATTGGTAGAAAAGATTTTTGATTTAATAATAAATAAATTCTAAGCTCCGGCCCACCTTTAACCTGAGCAAATAGTAGGTCTAATAATCGGCCAGAATAACTGAACTCAGCTGTGTGGGTCTTTTTTTAACACCAGCAGCATAATTTTACAAAAAATGCAGAAAGATTCATTAAATTTACCAAAAGCTGGTCATTATTTAAAGAAAAGGTACATCCACCTTTCTTTTATCAACTTAACAGCTATACTAGAAATGAACATGAACTAACGTTACTACTACTCTTATGTGATGGGAGCTAGTTTTGCTGACGTAGGTGGTTGGGCCAGCTAGAAGGCGTTGGCCTGTCAAAGAATACACCCAACAGGGCAAACTTGAAATTTGATTGGCTAAAGAATATGACAATCAACAACATTGTTCCTATTTGCTTAAACAGCAAAAGGATTCACTCGAAATTCTGAAGGCCTCAGAGTAGATCTTTCACCTGGAGAGAGCCTTAGAGGGGAGATCTGATTGGATAAAAGCTCTAATTTATTAAATCCACTGGAGGTCACACAACTGAGGATGCAACCAAGGGAGAGACTACCAATGAAATTACGGCAATAGACTTTTTGTAAAATACATGTGGAATTAATAAATATATTTTTCAAGAAAAAAATAAATATACCATATACACCATTTATGTTTTACAGGGAAAAGTCAGGTATTTGTATCAAAGTATAGCTAGAGAAAGTAGGCTACTCATGCTGCAGAATGACATTTATTATTCTGAATTATTGGATTATAATAAATGATGCATTATTGTGTAAGCAGTTAATGGAGGTAAGGCTATTATTACCAACTGAATGTACTGTAGGGTAGCACATATTTTAAAAACTGACCAACTATTTTTTGTATAAAAATCTGAATCTGAAAACCAACTATAGCTGTCAAGTAAATGTAATTATTTTAACTTTTTGCCTTTGACATGTTGAAAAACTTAGTATAAGTAACTCAAAAATGTACTTAGTTATATTCCACGACTGGAGTGTCTAACTTGTACTTTTGTACTTTAGAGTGTATGTTTTTCACATAAAATGTTATTGAGCAGTGTTCCTTGAGATGAGAAAAGACACAGTGACAGCAGCTAACAAACAGCTGCCAAAAATCTTTATTCAGTTATAACCAGATGCCTCCAGAGTCCTCCAGTCAAACAGATCACTCTGGAGAAGGTAAACTGTACATTGAGTCAAACAACAACAGCACCAGAACGCAATTTGTCAGAAAACACAATTTACAACATGAACGATGGCAGTTTCTACACACAGAGAACGGATAAGAAAATAAAACTGATACAGGAGTTAACAGTCAGTGTGTATCGATTCTTCTTTAAGAAAAATCATTATATATTCATAGAATTTCATAATATTGTGGAAAAGAATATAAGAAAACATCATTGGTGCAATAGAGTGTAGTATTTGTGATAAAACAGATATATTGCAAGTGCTTCACGAGTTAACAATAATCCCATGTAGGCTATAGACTGAATGTGTGACACTGTCTGTGTGTAATATGATGAAACAGGCCTTGTTTTAAATGTGCAGAGAGAAAACATTCAGTTTAAACATGGCTTAGTTTGTGTGTGTGTAAGGTTTGACGGCAAAAAAAAACAACTTCAGAAATTGTACCAAATTGGCCTATAGGTTACAGTGAGAGTGTAAGACACACACTTTGATGTACAGTATAAAGGAATTGATGTTTTTGGTAAAACATTTATTTGGCTTCTTGCCGAGAGTTAGATGAGAGTATTGATACCACTCTCATGTCTATACGTTATATTTACAATATAGCAGCTGGTTAGCATAGCTTAGCATAAAGACTGGAAACAGGGAGAAACAGCCTAGCCCTGTCCTATACCAGCACCTCTAAATCTCACAAAAACATACATTATATCTCACTTGTATCTATCCAAGCGTTAGGGGGTTAGCTAAGTCAAGCTAACCTGGCGGATGCTAGCATGTAACTGCACTTTACCTATAGAAAGAAAAATAGACCCAAAACATAGTTCAGGTTAGAGGTGCTGAACAGCAGATTTTGCTACCTTCGCTTCAGATAAAGCCAGACTACTTCTTCTCCCCAGTTTCCAGTCTTCATGCTAACCTAAGCTAACCAGCTGCTGACTGTAGATTCATATTTAAGGCTCAGACATGAAAGTGGTATCAATCTTAGAATAAAATCTCGAATACTGACACACAACGACGATCGTGCTATAGACTAGAGCATTTTTTTAGTCCCTATTTGTTCTCCTGGTAAAACCTCTTGCTTGGAGACATTTCTGGCTTGGTGCAAAGAGGCACAATACATGTATTCTCTCGTGTTTGCCTCTCTCAAATCCAGATCATCCTGTTGCAAGTTAACTAAAGAAATCTCTCTTTGGATTGAGTTTTCAGATGTAAAAACCAATATTGCTTGTGTTAAACTGATCCATATGTGCCTCTTTCTTCCTACGTACCCTCCCCTTGCTTGGAACCTCCTGCACCCTCACAGCGTAGGGAAGCTACTGATTTCATGGACAGCAATGATTCTTATCAACTGAGGTCACCGATGGAGCCGGTATTACAAGTGCTGTTTTTCCCTACCATCATCAATTATTCAATGACTCGGACATAGGCGTACACAAATGCAGCCCTGCGATCCACTAAGATGCCGAACATCGTCTGTGAGCTTGACTCCCGATGCCTTAATTCCTCTGCACCTCAAACTGCTATTCAAATGCCTCAATGGAGCAGACAGAGAAGTGCACAGCATGTGTCTACAGCCTGGATAAGCATCTCTACAATCACTGCATCAAGTAAAATGTCAGTGAGCTTTAACCGGATGTAATATGAACTTGTGTTTCGCATCATAAACTGTGGGCTCCTTGCATTTAAATTTGGCCATTTGATGGAGGGTGATGCTCTGCAGATGCCAGTGTTTATGATAATGGAGCACAGAAGTTTTGGCTGACCTAAAAAGCAGCATGAAGAGGTTTATTATTCCATGTCAATGTACAAGTTGATAACACATGAGGTATGACAGCTTGCACATTGGAACATGCATTTATAGCCGCAGGAATGGCTTGATCAAGAAGTAGATGTGCACACACACATGCACAGTTAGCTTTTATGCTCACACTTTCCTCACACACAGACAAACAGGAGGAGGTGTTAATGCTACATTGAGCAGATGGGGCATACCTCGGGCGGTCATGAGAAACACACAATCCATCGTTTCCTGCTGCACACACACACACACACACACACACACACTGCGGAGCAATGCATTTGGACCAGTAGCCCGGAGATATGCGAGCAACTTCCACCAGCAAGCTCTTCGCATCATCACAGGATTAGACCTGAAGCCACAGGGACATATGTTGAGCAGCGCGGGCACATATTGCCCCAATGACATGATCGCACACTGTTGGCTTTACACCCTTCACTCATATTGTGCCTGGTTTTGTATGTGTGTGTGTTTGTGTGTGTGTGTGTGTGTGTGTGCGCGCGTGCGTGCGTGTGTGTGTGGAGGCGTCTCGGTTGTGTGATGTGAGCTTATGTATGAGTGCAGTGCAGTGAAAGAAGTCCTGCCAAAAAGGTATTTATGAAAAATAAAACACAGGCAACAAATGTTTGCAGCTGAGATATTTAGTTGCATATTCAAATGCTTGCTTGATAAATTCCACTTGATAAATGCTGCAGTTGCTTGAATGGTGGATTGGAAAACGGGAAAGAGAAAGTGCCAATTTAGAAACATCAGGCATCTTTAACCTTTTCAGCGCAGAATAATAATTGTTATCTTATTCATCCTGCACTCATGATGAAACACCAGGCTCATGAAAACAAGGAAGTACACCTGCAGGACTCCTATGGGAGCTCATCCAGTACTTTTCTCCATATATACAGTATATAAAACAAGATATTTCAGGTAAATGATACTGATTGGAGAAGACAAATTCAGTGAGATCAGGCCAGAACCTTTTGCCTTTGTTGTGTATGAAAGTGAGAGCTTGCACATCTCCAAACAGAGTTAAATACTTTCCTTCTTGTCCTGCCCTGTTCACTTGAACGCCACATAAAAAAGACAAAACATTACGGGACTAATTTTGCCATTTTGAGAAACATGATTATTTGCTAACTTGCCAAGAGGTAGATAAATAAGTCAGTGTCGATCTTCTCATCTAATTCTCAGCACGTAAGCTAATAATCTAATTTCCCCAAATGTCTGTCTGTTCCTTGAAATTTCCTCAAATCTTTGAACCAAACAGATGAACTAAACGCTGCTCATTAAATGACATCCTGACCCCCTAAAAACATTTCCTGCGTTTGTCCGAAAATGTAGTGTTAACATTTTACAACCAACTGTGTCAGTAAATGTACTGTCCATGTACAGATCTGGAGAAGGACAATGTGTTGCATCTAGGATTAGTTTACAGTCTAGAAACATATATCAAACATGTACATTTAGTTTTCAAAAGGATATAAAATGCAACCTACTGTACCGGCCCTGTCAGGGTGGAGAGCAGCCGCTGCCAACTAAAGCATTGAATCCTTGTGGTTTTACCTCTTAGAGGGGTTAGTTAAAGTAGCCTATCATAAGCAATACATATTCCTTAATGTTTGACAATTACAACATGGTTTTCTGATTACACATATGAAAAATATCATCCTGTGTGTTTTCAGCAGAGGGTCGGGGAATGCTGGTGGGGGAAGTAACAACTGTGACACAAATCAGACCTCTTCATAACTCCAACTGGCACTGTTCCCATCACTGCAACACTCACTGTGAGATGCAGGCTTTAGTGCACAGCCTCCTCCAGTAATCTGTCTTCCACAAGCACCCCACTAGACTCTTGTGGGACCGGCTAACTGTTAATACACACACAACAAGGATGGGGAGAGCCTCACTCAGACTGGGACAAATTGGTCCATGCCAGTAGCGAATCACAGGTACTTATGCTTCTCTTGTACAGATTTGAAAACATATGACAGAAATGTCTTTTTGTATACCAATCTGAAGTTTTAAAAGCAAAACTCTGTCATGTGCAGTTGAAATAAAATAAAGGTATACTGAAGCAACTCTGGCTGCTCCCAACCTGTCATGGATGCCAAAGCACAAACAGAGCACATTTATATAAAGTCATGTATCTCATAATTTCCTTATTTGCATGCACATGCAGTATTAAAATACAGTTAGACCAGAGCATATAGTATAATATACTCAATATTCTAAAAAAAGAAAAGAGTAAAAATCCAGTGTGACAGTCATTGAGTTCTTGAGGTCTACATGATTGCAATCAGATAAACAGCCAATGAGATGATCCAGTTTAAGGAGAGGGTGGGTCTCTGGGTTGCAAATTCATGTTCAAACTAAAGGAGCTGTGGCTAAAATATCGTTTAATCTTTAGGCTTTAATATTCTGAATAATTGCATCCATTATTAGAATACAGGCTAATGAGAGTAATTTTCTTTTCTCTCTATCCGCCTTATTATTATTCACCCACCTTCACACAAAGCAGGTGATGACTGAGCAGCTCCTGCACTAAAAACGGATCATCTCACCGTCTGTTTCACACGCGGTTTGCTGAATGAGGCTTCCTTGATTTCCCAAACATTTCTAGATTGCACCACGACAGCAATTCTTCACATTGACATACATGTATCTACAAGCCCTTGTACAAATGGGAGAGAGGCGCCATAAGTCATAAGTTTGGATCAAAAATAGTTCACAGCAAAGAGTAGAAAAGTCATTCTTTGACGTTGCAACATCTTTCTAGAACCTAGGCCAAAGGGGCCTCTGAACGCAACTCACAGGACATTTCTTTTTATAACAAATCTTTGAATTATAGGTATAGAAAGTCAGCCCCAGGGACATTCCATCATCGGCGCCGTGGCCCTCCACACACAGTTTCTAGTCAAAAACATGGCAACTGGTGAGGTCCACTCTAGAAACTCTAGGCTTATCAAGGCACATTCAGGACTCCTGCCCTGTTCCTTCCTTCAAAGATAACCATGAGGGCAAAGCAACTCTTGGAAACCAATGCTAAGGACTTTTAAATCAACTATGTTGTCTCCCGCCCACTCCCCCACATTTTGTCCTCTTTCTAACCCTACTACTCCTTTACAATCCTAAATGAAAGAATGAAGGCTGGAGGGTCCCTCCTCTTTTATTGACAACAACATCGCCCTGGCCCCTGGATAGGAGCAGAGATTGACAGAGCTGCCCTCAGCCTGGTTGCCATGGGAACTGGCCCTATGGTTGGTGGGATCTGGACACTTTGAAGACCCACTGCTACTTAATCTATGCTCAGGGTCGTGCAAGGCAACGCTATGACTACTCATGTGTACTCGACTGTGAAGATAGTCAATTTTTTTTTTAAATGTACAATTTAAAACAAGTCCAATTACATTTTCACATGATGTCTGAATCCACAGAGTGCCACCTGCAGTCGGACTATTGTTGAGTGGTATTTCTACAGAACACAGGAGGGTCTGCGAGCAGGTCAGATAACAACCCTGTGGGCATCTGCTTACATTTTATTGCCTGCTAGATGTGGATGACCAGCTGATCTGCAACCACAGAGCTGAAAGGGCCTCCTGAAAATCTGTCACTCTAACTTCAATGTCTGGATCTGACAGTGCAAATAAAAATGGAAATAAGTAGGATTTTTTTTGTCAGGGATGTCACATAAACAAACTGATACACACTGATACTGTAGCTTAGATATAGTGTACTGCAGCTTAATCTATAAATATTGTAGCATATAATGACCATTACTTGGATAATATAATAAGTGTCAGCCTCTTATCACAAACAAGTATTGTCATGTATGAAATATTGATCTCAGTAAGGAACAGGTACATAAACCATGAATGCTTATAAAACTGTCAACATATGAACTGCTGTTAAAGCCATCACTGTTCAGTAGCTATGCTGGACAGTAAGTGCATGGACATAGCGTGATGTGTGTGTTTGTGAGGACATATACATTGAGGGTCCTCGTAACTCACAAGAGTTGATTATTATACTGTCCGTAGGCAGAATAATGCTATGCTGTTTTATTCAGCTCATAAATCACAGCTGAACGCTCAGCCCTTTATTAGGCGGCAGCGGAGGGGTAAACACAGCAGAGAACAAAAGCCAGACCAGCCGCTCATTTTGAAAGAAAAAAAAAACCCTCCTCATAAGTATTCATATCACTCTCACTAGAGAAAACAAGACCGCCTATTGTGGCTCTTTGATGCCAGTTTTAATTCTGCTGTGTGAGCACACGTTTATAATGGCAGGTCATTTCTGAGCTCATGTTTAGCTGCTCACTCCCCCCAGGGTTGCAGGGCTGAGAGCTTACTTCTACTCCAATATGAATACGCCAGATGATCAGATCAGGAGGTTGATGCCATATGGCACAATTAGAGTGAAAATATATGATCCCTCTTTTTCTGCCAGTTTAACCCAAAAGAAAGTAAATTATCCAACATCGCAAACATCTCACAACATGATCATCTGTTGGGTAAGAATGTTAACTTTTAGACTGCTAAAACTCTGTGATGTCAGTTAGGATTAAGAATATAACTACGCATCATGCTCAACAGCTAGCTGTCATGTTTAATGTATTTGGAAAAATTCCAACAAATTAGAAAATTCACTTCGTCTGGAGCTTTCGGTTGTATCACATGTAGATTGAGTTGGCTCAGTTGTTATATAAAATGAAAGAAACATATTTGAACATCTAGAGTTCCCTGACAACTGATAAAATTCAATCTACTGATGAACACTGTGAAATACGGTCAAAAAGCTCCCCAACAAGCAAGTAAATGGACCTTGAGCTGAAATTGTTTACCTGTTTCTGAGGTCAAGAATGTACTGTTTGCTTAGGCTAAACGCTGAATATTTTTGTTGTTTGGGGTATATGGAAAGCACTTCCATGCTTGCACATGAGAAATTTTACAGTTATAAAATACAAAATACACTAATTTTGAGCAAATTTAGTTTTGCCCTTACCTGCAGGACTGAGCACAACTAATGGGGAGACAGCAATGAGCACTAGACAGCAAAATAAAACCATAAAAATGGATGAGGAAGCAGGAGAGGCAATAGATTCGGGGCAACCCCCTCACTAACTCGTGTCTGGACACTTAGTAGGCTTGAGGCAGGGTGTTTTTTATTTTCATGTTCTACAGCATAACATTGTGTACAAAATGGAGTTAATATGATCTGAGGACAACATAGGAGAAACAGCACTGCATGGGAATATAGTACCTTGATTTCTCCCCTGCCGAGGCCACAGCACCAGTATTTACATTATGCACAGACAAACCTGGGTGCCTTTGAGAGCCCCTTAATGCTAACATCATCTTTATGCCATCGGCAGTGAATGGGACTAAGATAATCTCAGTACAACTAGCAGGCCAGGCCAAGTCCACAAACAAATCCCAGAGTTCCTCACTGAAGAGATGGACAGGTTTGAGAATGGCAGCAAATATCCTTTTGAGGATTTGGATTTACCCTAAACCACGGTGTGAGCTTATTTTGGCCAAATCATACTTCTTACCCTTCAGTTGGCACAATGCTGACCTAGAATCAGCATAAAGAGAGAGCTTCTTTTAAAATTAGCTGCCTGGAGATGCCACCATTTAAAATATTCAGTCTTGCCAGAACCTCTACATGATCTGAACTACAGTAGGGACTTGCTCCTGGACAGAATCTGATCAGCCAGATTTCCCCAAATACCAATGAAGGAGATGGTCCGAACACAAACATGAAGCATCACAATAATGGAGAAAGGGCAGTTGTAAGTGCATGGAGTTAAAAAAAATAAAAATAAATCCAGCCATTGATGTGTGGAGCAACAAAAACATCCTTGGACCCCAAAGTGTTGTTTTGTCAGGAGCCTGACAGGGAATCGCCACAGGCCATTTAATAACGTGGTGGAACTGCTTGGGTGGAAGGGCACCGCTGGGGGGTGGGGGCAGCTCGCATACTTTGCCTGGGGCTCCTTCACATTTATACAGAGCGCAATCACACCAAGATGTCAATCAAACTAATTGCAAGTGGGCCTGCGCGGCACCGGGAAAAGAGAATAGGAAATAAGATTTTAGGTTTTATTCAACTGCGGATTTCAACTGCTTAGCAGAGCTGGGTGGGTGATGTGAAGGAGCTCCAGGAGGGAGCGTGCGAGTCACACTCACAGAAACAAGCATAACAAGCTTGGTTTGTGGTGAGAATTATGAGCGAGTTCCCTCCTACAGTTACCCACCAACATTTCCTTCAGCAGAACATGAAAACAAAATGTATCAACAGCATATATAGCCAGGTATATATTCTATATATATATATATGAAAACAAGCAAGTCTTTTTTGCTTTGAATTTAAATGTTTTTTCTTTATGTATATATAGATTTGTCTTTTCTTAAACAATTCACATAATACAATGGCAAATTAGTTCGGAGATAATCTAAATACTTCTTACTGAAGCATCAATGTCACGGCATGGAAGAAGCACAATTATTTTTTTTAAAGAGTAACTTTAAGGCTATCTCTGTAGTCGAAACAATAGTAGCCCGACAGGTTGAACCGTACATTATTTTCTAACTCAATGTCGTAGTTGAACCTGTCATGTTCATAAGGTGGCAAATGTTATGACCAAGGTAACTTGTCATAAACCTGGAGCTTAGAGAAAATACAAGAACTACATATATACATGAACAGACAAAAAAAAAAAATAGACAAAAGAAGAAACACAATTTTTTAGATGCGGAAGTACTGTACTGTATATTAAACAGGCAAGTATGGGAGTTTATTAGCTGGTGTTGGTTTTGAATAATTCTGGGGTAAAATGATTGTGTGTGTGTGTGTGACAGAAAAGCCAAGATTTCCTTGTGCAAGCAAATTTCATATAACGCAGAGAGAATAGATGCAGGAACAGAATCACAACATTCCTGTTGGTAGAAACATTTGTAGGATATTTCTATCAATTTCAGCACATTGTAATGAAGTAGGACGCAGCCGCGGGTGACAAAAGAGTTGGGGCCATTCACATCACTACAGAGTGAACATATGTCAAGTATTTGGTCTTGTGATTTTGTTTCCGGCCTTTGAGACAACAAGGACGCTGAAATTCAAATGAACACATTAAAAATAACAAATCAGATATTGTTTCACCAATCCCACTTTTGACCTCATCAATTACAAGGTTACATGGCGACCACGAAGACATTTATGAAAGCTTGAGTCAAAGCTTAGCTTGCATGTTGCCAAGTGAATAAAGTGTGCAGTGCACATCAAACAACAAAGGAGTGACCTAATTAAGTGCTTATAACTTAATATACCCAAAACTCTTGGAGCAAATATTGTTCCAATAAGGGGACTAGCAACTTTTTTTTGCTCTTACTTCCTTTTATAAGTTAGGTTGGTAATGAAGAGGGCTAATGGAAGATAGAAACATTTTCAACTCAAGAAGTAACCACAAATATACCAAGTGCTCCATTACACACACATACAGTGCAAGCACCTCACTTTTGGTTTTCAGCCCTCCCCTTTGGTTCATCAAGATGTGCCTCTGTGGCATACGTAAACACAAAGATATTTTGTTCCCTTTAGGAATGTGTCAAAGTTGCTTAAGGAGGAGGGCAATCTGTCTCTCTGTATGTGGTGAAAGATGTTTATCTTTTCATGGCCTCAACGCTGCTGACTTCATGCTTCCACTGCTGTCAGGAAGGTCTTTTAACACACTTTCTTTAGCAGGTGGTCGGTAAACAGTCTTGGTTTCACCAAAAGAAAGAAAACAAAATACATCAACAACAGTAAACATGGTAAACAACTTTACAAAAACCAAATACATAAAGAATAAGATTTTAATAAGAGTTTTTGGTTGCAAAATTGTCATGTGTAATGAAAGAGAAGCTATTGAGACTGTGCTGTATATAGTATAAACCCAAGCTGCTGGTTTTTGATTTCTTTAGAATCACATCCCTGATAAAACAAAGAAAAGGAATCAACTGGTTAAAAAAGTGACATAGAAAACAGTTCCTGCCTTCTGTGTTGATTGTAGGAGAATACCTGTGCTGTACCTTTTATCTGGTAAATAAATGGCATGGTCCATCTGCTTCCCCTGTCTGAAAATTGTATCTTTGTTGCATTGATCATTCACCTTGGTTGTCTCTATTCCTCACTTTCTCAATATGTCAACCTGCCTTTCCTGACACATTCGCTGTACATTCGCCCAGAGCTTTCAGGAGTGAAGAACAGGCGAGGAACCGGGAGAGGATGTGATGTCAGTGATAAAAGATCACCTCAAAAAGTCCAGAAATAAAACAGAAGAGATGAACAAGTTGAAGAAACAACAAAAACTGTGAGCTTTACCTCCATGCTTTTTACTTCCAGTCTTCAAAACCGGAGCAAAGACGATAATTCTTCTTTTGGATAAAAAAGTGAAGAATTCTTTTTTCTTTTGTCAAAACATAAAAAGCTTTTGGCCTTTTTCCGGACCCCTTCTTTGACTTGACCTCCCATTTAGAAACCAGAGCTTTACAAAACATAGAAAGATGCAACACTGAACATAACGAAAAACAAGAGAAATCTTTAGATCTATTTTTCTTTACACTGTTTAGCTGCCCTGGGGTTTCCCAGAACCGGGAATGGCGAGGCAGTACTAGAAATCCTGGACTCCGCTGTCTTTTGGTTCCTTCCCCAGCTGGCGTTCAGTGAAGCGGGGGGGGGAACACGTCAGGGGTAGAGACAGCGTTTGACGAAAAGTTGTGATCTTGAGCTGAAGAAAACCAAATGCATGCAAAACGATGCCCCTTGCCCCTTTCTCTGGCGAAAGGCAGCAGTGGCCGGGGTGGTGCGCTGTGAGGTTGGTGGGGAGCGTTCAGTCGGTGAATCTCTGGCAGGCCTTTTTCCAGCGGCAGGCGGTGCACCACATGTCGCGATTCTCCATCCCGTACACCTTACGGCACTTCTTGCCCTCACCGCGAACCTTCCGACTGAAGAGAAAATTAGATAACACTGTTAATTATTATCTATAATATCATGAGCACCAGCATCAAACTCTCAGAAACCTGTAGTTAGACATATTATACACCAAACCTGTGGTAAAAAATATTCCATCAAAACAGATCTAAATTAAATGTTTTTGGAGTTGAGATACTTTAGACTAGTAATATATATGCTTGTTGAGCGTTAGATAGCTTTGGACAGAGGCAGGCTAGTGCTTTCCTTCCGTTTCCAGTCATTATGCTAGGCAATGCTAACCGGCTGTAACCAAATGTCTTATCTAACTCAAGAAAGCAAAAAAGTGCATTTCTCAAAATGTCAAACTGTTCTCCCCAGATTTTTTCATAAGAACATACTGTAGTCTTTTCTAATTGCAGCTAAACTGCCATTATCACACAACAAGGTCCTAATGTCTGAAACAGCTTGGCTCCTTATTAAAGTGGATTAAGCAGAACAGGCTGAACCAAGCTGATTAATCATGACTTCTTTTCAATTAATAGTCACTGATTTATGATAGTCAATATTTTTTCACTGTGTTTTTCGCTCAGTAAATTTTATTGGAGTAAAAAATCATATTAGATGCATTGGCTTAATATGTTGTGTCTTGGTAATATCTAATTTATACCCCAATTCGTAAATAAAAACAGAATACAATGTTTTACCAATCCTTTTCAACCTATATTCAACTGAATAAGCTACAAAGATAATATATTTAATGTTCAAACTGATAAACTTTATTGTTTTTTTTTTTTTTAGTAAGCATATAGTCCAACAGTTTTGGAATGTTTCTTAATGTACAATTGCAAGGAATTTAGGGATTTCATCATTTACAGTCCATAAAATCATGAAAAGAGTCACAGAATCTGGAGAAATCTCTACACGTAAGCAGCAAGGCCAAAAACCAACATTGAATGCCCGAGACCTTCAATCCCTCACTGTACTAAAAACCATCATCATTATGTAAAGGATATTACAACTGGGCTCAGGAACACTTTGGAAAACCACTGTCAGTTAACACAGTTCGTCGCTACATCTACAAGTGCAAGCTAAAACTCTGCCATGCAAAAGTAAAGCTATTTATCAACAACACCCCGAAACATCGCCGGGTTCTCTGGACCCAAGCTCATCTGAGATGGACTGGGTCAAAGTGGAAAAAGTGTGCCGTGGTCCGACGAGCCCATATTTCAAATTGTTTTTGGAAATCATGGACGTCATGTCCTCTGGGCCTAAGAAGAAAAGGACCATCCAGATTGTTATCAGCGCAAAGTTTAAAAGACAGCATCTGTGATGGTATGGGGGTGTGTTAGTGTTGGTAACATCCAAGCAATGTCTTTTCAAGACAATTCCAAGCCACATTCTGCACGCCTGTTAGAACAGCATGGCTTCAAAGTAAAAGAGAAGGTAATAGACTGGCCTGGCTGCAGTCCAGACCGGTCTCTCATTGAAAATGTGAGGCGCATTATGAAGCGCAAAATTTGACAACGGAGACCTGGACTGATGAGCAACATCAAGCAATAGGAAAGAATTCCAGTTACAAAGCTTCAATAATTAGTGTCCATAGTTACCAAATGCTTATTGAGTGTTGTTAAAAGAAAAGGGGATGTAACACAGTGGTAAACGTACCCCTGTCCCAACGTTTTTGGAACGTGTTACAGGCATCAAATTCAAAATGAGTGAATATTTGCAAAAAAACAACAACAATTATTAGTTTGAACATTAAATATCTTGTCTTTGTAGTGTACTCAATTGAATATTGGTTGAAAAGAATTTGCAAATCATTGTATTCTGTTTTTATTAAGTTTTACACAACGTCCCAACTTCATTGCAATTGGGCTTTGTATGTGCATTTAGTTTGTTCGGCCTTTAATTAAAGTTAAAGAGGAAATGTCAGGTAAGACTTGGCGAGCAGTGAGGATCCCTTACCTGAGGGCAGTGGTGGCTCTGGGAGGGGATGAGAGGACGGCGATGGTCTGGGAGCGCTGTTCGCCAAAGCCATGGCTTTTACTGGGGGACACCTGAAGAGAGAAGACAGATTTGGGATTACAAGAACACAAATGTAACTACGTACAGTACCCGGCTGAGAATAAATGCTTGGTCTTGCATGTGCATTAAAGATTCCTCACTGTGGAGCCGGTGAAAGTGACGGGCGGTGACTGCCAGGAGATGCTGAAGCTGGAGCTGTTGGTGGGTGTGAAGCTGGTGGAGGCGGAGCCAGTCGTGTTACTGCTGCTGGACGGGATGGACACTGGAGCCGTGGCCTGAGGTCAAACGTCATATTTCAAACTCCAATGGAACAGCGTACATTTAACAGAAGTGTTTTTATGGCCTCTCCAAAGCATGTTTCGCCAAACCTTGACTTTTAAATCATGTTTCATGTGTTTTTAACTGCTGCTTGGTTTGATAACTTTCACTTACTTTCTTTTAATGAAAACTGAGATTCAAATAATTAATTTATTTTTTTTATTATTGGCAAGGCTTAAAGGAATCCTGGAGGTTGTGTAACTGGTTTTAATTTTAAGAAAGGACAAATCTTTGACAATTCTTCATTTGAACATTAGGCATGTCTAAGTTACTTTGAAACAACTTGCTCCCTGAAATTGAATTGTAAAAACAACTGAGCCTCAAACTAATCCATCAAACAATTAGTCATTTTTATTTGCAGTAAAGTTTTTGAAGTATCTCACATTGTAAAAACTCTTCAATTAAGCACTAATAACTGATATTGCTGTTAAAAGATGTAACTACACACACATAGCCCTTACACTAATTGATGGGTTGTGTCATTATACCACCTACAAATAACTGTTCAAACATGCTGCTGTGTGCCAATTTACCAAAACTGTTAGCACAGCTGGTAATGGGAGCAAGAGTACATAAGTCGTTGTGACATCAATAGTTTTTTGTAAACACTGTGACACATAATCAGGATAATTAGGACCCTGATAGTATTGTGTGAGAGAAAATATGCACATTTTGTGTAGCCTGATGAGTGTGTTGTGGTGTGTATATTGATCCTGAGAGTGCATTGATTGCGTGTGTTGTACACCGATCTTTATGTAGCCTGTGTGAGGGTGCGTTTATGTGTGTCTGTACATGTGCACACTCCCTCGGCTCCCTGCGGCCTCTCACCTGGTAGGCGTGATCCGTGTGGATGAGGTAGAGTGCGCTGGGCGCAGAGCGGCTGAGCGGGGTGGTGCCGCCAGCGTGAGGCTCCTTGGTGTCGGAGTACTGCGGAGGTCTGTGGGAGTCGGAGAGCTGGCTGAGAGCCGGGAGAGGAGAGGGGGGAGGTGGAGGGGGAGAGAGGACGGACGGAGACACAGGGGACAGGCTGCTCAGCCCATCGGCCACCGAGTCAGTGTTGAGCTTGATCTCTGTGTAGTAGAAGTCCTCCTCGCCATCACTGCAGTCCGAGTCACAGTTACGCCTACAAACAGATAGAGGATACAAACTGTGAAGGGTGATGGAGAGAGAGGATGGAGAAAAATTAAAACATTAAATGCCCCTTTGAATTCTAATTATTCCACTCCATGTAGAGTGTACAGCCAACTTGTCAAAGCAATCACACACAACCCCTACTCCTCTTCAACATTAATGACATTCTCCCTACCAACAAAACACCGTCATCTGCAGTTAACCAGCTTGGGACCTCAGTTTAATTGAATGTCAGTATAAATGTGTTATTCATTCAATATCATTGTTCTCCGCTTCCAACCTCTTGCCAGGAGCAGGTTGGTTACCGTGGCAATAATTCATCAGCCATTAATCTGCTGTTTTGACAATGAAGCTGGTTGGAGGGTGAGTGAGAAGTGAAAAAGCTGTTTTGGAGGCTTTAAGTGGACTGCAGCTAAGGTAGGCAGTGTGTTATGTGTGAGTTGGTGTCTTGCCCCAGGTGGATGGTGCGGATGTGTCTCTGGATGCCAGCAGCGGTACTCAGCACCTTGCCACAGTTCTTCCACAGGCACTTGAACATCACCTTCATGGAGTTCTGCAAGAAGCACACAGGCGCTCATGAATGGTTTGGTGTTGACAGAAATATGTGGTTGCATTGTAACATTTGCTGTCAAGTCATGATTCCTTATATAGTAAAACATCTGTGTTTGGTTGACAATCTCATATTGACTTCCTTTATAACCACAGAGTAAATGACAAGCAATCAGATGTGTAAAGATCAACTCCCTGAGTGTTTTTTTCATGATATGTTTATACAACTCATTCACTCATTTAATTAAATTCATCTCTATATTACAAAAGGTGAGGTACATCTGGTTTTTTCCTCCAGGGTTGGTCAACCATCCTAATGTACATTATTTCAATTCAATTTCTTCCTCATTATCAGGCAGGTAGGAGAATGTTTCAGGCTTCTCAAGTGACTGCATAACATACTATAATGGAGGCTCTCATATAGTGGAAGTTTTAAGGGGTCAGTTTAGGACTTTATTTATTGATTACATTTTTATCTTAAATATTTGTATTTTTATTGTGGATTTTAGAGTCACAGAAATGAAAAACTAGAAGGATAGAAGTGACACCAGTAGGTGCAATGAAAACTAATGGTTATTATAGTCAATGTTATAATTTCACTCAAAATGCTAATGTATAGATAATGAGATAATTAAATAAAAACCAGTATGGATTTAAATATTTTGAGGAGGCTGGACATGAAGCTTTTGAAGTGAAAATGCTAGTGTGTTTATTAATAAACTCAAACAACAGGCACAAACTGAACACAGATAGATACAAAAACTAAATTAAACTAAGGCAAAATAACAGCAAACAAACATAACAGCAAGTTGCCAAGTCCTTTATATCTTCCCAATCTTCCGAAGGCACTAGGCTCGTTCGAGATGAGCCAGGTCTGCGCAGAATCGATCACCGGCGATCACCGCCCGGTGCATGCCGGTTAGATTTGTGTCCGACTTGATCCCGACTTGCTCTGATGTCATGCATACGTAGGAAACGATAATCTCACGAGAGCAAGGCGGCCGCAGTTCTGAGACGCAGGCAGCGCAGTTGCTTTTCACCGACTGCAAGACCCAGGCGGACCCAGAGCATGCTGGGAAACGCCGGCCTCTCAGCTGATTTAACAGCTGATTGGTTCACAATCGACTCAACACAATGACGTCTTGTATAAACTTTTTATTAATTTTGAATCGGAGGGATTTAATTGCTATTTGTCTGATTTAAAGGCTTATTCTGTATAGAACACATGTTGTGTGGCTGATAGTTACAGTTTGAAGTCAGAGAGACTAAATCTGTTCAGATCACGGACCATCTACATTCTGTTGTTAATTAACATCAGCAACAGTTCGTATGTAGAGCATTTTGAGAGTTACTCTGTCATAATTAAAACAACTAGAGTGTGTACAAGCTGATATGGGGGTCGGATAACATTTTATTAAATCAAAATCGCACCAGTGTTTTTGTCACTTCCTGTTCAGCCTGTTCAGCCTGTTCAGCCCGTTCAGCCCGTTCAGCCCGTTCAGCCCGTTCAGCCTGTTCAGCCCCTGCTGCTGCCGCCTGCTCTCATCCACTTTACAGGCGAGACGCATTTCATCTCCAACAAGCCTATTTTTAACCTCTCAACCGCACCCAATTGGACTCAACCACCTGCACAGATGATTATAGGGTGAGCTAAACTGAGAAAGCAATATTAACACTCTGTATCTGAAAATACCATTATAATTAGATAGATCAGTTACTGCTGATATTAATAATTATACATATATGTGAACCCACAACAATAGGAACCCCAAATATTATAAAAATATCATCCACATCCATAACTATCCTACCTATTGTTCTACACCTAAGGAGTGCTCAGCCCCTCATGACTCAATAAGGCACACCTGCATGCACTCTCCTTAATTAAGCTGGTGAGCAGCTGATCTACCCCCACACCACAGGCAGAACCATAGCAAAATATGATGAACCCATAAACCAAACATGCCTATGTCAAATAACAATTTATTAAATAAACTAAAACATTACACTGGAATTAGAGATTAAGCAGAAACAAAACATTGTTAATTTTGGGAACATAAGCTAGTGAAAAATTCAATTTCAATTCAATTTTATATATTGAATAGTTGAATAGTATCAAATCATAACAAGAGTTAACTCAAGACCCTTTACAGATAGTGTAGGTCTAGAAACCCAGGCTTTTGGTAGGCGGTGTCTGACGGTGCCGGTTGGGGGTGTGATGAACAGTGGCAATAATAGTCATAATAAAAGATTGATAAAAAGGCAGCCTTTTCACACTCACTATGCCGGGAACTTAAGTATCTCTCTCAAAAACCCTCAAGCGGAACACACATCAGCTGCGTTGCACTGCATTCTTTTGATTTGTAAAAACTGATGCCCACAGCACACAACAGATGTATCATACAGACAAAAGAAGTGGGTGAGGTACAGTAGCCAGGATGTCCAGACTTGGGGAGTGAAAGTGATAAACCTGAGGATTTTCTAGGGAGTTGGCATGCTGCATCACTGGGAAACTGGACAGCAACATATCCTGGGGAGTTGCTGCGCATTATACAGTATAACATCAACCTTTTGCTCTCAAAGACATTCATTCACATGCTTTATTTTTCTATTTATAAAAGTCTATAGTATTTTTGTGTCAATATTTTATTATTTTTATAGTCATCTTTATGGTGAAGTGTGCATTAAAAGGGTGCTGCATATTTATAGTGTTTGTCGTGTCATATTGACAATGCTGTCAAACTTCAATTCAGTAAAAACTGAATATTCACTGTACACTGGCAACAAAGGTATTAAACAACTTGAACTGTGTGAGGACTTCTTGTGAGCGGGTGAGGCTCCTGTATCTTTAACCATCTAATGTAATTACACCACTGGCCTCCTAGCGAGACTGTCCATTGTTTATCATGGAGCCTTGTGTGCTTTCTCCCTGCCCTCATGCTTACCTCACTCTGAGCCATTATAAATGGTCTTATAGGCCTGTCTATCAAACTATTGTTGAGGGGGGATTTAATTTTTAAGAAACGCATGCACAAACAACAAGCATCTGTCCCCCGTGCATTGTTTTGTCTTTGGGTAATAAAAGCCTGTTTTGTGTGTCATCGAATGTGTGAGTGTGTTTTTCCCTTTTAAATTTCAGTTAATTAAATGGGGAGCTCCAAACAGTATTGTCTTGCCAAGAGAAGAGCGAGAGCACAAGAGGAGCTTGTAGATAATTTAATGTGAAACCTTGGCATCGCATATATAGCACGTGTGAGTGTGTGTCTGTGTGATTATGTAAGTCAACGACATTGTTATCCAAGCATATTAGAAAAACAGTTTTTGTCTCCATCCGCACTCTATTCTCTCTTCCCTTTTTGTATCCCTCTCCAAGCCCGTCATTGTGATAAGTGCCCAATTAATATAATATGATGTAGTGATGTGGAGATGACAGTATAGTACAGTAATAGTATGTGGAGCTCACCCAAGAGTCTTTATCGATTTTAATAGGAAACATGAAGCCGGCAAGATCTCTATGTTTGCTTTAGCGGGTATGCCGCTGCAGAGCGTCTGCATGTGCAGGCTGAGAAGTAATTATGAAGGACAGATCTTTGTGTGTGTCTGGGGGAGGACACACAAAACACACAAACAAATATAAATATACACACGCACACACACACACACACACACACAGAGCAAGGGGAGAAGGGTGCAAAAATGGAGAAGAAAGGGGGAGACAATGAAAGGAGGAATAGAGGGAGTGGGAGAGATCAGCAATATACATCTGAAAAATAATAAATGTGACTTAGCTGTGGATGTGATGAGCTCAGACAAGTCAAAAACATCTGGGCAGCAAAGACATAACTAACACTGAAGAAAAAAGGCTGTGTGTCCTTTCCTGTCCCATTTTTATCTCTGCCAATCAAACAGTCAGAGTCTAAACTATATCCGTAACCTTAGAGCTTAATATTACAGTGTGTTAAATGCTGAAGGAGGGAATCAAGCAGCTCATGTACAGATCTGACAGCTTCTTATTAAGAAATTTACCTGTGTTAAACCCCTTTAATATGTGACTCTGACAGCTCCACACTGAAATAAAAGACATAACTGTTGTGACTGTTTCTAAACCTCCTAGGGCACAAACGGTTATGACCATAGAAACTGAGGATTAAGGAAGTAAAATGTTTTTGTTTTTTTTCCTCACTAAAGCCACTTAGACCTTCTCCATACCAAGATAGCTTTATCTGAAATGGATATTTGTCTCTTCGGTTTGGCCTTCTACAGTATCCACAATAAACCATTTCTCACACTGCATTTTCAAAGCCCAGAACAATCCTTTTTCACAATACTGGTTTTAGTCTGAACGGGAGAACATAGCTTTTGTAAAGGTAAGTTTTGTAGCAATAATGTTAAGAAGACAACTTCCTGTTGCCTATTTATATGTCAATATAGGTGCTCACACAATAAAGGAGGTTTAGTAATTATCCTGCATCTACTGTATGTGTTTTTCCGACATCTTAGTTGTTTGGAGGATTTTTTGATTTTTGATGGTTTGTGTGTAAGGTGAATATTTGGACAAATGTCTTATGTGTATGTTGTTTTATGATAAACACCATGAAATAGTTATTTGATTGATGTCTCAGTGCTGATTGCAGGAAGGCCTGATGATATCTGGTGTTTTGGTGTGGATGAACTAATTCACCAAGATTGTTTTCAGAGTACAGAAGCAGAACTGGCCTTTGACTTGTCTAGCGTATTCACCTTGCGCTTGCGAGGGATGGGCTCATCGAAGAGCAGGCTGCTGCCGTCTTGCTCATCTAGGCTGGGGTCTTCAGGCCCTGCAGGGCAGGATCCCACACCACCCACACTGGACACACGGAAGGGCTTGAAGCTGTCGGCCGAGAGAGGTGGAGAAGGTGTGGAAGGGTTGGACTGGTCACTAGGGGCAGACCAGCTCCAGTAGCCCCCTGAAGAGCTGTTGCTCGATGGGGTGAAGGGGCCAGCTGAGCCGTTGTCCTTCCACGACCCACTCAGACCTTCTAAGACGATGGAGGTGAACAGAAAGGGATAGGGTGGAGGGAAGGGGGAATAAAGGAGAACAGGGAGAATAGGGGAGAGGAAGAAAGGTAGATTATTAGAGTAAATCTAACAACAAATCCAACTTATTGAGTCAGGTTTGTAGT
Organism: Percina caprodes; assembly: GCA_013375575.1. NCBI lineage: Eukaryota > Metazoa > Chordata > Actinopteri > Perciformes > Percidae > Percina > Percina caprodes. The sequence continues at coordinate 2,790,600 of JABXJD010000021.1, read as the reverse complement.
TGATACAACCACAGCAAAATGTGTTGGCGTTCCTCTGACGATGATGGGAGATCAAGACAGTTTAGATGGCTTTTTTTGCACTTCACACAAAAAACCTCCCAGCACTACTGCTGTCAGTGACACAGAAGGAAAAAAAGTTTACTTTCTTGTTCTGTGCTTCCGCAGAGACACTTTCAAGGTCTTTTTTTTTTGGATAAAAGAAATGTTTCTTTTGATTGTCAGCCACAAAAGGTATTTTACTTTGAGAAGGATGAGGCTTGGGGAAACTTTGGAGGGTGTAAAGTGTGTATTAGAAAGTATGTATGTATTCTGAGGGATGTGTGTGTGCGATTCAGAGAGATTAAGAGTTAAGAGTAGACCTGCTTTCTTTGGTTTAGTGAAGCTGCTTCTTGGTGGGGTGTCTCTCCTCTGAGTCTTTCTTTACTACATGTCACATTAAATAGGAAGTATCCCACCAACATTAAGAAAGCTGTTCTGAAATACATTTGGATATGTGGTACAGAAATACAAAAAAATAAGAAAACACCTTTAAATGAGAGTTAGAACTAATGCAATCATATGACAGACTATGAGAATTAAATGTCAACCATGGTGCATTGCTTGGTGCACATTGCATTAGAACCTACTGTGTGTACTGATGTGAATGCACATTGGATGATCTCCAACTTGTCTGCATGGGTGTGACATCTGTATGACTACATTTAAATAAAACTGTACAGTTGGTATTTAAAATCCATTTGCATGTGAGCAAGATGTATGAGATGTACATTTAACATCTGATTGCATTGTGTGTGTGTGTGTGTGTGTGTGTGTGTGAGACTGTGATAAAAAAGCGCAAGGTGGTTGGAGGGTTGGCTGCATGTCTGCTTGGTTAAATAGACGGTTGTTTGGTTGCACAGACTATCTGAATTGTTGCATGTGACTGCAGTTACGAGGCACTTTGGATTTCTCACCAACATGTATTGGGTGGCAAAGATCCACCCTCATTGTGCTCTTCTGTGGATTTGCAGAAGTCATTGATGAGAGAATACTAAAGCACAGCAGGTGGCAGTAATTTATCAGTCCGTTTTATGGTTGTGTGGAGGCTCCACGCAGAACTTTTGCCGTAGCCTACGTAAGTGGCCTGATGTTTATACTTGTGTGCTGATGTGTGCGTAGAGCCGGCATTTGTGTGTGCGTGCGTGCGTGCGTGTGTGTGGGATGGGGCGGGGGAGTGGGTGATAGCTTTGGAAAGAACACCGACTCTAGAGTCATAGTGAGAGAAACAAAGTGTCTCCCCTGTGTTTTCTGACCAAGGTGGGAAATATGTAGCAGGAAAAGTTAACCCTCTCCTTGATTTAATGTTGTTTATGGAGAAGGAGAACCAGAAAATTAGTTGGGGGAAATGCAACGCTCCAAGCCACAGCCGAGCGGCGTGTATCGCTGCGACATGTAGTAAAATTTTTTGAGAGGTGCACGTCAGGCGTAGGGTCCAGCGTATACGCAGAGTGGTCTGCGGGGGTACGGCGTTGATTCTACGCACAACCATAAAACGGCCTTAAGCTTCCACACGCATTCACAAGATAACAGCTGTGAGGGAACAAAAAAGCTGGGCTTCTTTTTTCATAATTATTCTGGAAGAACAAATGATCCATCAAACTCAAAGATTATTTTAAAGCATTTTGTATTTGCCAAAACCCACTGTGTCAAAAGGCCTTCCCCCACTTACTCAGTTGTTAGCTGTAATACTCACCATTGACTTTAACAGGTGGACTTCTGACCAGGGGGCTGGTGGAGAGGGTTGTCAGCACCATGGCAGCCGTCACCTTGTCCATGTCCACTTCCTCCTCTGACCGTCTGTGAAAACACAACCGAAAAATATAATTTTACATTATCATTATATACATGTATAAAGTTGGACATAAAGTGGGCAGCAAGAACACAGTAAGTGTGTGTCTTCTTCATTTCCCTCCAAATGTTTTCAGACAAGAATCGGGCCTTCTAGTCTAAAACTCACTCATTTTTGCTTTCGGCTGCAATGACTACAACATAAGCTGCTAATTACAGTTTTTCGTTTAAATATACTTTACAGGCGATTGATACAATTCTCAGATAGCACTGTACAGCTGAAATGCTGCTATACAAAATAAAAATAAAAAATGAATGTAAAACTAAAGTAGACTGACTGTGGATCTTGTATTCAATCCCCAAAGCCTGTATTATTAACACAAGCTCAGTGCTGCACAGCAAATACACTAGCCAATCCATTTGACAGACTAACTACACACAACACGTATTTGTCTCTTCTAATTGGTGCGTGTCAAACACGTAATAGAACACAGTTGTCTTCATCCTCTCGTGTTTTGTTCCTGAGCAAGCAAGGCTTTGAAGCCAAATGGTCAAAGTCAATTCTATTACAATGATGAAATCTCCTGCTGCCTTGGAAAAAAAAAATTAAAAAAATTAACATCAGCCATCACCAAGTTTTCACAAATACTAAGATCAAATGGTTATACTGCATCTTAATTGGTTTAAATCCAGTACAGGCAACAAATATATTGAAATAAAGAACCCATCTTTTACTCTCCTTATACCTGTCAAACATCAAATAAATACTGACTTAGAAGGTAGCCAATACAAGTTATGTAAAATCTGTGAGATAATGCAACAATTATTCTCCATCAGTACATGTATCTGTAGTTACCACTCATCTACAGTACTCTTACATTGGTTGCAAGTGGCATGTAAAAAGAAATCCTGCCCACATGTTTATTAGATCCTTAAAATTAAGTCTGTACTGGATAATGGCTGATTCGTTCTAATAAATGTGCACAGCAAAAACAATTTGTGCAAATAAAGCATCGAAAGCCCACTTAGATTACAGATGTGGGAGTGAATCTAGAAACCTGCGTCTTACATATAATTAAATAATTTAAAAAAAACAATAAAATAATATAAAATCAAGAAAAGTGGCCATATAAGTAAACACAATACCCAACACCCAGGAACACAGTGGCTGTCACAAGAGGGCTTGAGCTGTGATGACTACATTCACTGCATCTGTGTTGTAAGGCAGAAAAAAAAAAAACATCCTACGACAGCAGACAAACAAAAGGCAAAAGGATCCTCAGTTGTGTTGCAGTCTGGTGCAATATCCCACTGTAAGCATGATGGGAAATGGGAGACATGTGTCACTGCCCCTTTCACTTGGGAAACAATTCACACCCCAACAGGACATGACCTAAAGCATACTGTACAATCAAAAGCAACAGCAGACAGGCTTAAGAAAAACAGTGTCAAACGTGTTGAGTGGCCCAGTCGTGACTCCCCATGTTTATTTTTAGAATGGCTTTAAGGCACAGATGCTACCCATCTAATTTGAACAAGCTTAAACAAATCTAGTGAAAAGGAAAGTGCCTAAATCCATGTGTCAAACTAACAAAGATGTGCTGACAAACGTTATTCCCCAAAGTAGTCACTCAATTAGGTTTAAATGAGACATTTCTGGCTCTATAATGATTATAAGGACAGTAGATACATCTCATCAAACACTTAGTAGAGTATTCATTATGGATCATGTTTTATTTAACCCACTTTGAATTAAGGCTGAACAATATTGTGTTTTAGCACAGACACATCGCAGGACGTTGCGATGTTGAAGCTAATTCTTTTTTGCTGCTTGATAGAAAAGTAAACTTCCACCGTTCTCCTTTTACATGATTATACCGTCCGACCCCGTCCCTTTAAGACAGGTAGTGGGCAACGTGTGTATGTGACGTTAGTCCGATGGGGTTTGTAATGGGAAGTGAGGCTCTCCGTGTGTAGATAAGTTCCGTAGGCAGCAGCTGCCACTGACAGTGATGCGCGTAGTTTTCGATGGATAGTAAGTGAAGCTACAGTAGTCAGTATCTTATGTTCGCTGCAAATACGAACTAAATCACCTGATTAATGCAACATAATCACAATGTCTCCCGGCCATTTCCCCCCGCAGAAAGCTGCTACCAGCCAGGCTAAAGCTAATATAGTTAGCCTAAAGAAACAAGGGGTCCGTCTGTCCCAACGTTCGGTTCGGAGCTGCGACACTGGAAACGTAACACTAATCTGCTACAGAAGTCTGTGTCTGATCTAATGTCATTTCCACTGATTTAATTGTTCTTGGATCCACAGTTTGTTGCTAGTGCGCGTGACATGCAGGTCTGATCAACTTATCAAACAAACGCTGGCCCAGCTAGCCGACCACAACCTGAAATTTAGAGGAAGCAACATGCAGTCACTGCCATTCACGTTAGGCTGGATTGATTATTATATGAATATAATGGTGTCCATCACCATCGCTAACTTGCTTTGGTGTTGGTAAAGCATTAAAGCTAAACAAAGAATGGTTCATTTTTTTTTCTTCTATGTAGATGCACTCCTCTACAAAATCATAGCAGTAGTCTAGAATGATTTATTATTTCCAAATAGAGCTATTTAGGTCACCTTTTAAAAATTACTTTTTCTTTTTTCATATTGCAACATATATTGCAGGGGAAAAAATATCGCAATGTCAGATTTTTCCATTATCGTGCAAGCCTACTTTGAATCTACCATGTCTAGAGTAAATCTTGTCCATAATAGGTAACACAGGCGGTAGAGAATACAGCACAGGGAAGCAGAACAGATCTTACTGTTTTGTCAATTTCTTTGATGTTTTCTTTTTCTTTTTAACTAAAACGCTCATTGGCCCAAGTTGACACTTCTCCTAAAGAATTTTTATATACATACTTGATGATTTTTATATATTTTATATACTGTTTTGTTGTCTAAACATTTATATTAAATATAATAGATATGTGGTCATACATCTATAAAAACAACATGGCAATGGGTAACAAATAAAGAGAGTTAACTTCATTATAATTTTGATTCATTTGTAACAGAGCAGTGATCTGATACAAGCTACATAATGTTAACAAGAAACCATTATGAGACCGCAGCCCTTGGCTGCGTGTCACCCCCTCTCTCCCCCCCATTTCCTGTCTTTCTGCACTAATAAAAAAAAAGATAAAAAAAAGAATAATTATAAAAACATTGCACTGTAGTTAAAGTTTTGGACAGACTCTTAAACATTAGGATCATTTTCAATAAATTACATTTTCAACATTAATGTAAAGCCATTAGAAGTGTATTAACTTTACAGGCAAAATGGAGATTGTTTTTCCCTGTGAGAGCTAACAAAGAAAGAGCCTCAGCCTCCATTAGCTGAGTCTAATTTATTACCCTTTCGTCTGTTGTATATGATGTCATTACAGCCTCCACATAAATCAAGAAACGAAGCTGCGCACAACTGCCACTTTCACCCATAACCCCCCACCCTACGTCGCCGTAAAACAACTTCCTAGTCACCTTGGGAGGCCATCATGTGACTGTAGGTATCAACTCCATGGCAACCGAGACAGACAATAATTAGTGGGTGCTTTGTCTATCTTGAAATATGAAAGACTAAATCTCAAAAAAACACATTAGGAGGACTAATAATTAAGATGTGATTTATGAGAGGGAGAGGAAGAAAGAGCAGGAAGGGGAACTTCCCCAAATTACATTTGCCATTAGTGGTCTTATCAAACTTAGTTTTGGTCCAAGTGCTTATAATGGCTATAATTAACACACACCAAGAGCATGTGTGTGTATGTGGTAGACAGACACATAAAATGCATGATGTGACAGTAGACGCAGTAGGAGGGTTAATGGATGGGTAAGTGAATTCTGACTAACGAGGTTCATTTGTTGGCATGTTCGTGTCGCTCGTATGCTGTATGCATGTTTTGATATTCTTCACTAACTTGCAATGAAAACATCCTCTGATATCTGATCCCTGAGCCTTCCATAATCATGTTGGTATAGCTTCATCACCAGAAAACTAAAGTAAAGAGCTTGTTTACTAAAGCTCTTAAGAAAATCCATTCAAGTAGAAAATATACTCTGCAGTTTGCATACAATCAAACTGCTGATATGGCCTGTGTTTCAGGCTTCTGCCTTAACATGGTGTGGATGAGACAACTACTATTGTCTTTAATTGTGTCTTAAAATGGATAGATATCTATTAAAAAAATTAAACATCATCTGATCATTTAATAGCCTTAACCGAGTTTGAATTCGACTCTGTGAGGGTGTGGAGATACATAAAACAACAGCTCCCTCTTCAGGGGTTCTGATGAGTTAAGTGGGAGATCTGGCTGTGTGTGTGTGTGTGTGTGTGTGTGTGTGTATGTGTGCGTGTGTCAAAGTCTCCATAGTTGTGGGGGACGGGCAGCAGTGTACAGTTTCAAACTAAAAACTGGGCAGGGAGTGAGACAAAAACAGAGGATCAAGTTACTGTGGCCCTCTAAGTTTGACAGGTAGATGTTATTATGATCCAATGAAATGTGGGCCTGTTTTTCATAATAATTTCAGGTTTAGTTTCATGTTCTGGATGGACAAATTGCAAGAGGGTGCAATTATTATATTATTTTTTTTTAAGAATAAACCTATTGCTAAGCAATTGCTGTTTTACCTGGATGGTGGATACATAACTTCTATCTCTGTTTCCTCCGTGCCACATTAATTGGCCAGGCCTAGGCCTGCTAAACACTCACTCACACCTGTAAGCAACCCAGTACAACCACAACTGCCCGAGCAGCCTGGGGAGCAGTTGGGAGTCGAGTGTGTCGCTCAAGGATACCTCAACAGTGGTCGAAACACTAGAGGTGGCTATTACCCTTAATATACCCAGAAAGCCATCCCATGTTCACTTTTACTTAAATGCATAAAAACTGAATTTAAAGATTCCCTAAAATGAACCCAAGGGAATCTTTAAGTGAAGCCACAGTACAAATCGTGCCTTTGAAACAAATAATTTATCAGTACTTATCCTGGTACAGCACTTGGCTGCCGGCACACCACAACACCCCTCCACTTAAAGCTAATGAGAGGAAACTTCTGCCCAGAATCAACAAACTAATCGCAGGTCAAATTCTTCACAAGTTCAGATACACATACACAACACATTTTAAAATTTAAATCTTTCTTACAAACCCCTTCTCCAAACTAATTCAAAGTAAATGGGCCAGGGTAAATCTCCACACAGACAAACAGGTAACCCCCTTGTAGCTTTTATGTCACCCATTACCATCAATCAGTTATAATGAAGACAGCTGAAAGGTGCGGTGGGCTACGGGAATTCCTTTGAAACAGAGGCCAGTGCTGCCCAGCACACCCTCACTCCTACACTCTTCTGTCTGTCTCTTGCTCCTCATCCTCCCTGCACCCCTGCTGGACTAACTTTGAACTCTCTCTGCCTCTCTCACCCTTGCTCACTTTCCCTCCCACACTTTGAGCGTTTTTGACTTTTGTTGCTGCAATATCATACTATGAGCAAAGTGAGTGAGCAAGACAACAACAAGGAGAGTGTGTTTGTCCGTCTCTTTTATGGTGAGCAGTGCAGGGAGGTCTACTCGTTTATTACGGTCACTTGACTCTTGACTATGACATTTATTTCCTCCACAATAAGCTTCTTCTATAAATCAGAAAGCGCCTCCTATACCATGTTCTTATCATATCTTTTCCACTCTCCTTCACTCACACACACACACACACACACACACACACACACACACACTTTGTCTCACTATCTATCTTTGTGGGGACCCACCATTGACATAATGCATTACCTAGCCCCTTACCCTAACCTTAACCATCACAACTAAAAGCCTAACCTTAATCCTTGCCCTCACCCTAACCCTAACCATAACCTAATTCTAACCCTTATACTAAAACCAAGTCTTAACCCTTAAAAGGCCTTTTAAAAGTTGTGGGGTCCATAGCTTTGGCACCACAAAGCTATCAGGACCCCACAAGAATACTGTATTTCCAGTTTTTGGACCCCACCAATGTAGTCAAACTAGAACACACACACACACACACACACACACACACACACACACACACACACACACACACACACACACACACACACACACACACACACACACACATCAAAAGGAATCTGCATATGACACAGGGCTAACATGCATGAAGGGCACAGCTTTTGATTGGCAGATGTGCATTAAGGGACACACAGGATTTTTCTTTGACATGCTTGTGTGCATCTTTCGGGCTCTATAGATGTTACAGAGTCCTTTGTTGGAAAACATATATCCCAAAAACTGTGTTTCTATAAAAGCTGAGAAACATGCAAATGGGCATATTATAGAATTGTGTTGCCTATTTAATTTCCTGTAAAGTGTGTATGTGTGAATTCTAGACCTACACCTATGACACACACAAGGGTGTATGTGAGGTTTGCACAGGTGCTGCCAACAGCTGCAGACTGGTGTTTGCCTTATTGTAAAGCTGAGCACATGCGTTATGAGAAGGGGACATTTTATGGATGCAATAGGAGTTTTACTGCACATGAAGGTGATGTACAAAATTCTTACCGCGGTTGAGAAGTAAGAAATTCCCGCAATAGCACGGTATAGGCCTGCACGAGTCAGGGAAAATATGAATCATGCTTAGAATTGATATCACGATTTTCTGCCACAATTTTTTTTCTCGTAATGTTTATTGCACACAATATTGATTTATTTTGGCACCTATATCACATTGCGCATCACCAAAAGCCTGCAAAAATAGAAGCTTTAGTAAAGAGATGGGAGAGCATTGCAGTGCTCGGGAGCGCTTTAACACCTATTACACAGTCTATGTTTAAAACTCACAGAAGAAAGTAGTAGCGTTTGTGATGCAGTCGGCTCATAAAATGTAATGAGAATCAAAGTTTCTTTAAAAGAAAAAAGTTCTGAACAGGGTGAATTGAGATCGTGATTTTATAAAGATTAATCGTGCAGGCCTAGCGCGGTATACCGCAACCCCCTTACGAAAGTAGCGTATGTTAGAGCGAGAATGGCAGGGTGTATTAAGTGAGTGACGTTCAAGGAGGGTGGTGATGGCGGTGACAAGCGAAGACCAGCGGTATGTGTCACGTGACCATGGTATCGTGATAATGCGGTAACCATCCCAGCCCTAGCTGAGAGCTACACTGCATCTGCCTTTGCTAGAAGCTAATAAGCTGATTATGCATTAGCATGTTTTAGCTGTCTGCTCTCTCTCTGTAGCTGTCACACACACACACACACACACACACACACACACACACACACACACACACACTTGGGTAAAGGACACAGAGCTTCATACAGAAACATTTTTACACGAGTAACCACCAGAATGTGCAGATGGAAACAGACAGTGTCCACTAGTTGTCTGTTTTGTTGTTTTACAACAAACACTCTCAGACAGACACTTCTTAGTGAATGCCATGTGGTAATAGCAAAGCAGGGCGTGGCATACAGTAGCTGGGCATGGAGCCAAAGAACCAATGTGTGTTACTTCTTCATGTATCTGCAGACAGTCACAGCTGTACAGTAGTAGACACACTGAATTAGGTTCAGATCAACAGCTTATGGTTATAGTTTCACATACTGTATATCCTTGTTGTGTTTAGCCTTTGTTCTTTTTACAGAGATTGTGTAAGATACATTTCACGCTGTAAATGGATAAATAAGTCAACGCTGACTTGACCTGAATCAGTTTCTACTTTTCCTCTTACTTTTCTAATACAAATGCAACCCAAAATAGAGGCATGCATAGCTGTTTCGTTTCCGTGTTTTTCGTTTTCGTGTTAACTTACTTAGTGTGAATGGACGACCTAATTTGAAGGTAAACATCTCATGACATGAGCCAGACTGCACGTAGTGACAGGCTAATGGCTTTGATGCAGGCATGGTTACATGTATGATAGATCTTCAGGTAGTGTGTGTGTGTATATAGGGAAAGAGCTGCAGGGCAGAGACCCAAGTCTTCAGTGGGTAAGTGTGTGTGTGTGTGTCAGATTGATGTATAAAAAGTCCTGATTTCTTTTCATTTTACATCCATAAAGACAGTTAACCCCTTGAGCAACAGAGATGAAGGCAAATGATCACCCGCTCTTTTTGCTGCACTTTACCTTTTAATATGATTTTTGATTGACACAAACACACATGCTTCAGTGGTGTGCCCTAGATTTGCACTATAGGTTGGTGTTCCTGCATACATTCTACCCTTTGGGCTTGGGGTGAACACCCTTTGGTGCTATAGGTTGGAGGTCCCACTTATGTACTAAAGTAATCCTGTGACTGCTATTGTTGCATCTCAGTGGGCTTTTTGCAGAGCAGAATCTACCCATGAATCAAATAAGTATCTTGACTAACAAGAAAACATAGATGTTTTCCAGAAAGGCCGGGGGTTTAAGATGTTGATATGCATTTTCTGTCTTTCTCTCCAGAATCCTATCTAATAAAAGCAAAACAGGTTCCCAAAAAACAACATAGCAAAAACTCAACACAAAAATGAAATGATACACTGAGGTATTGCTCCAAAAATCGATGCATATACTGTATTTCTAAAGATATATTCTGGATAGACAACAATACATTTCCAGGATAATCAGGATGTGTGTTGCTGTTGTCTACCTGAGTTCTCTGTGGGAAAAAACAACAAAGCTAGCATGCTAGATGTTGAAAATTACCCGTTTTTACAAAGATTTACAAAGAATATGTTTACAGCATTAACTATCTGACTGGGACATTTTGGGACCGATTGGGGGGATTGCCGTTACGCTGGTAAGAGCAAATGACGTTTAACCATGTAACCATGTATTATGGCTAATTTATATAGCTCACGTTAGTGTATTGTGTGAAGAGTTAACTTCATTTAATATTCTATGTGGCTTATTCTTTTGCGTGGTGCAAATGTTCTACCAAAACAAGTTCCTTTCCGAGTCCATTTTACAAAGCCACGGTCTTTGCAACCAGAGCATAGCGCCGCCCAAGACGATTGGGATTGGTTTAAAGAAACACAACAACCCAGAAGTTTCTCTTATCCAGGAGTTTGTGTGTTGAGTAGCCAGACCTCACTCCACAGCTCTGTGAGTAAAGATATAACAATAACAATGGGTGTGATAAGTGTAACACACACACACACACACACACACACACACACGATGGGCTTTCCCTGAACAGATATTGCTGTATGCCCTAATTAGCAAAGGGAATACATAGGATCTCACTGCTCCAAGCTACTCATTTGGCCTAATATGTGTGTGTGTGTGTGTGTGTGTGTGTGTGTGTGTGTGTGTGTGTGTGTGTGTGTTTGTGTTAGGGTAAATGTGCCACTTTCTGTGAGATGTTTAAGTTTCCGCTTGCAAGTATCTACGAGTATGAATGCTTTAAAACATGCCTGCAAATGTGGAAGAATGTGTGTGAGTGAGCGAGAGTCAGTAGGACCAGTGAGGGGGTCGCCCACAACAAAGGCAGCAGCTATGAGATTTAAGATGAGTGGCTGGCTGGTAAATATCCCCCAACCCCCTCTTCATCCCTCTTTTTCCTCCTTTACTTTTCTTCTCTCTCGTTCCCTATGTCCTTCTACCCCCTCCCCTCGTTCACTTGTCCCCTACCGCCATTTCTCTCTCCTATCGGATCAACCCTGTTCATCCATGTGATGCAGTGCTAGAGTAAAGAAAGGAAGTGGCTAGAAACATTAGGTATCTGAGTTCTGTTTCAGAAAAGGAGTAAATGAAGCCTGAAAGTTTAGCTGGAAAAGCAAACATCCGAGGATCTCTTTCTCTGTGTCTCTGTTACGCCCTTTTTCCTGGCGTGGTATAGCATGATTTGTTTGTGTTATGGCAGACGTTCCCGCTTATCATAGTTCTGATGCTGGGAACATATGAAACTGACTAAATGAGTTATGAGCATAAGTTACATAAGACAGGGTATGAACATGGTTCAAAAGGAGTTCCAAAATCACACCTACATTTGTAATTTTAAATACTGCATGTGTGACATTTAACAATAATAAAACATTTGTGAGACGTTAGCAATGGCATATTTATCGAATGGTAAATATGCGATTTATCCAATGGTATCCATGGATATTAGAATAACTACGATCATAAACAATCAAGAATATTGGCCTGTAAAATATAGACCAACAAGGATCACATGCTGCACAGTATGAAAAACCTGTGTAGACAAACCTTAATGCTGTATTATATCATTACCACATTCACTTGTGATACTTGCAGTAAAACACCTTTGCAGGATGATTTCTAAACATTTTGCACACAACAATTGTGCTTATTATATTTTCTCATCACAATCACATGCCTGTTAGTTGACATGTATGCAGTTAGAATGACTATAATTAAAAGAGGAAAATGAACTTCTAACTAAATGCAGGTTCACCCAGGCCTGAGAAGGGGTAATCATCTTTAATTAAAGATCTCCTCCGTCCATCTCATTTCCCCTCTTTTCCCTGCCTTCCTTCAAGGATTGGGGGAAGTTGCTCCTCCAGCTACCTTTCACCTCATCAGTGTGTGTTTGCGTTTTCATTAGTGTTTAGTGGCAAATGCAGCAGTGATGATGGGAGTCGTAAGAACAGCACGAGTTAGCCTTGAGTGCTCTTTTCTCTCTACCTGCGTCCTGGACACACACATACACACACACCCTGCCAATAAGAGCCATAAACCACAAAGACATAAACCGACACAAGCACACTTTTATCACCGCTAAGCTTGATTATAAACACCTTGGCTGGACCACAAGCGGACGCAGACAGACACACACCCACACTTCCAAACACAACTTCAGCCCCTCATCTCCCAGGAGAGCAATACACACACACACACACACACACACACACACACACACACACGAGAAAGGGGCCTCTTTCCCAATTACACCTCAAAGGGAGTGGGGGCTGGGGAAGCTGTGTGTCAGCGTGCATGTGAGTATGTGTGTGTGTTTGCTTAAGGTGATCATAAAAGCCCTGGAGATTGAGCTGATGGAGGGCATTATGAAAGGCCTATCAGCTGGTCCAATCGCCTCAGATAGCCTCAAGGCAGGACAAAGGATCTGCCCGCCACTTCAACATTTACCTAAAGGCCTTTTACTGACACCCCTCCCCCTTCACTCTCACCCCCTCTATGCTCTTCTCATTCTTCCTCTCTTCCTCTTCCTCACTATTTGATCCACTATGTATGCAATCGATAACCTCGACTTGAGCTGGAAAGTGAACTAAAATGTGGTTTTACAGCAATGCCCTTCTTCACACTGAAGAGTGGGACAATATCCCATCTACTGTACAACTACAGATTGTAGCCACATTGGAGAAGCAGCCAGAGAATTGCTCATTTGTGGTCAGATAATCAATAGAAGTCACAAGCATGTTTGGATGATTTTTATGGTGAGTCTTTCCTTGGTGCTGGAAATTGTTTTGGAGAAAAATAATGACAGAGAGACAGAAGGGGGAGTGACAGAGGGAAAGAGAGGAAGGTTTTTTGGGGAAGGTCTTCATCAGGCAAAAATAATCTGATTAATTTATTGCTGTGTGGTATGAGGATGTGACACCAAGAAAGAAACAAGAGCGGGAGGTAGAGAAACAGAAAGAGAGAGAGCCCATCCCTTCCTTTTCCCCTTCAACCATGTCAACAAGTCCACACAAAGACTCCTTCGTTCCATTACTCCACATAGATCTCTACTTATGCATCCATACAAAACAAATAGTTAGATGCTTTCCAAAAGAGAATCATGTAAAACCAAGAATTTTTGCAGTCACTATTAATTCTCGTGTAAAGAGCACTTTAGTTTATATAAATTATGGCATGATTAGGACTCTAACAACATATTGCCTTCTACAAGGCGATTGGGTAGTGAAGGCTGCCTGTATGCAGCCTGAGAAGAGGTGCTCCATAAAATGTGACATCTTGGGACAAAGAAGCACAACGCTCTCTCCTTCACCGGATTAGTTGCTGTGAGTGCAGGGTCAAAGGCTACTAACAGTGCATTTACATGCATTGCAGTAACCTGGTTACTGTAAATTCATGCATACATGCAGCATGTCAGAAAACAGATGTCTCCCCTACCCCCGGCCTTATTTTGGTAGCACGGCTTGTTTATTTCAACGGTATTAGTAATCGAACAGGCTGACAGCCAGACAGAGCAGAATTTTCCTCACAGCACAACATTGATAATGGTCTACTGGTCGGTGTTGGACAAATACTTAGTTACACTTTTAGAGGCTATTTTAGTATGTTAGTTTTAGTCTTAGTCGGACTTTGGACAGCCTTCTTTTAAATACAAGAATGCTTGCTCTGTGTAAGTACCTTCCCGTTCACTCACTTGCCAGTTTCAACCTACACAAGAATTTTGAATGTGCCTCCAAGTGTTAACAGAAATAACAACAAACAGGAAAGTGCACAAAGTAAAACCCTCAAGCCACGTTAAATACAGTGGGGCTCGAAAGTTTGGGCACCCCAGGTAAAAATTTGTATTAATGTGCATAAAGAAGCCAAGAAAAGATGGAAAAAATCTCCAAAAGGCATCAAATGACAGATTAGACATTCGTAAAATATGTCACAAAAAGTTAGATTTTATTTCCATCATTTACACTTTCAAAATAACAGAAAACAAAAAAATGGCGTCTGCAAAAGTTTGGGCACCCTGCAGAGTTAATACCTTGTACTGCCCCATTGTAGCCTGCCAAGAGTCTTTAAATTCTTGTTTGAGGTATATTTGCCCATTCTTTCTTACAAAAGTCTTCCAGTTCTTTGAGATTTCTGGGCTGTCTGTCACGCACTGCTCTTTTAAGGTCTAGCCATAGATTTTCAATTATGCTGAGGTCAGAAGATTGTGAAGGCCATGTCAAAACCTTCAGTTTACAACTCTTGATGTAATCCACCGTGGATTTTGAGGTGTGTTTAGGATCATTATCCATTTGTAGAAGCCATCCTCGCTTTAACTTCAGCTTTTTCACAGATGGCATCAAGTTAGCGTCCAAAATTTGCTGAAATTTTATTGAATCCATTTTTCCTTCTATTTATGAAATGTTCCCTGTGCCACTGGCTGCTATACAACCCCAAAGCATGATTGAGAGGTTTTTTTCATTCAATTCTGTGCCCTTTCTTCTCCAAAGTAGCTTTGCTCAGTCCAGGCAAAAAGTTCTATTTTAACCTCATCGGTCCACAGAACTTGTTTCCACAATGCATCAGGCTTGTCTATATGTTCATTCGCAAGCAGATTTTTGTGGTGAGGACGTAGAAGACGTTTTCTTCTGATGACTCTTCCATGAAGACCATATTGTACAAGTATCTCTTCATAGTGGAATGGTGTACCACAACTCCAGTGTCTGCCAGGTCTTTCTTGATGGATCGTGCAGTCAAACGTGGGTTTTGACTTGCTTTTCTCACAATCATGCGAGCTGTTCGGTCTGATATATTTCTTTGTCTTCCAGATCTTGCTTTTACTTCCACTGTTCCTGATGACTGACATTTCTTAATTACATACCAAAAAGAGGACATTGGCATCTGAAAACCCTTTGCTATCTTCTTATAGCCTTCTCTTGCTTTTGTGAACTATTTTCAGTTTCAGTTTTCTAGACAACTGCTTAGAAGAAGCAATGGTGCTGATTGTTGGGGCAAGGTCAGATGAGTCTGGGCATTTAAAACCTTAAGATTGACATCACCTGGTCTTTCCAGACGATGATTGAGAACAATCCATGACACTGTCAGGTCTCAGCTTTCCAAAGGGGGCGGTGCATGCTATAAACTCTGCAGGGTGCCCAAACTTTTGCAGACGCCATTTTTTTGTTTTCTGTTATTTTTAAAGTGTAAATGACGGAAATAAAATCTAACTTTTTGTGACATATTATACCAATGTCTAATCTGTCATTTGATGCCTTTTGGAGATTTCATCTTTTCTTGGCTTCTTTATGCAAATTATAAAAATTTTTACCTGGGGTGCCCAAACTTTCGAGCCCCACTGTATGTGTTGCACTCCCACCACTTGTGTGTAAGTATGCCACTTACACCTTCAGCGCTACCACAAGCAGCCACCGACGAGGCAACAGACTGATGTACAGTTTCAGTCAGCTAGAGTACCAAATTCCACTAGGATGTTGGTCAATACTACATGCTTTCACCTGCATTAAAAAAGCAAACAAACTTGGACTGTAAATAATATGAAACACAACTGAGTGGGGGGCGCCTCTGTGCTGTCAATCTGTGTGTGATATCATAATCATTTATAAATGTGTGATTGTGCACCCATCATTAAGCACTGACCCTTCCTACTGAAAATGATTAGCATACATAATTGGAAATATGCATGTGTGGGTGTCTTGTGGGTATAGCATCTGTATGTATGTTCAGTAAACTGCACATTAATTTCAGTGTATATTATTAATTACAGCTATTTTCTAAATAACTAAATTTCCCTTGTGAAAACAGCTAACTGGAAGCAATTAGACTATAGTGGAATCTGAGCGTGCAGGCAGATTTCAAATTTTGAGAATTCTTTAGCGTCAAAATTCTACAGTTGTTTGTCAAAAAAAGCTCAGATAAACAACTTGTACTTGCCTTACTGTGGTGGTCGCTACTAAGCCACACTATCTATTATACAGCGCCAGGACACAGCTCAACAGCTGTAACATCTCTCTCTGTCAGTCAGAGGAAAAACAGCCACATACACACACAGAAAGCAGGCAGCAGAGAGAGGAGACAAAGGAAGAGAAGGAGGGCTACAGTGTGGGAGGGTGGGAGAGACAGATCATGGGGGAATGAAGGGGGAAATAAGCGGGAAAATAGAGATGGGGCGAACCAGGGAGAATACAGTGTGTCAAGGGAGGTGAAAGCAAGAGGGAGAGAGAGAAAGAAAGAAAAAGGACATGACAGGAAAACGAAAGTGGAAAGCAACATTAGAAAGCTAATTCAGCTATCTGGGCAAAAGGGGGCGATGAGAGGGAGAGAGAAAGAATAAAAGAGAAAGGCTAAGAAGTGGACACTGAGAGGGACAGGTGTACTGTAAGTGGGAGAAACACAGACAAAAGAGGGAGGAAAGAAAGGGAGAGAGGGAGAGGAGGTTTTCAGTTTGCTCTTTGTTATAGTGAAGATCAGTGAGACATGATCTCTTACCACAGCACAACTCTAATCCAATATAATATATAACATTGGCCTTTAAATCTAACTTTTTCCGGGAGCACAAATAACACTGTGAAAGGTAGACATGGAAGAACCAGCATTATGGCAGTGCTTTTTGTATAAACATTTTTCCACAACCTTTATTGTACAGTTGTTTTGTTTAATTCACCGTTTAATAATATCCAATGCTGCACAAAATTCCCCAAGTACATTGGGTACCCAAGAAACAAAGTGTGAATTAGATTGGATGAATGGTTTATGATACATTTTAAAGACAGACAAAGTATTTTATTTTATTTAACTACAGATCAGCTGAGGAAAAACACCCATGTTTACATAGATGTCAATGGGAGGTCATAAATTATGCATGCTATATGGAGGGGTATGGCTGCGTAACACGATTTGTGTGTATATGTGTGTGTGTGTGTGTGTGTGTGTAGAAAGCCTCCAAGAGAGAAAATGAGAAAGGGATCTTAAAGAGAGAGAAAGAGAAGCTCCTGGTAAACACATTCATTTTCAGCTCATAGTGAGGTAATGCTGCCGGAGCTATCATAACACACACACACGCGCACACACACACACACACACACACACACACAAAGATATTCATTTTTTAAACGAAAACGTAGTAGTGTGGATGTATTAGTAGGCAGACATGCAAAAATACCCAAAGTTCTGCAGGCAGCCTTTGAGTTTGGCAGAACATCCAAGTTCCAACTGACCTAAACCCCTAAAATGATTGCACACACACAGCCGCTCACATGTGGAACCCAAATCAAAACAATAACAGCCTTGCCTGCAGATGCTAGCTCACGTGACTGAAGCCACTGGCTCACATTGTTTACAGCAAGGGACAGGACAAAAAGGGGGGAAGGAGGGAGGTGACAAATCTATAGTTCAGACAAACTGCTGCCTTGATGATAGTAAGAGCTCTCTGATCGGTTGGTGTCTGTGTGTGTGTGTGTGTGTGTGTGTGTGTGTGTGTGTGTGTGTGTGTTGAGCAAAACAAGAGACGGTTCAAACAACCTATCCAAATAGGGGTTGAGGGTGCAATTGTACCAGTTGTTTTCTGAATTCCTGTGCACAACCACGCACAAAGGCACACACACTTTACCAACCCCCTTACAGGCTGTTCCGTACAGCGACAAGGGACAACCTGAAGATAAGCAGAACATTGAAAAACTAACCTTTACCTTCAAGGGGTCATGTGTTAGTCTGTGTGTGTGTGTGTGTGTGTGTGTGTGTGTGTGTGTGTGTGTTTAGTCACCATGCCACCCATATGCAGGTGAAGCTAGTGACACCAATGACAAATGTCTTTAAAGAACAAAGGACGGCACAGAGAGAGAGAGTGTGTGTGTGTGTGTGTGTGTGTGTGTGTGTGTATGTGTGTGTGTGTGTAAGAGAAAGACAGAAAGAGCGAGAACATTAAGCAGAAACCCACAGAGAAGACATACAACAATCTAAGCGTTATCTCATTTGAAAGTTTGTATGGTGTGTGTTAATGAGCAAAATTACAACTGGTTACGAGGCTTTCAAATGTCACGGTGATTTCTGAGGGAACGTCACAAGTCCCAAAGAAACAATAGGCAAGTGTAATACATCAGGGATTACAAGATTGTAGGATGGATGAGTGGAGAATATATTTCACTTTTTTAAATATTAAGCTACAAGCTTCAACACAACTAAAGGATGAGAAATTGCTGTCATCTTGGTTTCTTTTTATATGTGGCCAAATGCGTGAGCTGGAGAGCCAACAGATGACAGATTACCTTTTAAATGTTTCCTTTTGCAAAGTGCCATGTCTCTTATTTACAGTTTTGGTCTGCTGCCTACTTGCCGCATTATGGCTTACTGGAAACACCAAAGACCACAGAGCCCTCTTATTGGATTATTAAGTAAAAGGATATTCTACTGTTGTCCTATTCGGGAAAAAAACGTTGCAGCTCGGCCCCAGCAGATGGCTGTTAGATGTCAGACTAACCAATGGCTAGCTTTCAATTAACTTTATCGTTCACTACTCACAACATAACGATGTGGGATACTTTTCACTAAATGTCTGCCTTATTTAACCGTGTATTGGACTCAACAGTGCAGAGAGAGTTTAAAGAAATTATAACTGTTGAGATGCTGCATGTCAAATAGCTTTCTTGTAGGCTTGTTGCTATTCATGTCATTAAACATAATTCTGGCAAAAAAAACTCAGCAAATTAAGCAGATCTGTGCTAAAAGGTCCTTTGACGCATGTCACAGAATCACCAGTTTAAGTATGTATGATTGCCGCTTGTGTGAAAAATGATCTTTCTGTTCTGTTGGAGGTGAAATTACACGCCGCCGTGCTAAACACATTATAGGCTGTCCCGCCGTGTAAATATCTTTTTTTACATCTGTTAGTCCAGAAGGTGGATTCAAACCACATCTGGGAATTAACAGTAGTGCAGGCATCATGCCTTTGATTCATAACACAAGTTAGAATCATATGAAGGTTTAGTCTACAAACTGGATACAATACTTTAGGTTTTCTGCGGTTATGACTCTAAATTGTAAAGGAATATGCTTTAAAAGTGTATCTTTAAACCTTTTACAGCGTGACTTGGTTTACTTATATGCTTTCAACATAGGTTCTTTTGATAATAATGATGAGCATTTTGAGGATTGTAGGTACATTTTCCAGCAGCATGCAATTAAATCTTGTCCTTCCAAACTGCTAATAGGTAGGTATTTGGTGTCCTTTTATTATTTTTTTAATTATATATTATAACACTACAGCAGACACTATTGACGGGATGGAAAGTGGTCACAACGCTGAGTTGTGTTCCCGAGTGGCTGCACACATTTGTTGGGAAAGCAGAGGCACCTGCGTTCTGACCTGATATGATACACGCAAGCTCTCAGCATGAGACAGAGAGAGATGCCACTGGTGAGTAATATGGCAGAGGTGATATAAATTGTGTGAAATCAAGACATCCATAACACACTTGTGTTAATAAATGGATGTACTGAACCACACTGAACAAGCCACACTAAACTATTTGACAGTCACAGAGCTTCATAGCAGATGAAGATTAAATGTACATTTAAGAGGCCCTACATTACAAATATGGCAAGCTTGTCTGTGCCTGAATCTTGTTTTGTTTTGCTTAGTTTTGTTTAGTTGTACATTGTTTTTATTATCTTCCTAACCTGTAAAGCAGCTTTTTGTTTGTGAAAAGCGCTATATAAATTCAATGTATATTATATATTATTATTATTATTATTATTATTATTAAGCAACTCTTTGGAGGAATGGATGTTGTGTTGAGAATAATTAAGAATAGAATAATTAATGTTTTTATCACGCAAACTGTCATGAAAAAAGAAAAGAAGCCTTTATAACATCTGGTCCGTAAAGCAGGCAGTGCTGATAATCTGAAAAGTGAGTAAGTCGGAGTGGTATCAAATGATAGTGCACATATACCAAAACACACATACACAATCGCACCCACGCACGCATGTCAATGAGGGCACCTCCCCCCGTACCTTCGCCCACCCCTCGGTCATGCTGCGCCCACTCTGCTAAACAGCGATAAAATTGATGAGCGACACTCAAATTAAAATGGTGCTACAATTATGACACCCTCATGTCGTGCTCTTAATTAGTACATCTCCATTTTAATTAATAAAGCCTGTCAGCCTGACAGATATCAATAATTCAAAACAGTCAATGGAGCTTCAAAATTGATGGCCATAATTAGAAATAATGTGGGGAGGAGGTAGTTCTGCAGGGCTGGGTTTGTTTTTTAATAGGTTACACTTGAGAAGCATGGCGTCACCCCCCCCGATGTGTCACAATGTCTTTGCCCCAAACCAAAACTTTGCCAGGGTCAGTACAGTAATATTAATACTTCTTTATGGCAGGAGGTTCATTATTAATCAACTTGCAATCCCTATGCAGTACATTCTGTACTCAAGATTGATATTTTTCATGTGAAGTTTTGTGTTTTTCTACATTACAAAAGATAAAACTCTTAAAAGCAAAATACAAACGAGCACAAATTTCTCTATTTTTGGCCATTAGGTAAAAAACTATACAAAAATAGCTTGAATACACTAATGTGTTATTAGCCACTACTTTATAAGAAAACAAGTAGGTGGAACCTCTTTTTTTTCACATTTCCTCATGATTTTAGGAGCTGACTTTAACCCAGTACCTGCTCATTAAAGTGCCCAGTTTGAGTAATATTTTCACTTTATACCTAAGAGAATGGATGTTCAGTTAACTAATTTCACTTCCTCATTAGTCATTAGTGCTTTTGTCTGGACTCAATGTGTGACACCTGACACTGTCCTCAATTAGTACCACCTTTTGTATACACCATAGACGACCATAATGCACATTTGTCGATAGAATCAATTAGAGCTTTTTTGTTTTCCTGTAGCACTCTGTGCTATCATCAGTCCATTAAAGCCGGGGACTATGGATTAGATCGAAAGCAGCAGAGGTCCCACAGAGCCCACTATCACATAAACATTGGCTATGTATTATAGAAAGCAGGCATGGAATAACTGAACACAACACTACCATACAGACACAACAGCATCGATGTAGGACAAATTAGCATACTAGTGACATTTTCTGTGAGGCTTTAGATTTGATTCATCTGTTGAATAATGCCATCGATGCTGTCAGGCCAACACATTTTGTCGCGCTCCCTTGACAGCAATAAAGAGTATTCAATCTCCAAAGAAGCAGCGTTATGCTTATTTACAACATCAATAACTGCAAATAGATGTTTGCTGATGGCTTCAAAATGAATGTTACACATGATGAGTTAATTCCACTGCTAGCGTCAAAGTAATCAGCATACAACTTTTTGTTGACACTAGGGTGTCAAATAAGTTGTTTAGATAAACCGTGGATTTCATTTGCAATGCATGCGTTCAATGTGAAAAATGGTACAATTTTTCCAATTACAATAATTGATGTTGTAATTAGCATGCCATATGTACACCAACAAACAAAGTAGTTCTGAAGTCTTTTGTTGTTTAAGGGAATGTAGATCCTGGATTGAGATAAACACATATTGCCTACACATGCTTACTACAATCCAGTGCTTTGGCAAAAGATAGCAGTGAATTAAGGCCGACCATCTACTAATACATGGCTAACTGTTTCCCCACTCACACTCAACAATATTCAGCATGCTTAATTAAAGAGCCAATTTGCATATAAATGTAAACTCACAATTCCAGTCCTGCGGCATCACAGGTGGTCGTTTTCTCAGGAGCCAGAACATGTCGAATGAGCCAGCGCAGACCAAATCGATGCCGCTCTCACCAGTGTGCCGTGGATATATTGACAAAGAGTGAGGGATTTGTCTTTGATTGGTCTACGTGCAATAAATCTAACACTTAGTTAACAGCGTGGTGGGGTGGGACCATGAATACCAAACAACTGTTTCTATGGTTTAGTATAATCAGCTGAAGCCTTGAACAAAGCAAACTACAGTGAATCCCTGTCAAACAGAGAGAAAAATTAGAGATAGAGGGAGTCAATACAAATTGATATGATATTAAAATTATTCACATAGGCCACTGTTTAATGAGATAATCCTTCATTCCAGAAAATCACAATGACAATCTTTGTCTCATCTGGTTTTCTCCTGTGCATCTCACTATCTCATTTTGTCCCATTATACTAAATTATATTATACTGACACACTCAAGATGGAAAAGGGGAGGTTAAAGAATGGATCTGATATTACAACGATGCACATGTCTAAACCTGACTAAAATGAGATCAGTCTGATACAGTCTGATTTCAGCATGTTTGCACTTGGTTACCTGATACTCTCAGAATTGCAGGGGTCTCCAACCATTCTTCATCTCATAAGCTAAATGAAGCTGAAAGTATGAAGTATGTTAGTATGAAATTGCAATACCCAACGCTAACTTCATGTCAAGTTTCACGACTATTTCACACTTATTTAAGCCCACATAGTTAGCTATATCACTGCAAATATTCCCATCAGGGTCCAAGAAAACATTACCACTTTACACTTCTATGGCCCACAAAGTTAGCTACCTCTCTTTTGATTTGTGCTAATTTTGTGTCTCAGTTTGTCAACCTATTGGCGAGCTACTGGTAATATGCCCGTGAGCAACTTGTTGGAGACCACTGCCTTAAAACAACAAGCACCTGGTACCAAGATTAAAAACATTAGGCTTTTCCCATCAGGTTTCCTAGACAATGAACAGTCCCTCCAGAATTTTGTGATGTCGCAATTGCACCAATTCACACAGATTCAACCAATCACCGCAACCTTTTCCGCAAATTTGACCAATAACCGGAGTTTCCCACGACTTAAACCAATCCCAGCAGTCCCATGTGCCAGACTTTGTATCAGTATGTTACTCTGAGAGCCAATGACCAAGCAGGAGTGACAATGGGTTGACGTCACACGTACATGGCAATATTCATTTTCTTGTTTAACTAGACGTGTGTGACTTGAACATCCCACATTTACCTTAAAAACGTATAGCGAAAGATCGTGCAAAACATGTCAGACCGTCAAGCCAACCTGCATGCATTTTAACATCAATGTACGTTGTAACGATTCTTCGCTCCGATGTTGCTGAAAGCGTCTGCTGTTTCAATCCTGTCGGTTCTGCAGAGGGCAGGGCTGCTGAGTTCCCCCCGCAACTGACACGCGCACAAACACACACAGTGGATGCAGGAAAAACCGGAGATTAACTAAATTGAGAACAGCTACGCTCGTTATTGTAAGTGCTATGATAAGTCCAATAAGTACTTTATCCAACCGTATGAATGTGTCCCAGGTCAGGATAGGAAATGAACTAACAATGTAAAGATCAACAAGCCACTGACAGATATGTTCATATTTGATTCATTCAAAAAAAAAAAAAAAAAACTTGTCTTAAATCTACCAGCCATTCTCTGATATACAACATTTGCAGCATCCTCAGCCTTTTTGGTAAGGTCCTAGGAAAACTCAGACAGTAGTTTTATTCTCCCCAAAACAAGTTTCCTTTTTATTTTTAAAGAACTCTACAAAAACAACAACAACAAACATATAAAGTCTGTGCAATCCTGGAGGGACTGAATAAAACAACCTGTTGAACTGAGCTCAAGCTGGCTCTTTAAATCCCTTCTTTAAACTTAAGATCCATCTTTATTGATTTAGTTTCTAGCTTTCACTTTAAATGTTATTTGACTTTATTTACCACTTTGTGCTTTGTATAATTGTTGTGTGTAAAATGTATTCACTAGATATTATTTAGTTTCTAGTCACTATTCAGGTTTTGCACACTACAACACAAACAAACAGTGTTTTGGAAGGACACACTAACACTGTAAAAAATAAGAACATTTCTTCTAGGTAGCCTGCATACACACTGCAACCACATGTAGTGTTTTTGTTTGTTTTAAAACCATTTGTTTGGCATTGTTCTTATAAGAATGTCATCAACATCTATTTCCTTCAGAAAACTGTGCCTGCTAAAGTTGTCATTGTGACAAATCCCACAACGTGTGGAATTTTGGGAACCATAATAGTGGCTCAAAAACAAGAACCCTCTATTACACATGTTGGGCAAAGTCCTCTTTATATAAATGCAAGCACATTTCTGTTTGGTATTTTTAGCTGTGTGTAGTTAGGCCGATCTGATAGTTTAACAGAATACTGGATTCAACACATTTGGTTTGGTCAAGTAAATTGTTACAGGAAAACCTTCAGTGTGTACATTGAGTCTGGGAGAGTGAGACAGTGAATGAGAGGGAGAAAGAGAGAGATCATGAGAGCTGTCTTTTCAGATGGTAATCGCATGGTTTCTAAACTCTAATGGCATCGAAACAAGGAAAACTGTTAACTTTGGCAAATGCTCAGCATCACTCTCACACTTTCCATCACTCCCTCTCTCACTCTCTTTCTGTCACTCACTCTCTGGAGAACCCACAATGCTCTCATGCACACGCCCCATCCTCCCCTTCTTTCTCTCATTTTGGGAATTTCAACTCCCTCCTCGCTACAAAACAAACACATTGTGCAAAAGGAGTAATATCTTTAACAGTGTTCTATTAAGGTATAAACGACCACAAGGACAAACAAAACAACAAGCAGAGGAAAAACAAGTGGATTATGAAGCCATGCAGCTTTATCAAAAGACAAACGATAATTTGACAGTCCTTTTGGGTCTCTTTTTGCTCAGGATGTGGAGTCTTTGGACCTGTTCCATGTCTGAGTTGGCCGATGCACCAGGCCCCGAGTGTGGAACACATGGTTGGCTTAGCACAATGAACTGGCTGCTTTTAAAATACACTGATCATCAATAACAAACATCTTTCTTTTGGCATTAAATTGGGTTTTGAAGACAGCCCCACCAGCTATAATCTACAGCTAGGTGGAATGGTCACCATTACCATATATCAGATTAAATGTGATCATTGTGTAGGACTTGGCTATCAAAAAAAGAAGCCATTACAACATCATAGAGGACCAGCAACGGGTCCAATTATTTTCAGAAATATGAGTAACCCTGCTTCATGCTAGAAAGGGATTTCTGACTGCTTGCGGTCTAAAGAGGAGTAGATTTAAACCTTCAGATCTGTTGTTTTTAGGTTTTGCAATAATAAGCAGAGCACTCCCTCTCTTGATTTCCCCTTCAATTTAGGTTTTACTTCACTTCCCCTGCTAGCAATTAGTCCCCAGAATTCTATTTGTCAAAAGCCAAGCCATTTGTTTCCACTGGTCTGCCCCCGCCAGCTCTTGTTACAATTGACCGTTTCCTGCATAGAGAAAACATAAGCCCTTGGGGGAAGGAGAAGGCCCAGCAGCTGGCTAAAAACACAGTCTGACAATGAGTAGAGATGTCTGAAAAAAGAGAATCAGACAATAAATATGGCGTAAACAAATCACAAATCTGCCACAGCAAGCAAATCCTGCCTCTTTATTTCAAGACACAGCACATTTAAAAACATTTCATAACGGAAAACATTTCTTTGGACATTTGGGAGAAGGGGCGATGCAGAAAATCGGTCAGTCATGGAATGACACCTATTGAATTTTGTACCAAGATCTGACAAAATGCAGGTGAAGTAAATGTGCTGTGAACAAATATGATGGAGGCTACTCGATAGAGTGATCAGAGATCACAGACAGAACAAAATAAATGTAGCTACTCAAAACCCCTGAGGTCTAACGTCTATATGGCACATTGTCATTTTCCCTCTTTTTTTTCCCCCAATAATTGCAGACAAGGCGCTGGGGTACTTCGGTGACTCCCAGTGAGGTAGGAGACCTATTGTATCTGGGTTCCAAGGGGCCTGGAGAGCCATCAAACAGCCATACATTTTTTTGGTAAATCACCAGCAGAGAGAGAATCTTTGAGAGTGCAATTAACAACCTCAAGGTCAGACTTCTCTGGAGAATTAGCTGGGAAAATAAAATCCTCTGGCATTCTCTCTCTGGTCCCTCTTTTACTGTTATCCTCATAGCTACACACTTATACACATGCTCATTCCAACTCCTTTACCCTTTTGTCCTCTCCACACATACATTTATTTCACCCTTTTACCTCGTCCCCTTTCCACCATCCCTCCAAGCCTCCTCCCTCCCTCCTTGTCTCTATTAAAGATAAATGTTACTTTGCGGTCTGTGGCGACACCATTTCTTCCCCAGTGCCAGAGCAGAGATCAGAAAATTGGTCACAGGTGTGCAGAGGATAAGGGCCATTGATCTTAATCCTAAGGCAATAATGGTGCTGTGCAGTGAGGAGGTCACTATAGGGATATCTGAGAAAGAAGCTTGGGGTCATACCTGCTGCTAAAATGTGGCAAGAATGAACTTTCCCTGTTCTTGATTGTGTGAGCACACTTTACAAATTGGACTGAAATTGATTTTCTTTTAACTCTGGTTTTGCAGTTGGTTTGATTTAGCACTTTACAAGAACAATAGATTGTTGGAGTTTGAGTACCACACAAAATAATTAGATGTCTAGTCTGTGCTGTTGGCTAGAAATCAGACTTTTCATTAACACATAAAAAGCTTATGACATTAGGAAGGGATGTCTGGCTGAATATTTGAAAGCATGAAACAGTTCCTTATTTCTACAGAAACCTTAGAACACCCATTTTTTAACCTCAGTTACTCAAACTAGGTCATGGGGCACACTTATAAACTCTTATAAAAACAGGTATAGGTTGTACCATTTGCAGATGTTATTCATTGAGAGCACATAAAATATGTCTTTGATGATTCGAAGGGCCTCCTCTCTACACACAGCCTTTATACAGCATTTCTTACTGGGCAGGAGATGACAAAATTCCCACAGGTAGAGAGGAACAGAAAAAGCTCAGCATGTGTTGGCAGAGCACACTATTGAAACACACAACAAAAACTCATAATAACTAGCTTCTCAGCTGGTATGCCACACCACTGAATTTTCCAAAGGCTTCGGATATTTTGTCATCATGCTGATACGTAATACGGATACAAAAAAACCATCCAAAAGCAAACCAAATCTTTGTCTCTGGTTGTTTCTACTTATGTGGGTGCATTTGGCTGGCAAAATAAAAATACAACATACTGCTGGAATTTTGGCTAGAGAGACAACTTGGGTGTGTTATTGAAATGCTGTGTGTCCACACTAACAAATAGAAATATGTGAAGCTTTATTACAGGTTGTGGTTTCTCATAACCATTATATCAGGATTGGTGTATGTTGAGGGGAAATCTGATCCAATTTATAAAAGATTGCCCATGGCTTTCTTGTTTTCAGGTGGTCTCATTAGGAGGATATACAGAAACTTGGTTTATAAAGTGATCGTCCCTGAACTGAGGCAACATGCTTTACTTGTGCAAGGGCAGTGAGATGATCAATAAGCCATTCCACAATAACCATATAAATATCAATGTTAAGGCAAATCCTATGCAAGAGGTAATTAGAGTGGAAGTGGTGTAAAATGTTTGTCTAATCCATGTGATGGATTCAATTTAAAAAGAGATTCTTCTTCTTAATGGGCAACAAGAGAGAACAAAATCAATGGTTCATCAACAAATAACTATTCAGGATGCACTGCAATGATAAAGGTACTCAGATATGTACTGTACTTTACAGCAAGTTGCCATTGATTGGACTCATCCAGCAGCATGAGGACAAGTAATGGGGAGTGATGTTTGATAACAGCACGGTGTTTGATAACAAGGTATTAGTGTTTCACATTTAATAGTGAAAGAGTGTTGTTTCTTTTATTAGATGGCTCTTTGCTGCCATGGACTACTGCCTATTAATGTTTAATTGCCCTGTTGTGGACCAGCTTCAATGATGGATTATGATGACCATTTTAAAATATTTGTTTGTGTGTGTATGGTGTAAAGAGTCACTAAATGTGTGAGAGAACAGCTCTTGCATCAGCATAACTGTTTTCATTTGTATTGGGCTTTGTGTTGCAAGAAAGTGATGTCTATTTTGGCTATAAGGCTACAGTATGTCTAACTGTCTTTGCTATGGAGAAGGAAAGACATGAAAGAAGGTAACGATGCAATTTACCATGTTAGTTGACTAACTCTCATGCCCTTGAGTCAGTGTTGCACCATATTTTCAATTTAGGAAACCACCAGAGGCATGCCATTTAAATATCTATAACCATAATTGCTTCACCAAGTTAAGGCAACTGCATGGGATTCTTCCAAAAATTACATTTTGCACCAACCCTTCAATATTTAGGACAATAATGAAATCTTGGACTAAGTAAATGTTGGTACAGGATTAACAACACATTCACTCCAACATACAAACACCACTGATGTGCAGTGTGACACGTATGATGGAATATATTAAAATATACTGTATACTGTAATGGAATAACATTGCATGTAGTGCTCTGAAAAGCAGTAACATGAACAAAATAGGATTTCAGTCCATATTAACTCTGTCCTATTTATGAGATGACATATCTATGTCATAAACCTTCAATGAACTTTGCATGTAGGAACCCAAGCCAAACTTTTGCTAAGACAGGAATCAGACTCTCACTGTCCAAGAACTGGCAGGCACACGTACAAACAGTTCTACCTGGCGTGAGGGACATCAATGCTGGAGGAGACCACTTTGCGTTTCTGCTCTAGCAGTGACACGGATCGGGTGTCGGGGTCCCGGCCAACACGCTTGCCGTCCACCACCCGCTGCTCCTCTACTGCCTCTGGGCTAAGGGGGCCGCCTTCCACCTTATGGCTTTCTGGAGCTCCGTTACTGGAGCTCTGCTGGAGAGGGATGCAAAGAAAATGAAGTCAGTGTATGTACGCAAATTAGCAACAATGCTGATATGAGCCGTGCAGCAGTCTTGCACCGTAGCCACGGTAACCATCATTTGATTATTTGTTTACTTTAAGTTTGTATTGATGTTCTTAAGCAAGGTGGCAAATATGACCCAGACTATTTGAAATGTGGTTTTTCGTACATGGAGAATAAAAAGGGATATAAATGACAGGTTAGGTGAAACATCTCATTTTGTGGGCCTTTATTTTTATTTTGTGCAGTTTTCATTTTCATTTTATTCACTTTTTATATATGCTATTGTCATGGCCCTCCTCAACCACAAAATAGCATTTCTCCAATCTGAAAACGCCCACCTGTAGCATTAAAAAAAAAAAAAACAGCCCAACATCATCTGTTCTCTTACACAACAGCAACGAATGGCATGCTTCGACACATGAATCTCACACACACACACACACACACACACACACACACACACACACACACACACACACACACACACACACACACACACACACACACACACACACACACACACACACACACACACACACACACACACACACACACACACACACACACACACACACACACACACACACACACACACACACACACACACACACACACACACACACACACACACACAGGCTCTTAGACAAGAGAAAAAGCCAAAGCCAGAGTGAAACACACATGGAGCATTGAGGAGTATGACATGCAGGTCAGTGTGTGTGTGTGTGTGTGTGTGTGTGTGTGTGTGTGTGTGTGTGTGTGTGTGTGTGTGTGTGTGTGTGTGTGTGTGTGTGATCTAGATCATTATCTCAAAGCACTGTAACATGAATAGGGTT
The DNA here is from genome assembly GCA_013375575.1 of Percina caprodes. Classification (NCBI taxonomy): domain Eukaryota; kingdom Metazoa; phylum Chordata; class Actinopteri; order Perciformes; family Percidae; genus Percina; species Percina caprodes. Next base: position 2,760,474 of record JABXJD010000021.1, on the reverse strand, counting down.
GACTATGGAAAAGGCAATAGCACCCAGTAGTCAATCACTCACAAATACATTCACACACAAACATACATACCCACAGACACCAAAAGAACAATTTATTTAGGTTAATGTGGTAAAAAAAACAAAATACAGAAGAAATTATTATTGAGTATCACTCTTGATACAGACTGGTCGCATGAACACTCAGTGGTGCGCTAACGCTCTGTGAAAACACAGACTTGAGTAAAACAACAAGATGGATTACAGTGGCTTGGGGAAGATTAGGTGTTGCGCGTATGACAAGTGCACTTCTCAGATAAAACCAACAGCAATTCCTTCCTTTCACCAGGTTTATGAATAATGGCATTTCACGGCGCCAGGAAATTGTAAAGCGTGCCAAATCAGTTGTGAAATGTGAGTTGCATGTGTCAAAGCTGTATGTGTGTGCTTGTGCACACAGAACAAAATACCCCGAGTGTCCCTCATACCTCCCCTCTCTTTATTTCTCATATTTTTTAATGTTAAAACAAGGTCAATTTGTGATAATGCTTGATAGAAAACTATATAACCTACAAACCTAGTGGTTACGTGATAAAAATAAATTGTGGTTTTAATTGCAACCGCAATACTGGTCAGAAAAATTGCACCTAAATATTTTCATTCAGCCCCAAATCTTTTGGTGAAATAGAATAGGTTATTATGCAAGCAGAACTGAAATATGCGACAACATTTTTGAGTATTTTTGCCAATGAGACATAAATATAACACATATAAGAAAAAGACTGAGAAAAAGAGATTAACAATGTGTTTTAAACCTGTGTTCATAGCACACCCCACACATACATAAACACATACTCCTCCTCTGCCCTAAAAGATTACTCCTACATCATCACAGGCAGCTTCCAGACTTGACCCTGTGGTGGCTGTGGTTCAAGCTGATGCTGTTCAGCCAACCAATAAGGACGACGCCAGTCCGCCTGCCTGGGATCACCGCTTCAGAACAAAGAGTCACTCAGCTCCTGTCAACAAGCTTGCTTCATTGACTCCCACATCGACGTACGATCGTCACAAACAACAGTGAGGACAACAAAAGCGCCCAGCAAAACAAAAACAAGTAAACGCCTCTTTGTTAGCAGCAAGAGATCTGTGTAGCATTACTCACACAACACACACTTGCACAAACCAACAAGTGGCATCTTGCACCCCCCCTCCAGAACAGGGGGCATTCGTTTGCCATACCGGGCAATGTGCCAAGCATCCAGATTCTTTGGAGCATGCCACCTGTTGCCAGCCGGGGGCGCCTGCTTTGTTGCTGTACAGCTGCTGCTCAAAACAGGGTGGCATGCCCTCACAAACAACCCCCACTCCAACATTTTAAGAAGTCAACGCTAACTCATCAAACATACAAATACACATATGGGAGAGAAAGCACATCCATGCACACAAAAAGCAACACAGGTTTGCATGTGAAAACACACACACACACACACACACACACACAATCACCTCCTCCTCCTCCTCCTCCTCCTCCTCCTCCTCCTCCTCCTCCTCCTCCTCCTCCTCATTTCGGCCTCAGTGGGAATTGAGTGCTGAAAGACTATTGTGCTGAAAGGGCTACGCTCTCAGTCTCAGCTGCACTAGTCCAGCCTGCACCGGTGACTGTAACAGTATTGTGTGCAACAGCTTTTGGGAGTGCAGCACAGCATTCACAAATGTGCAAATGCAAAACAAGAGAACCCAAGTTTACAATGCATTTCCCATCACTCAAAGCCTTAACAGTTCTCCTAACAGCTGTTGCATTCCTCTTTGTTAAGGTTTGATATGTGAGTAAGTTTTAAAACAATTTACAACTTCATTTGAGATTTACAAGCAGTTCAGAGTGTTGCTGCTGTATCTGTATCCAATCTCCTTATATCTCACAATTGCATAAATTAATTTAAACAGTCCAGCATATATGTGGTACCAAACAGCAGCCAAACATTTCTGTTAGAAATAATACTTACGACAACAGCCTGAAAATGACTTCATTAATAACATATGAAAACACAGCACACACATAAATGCAAGAAGACAAAAAAACCACACCAATCAAAATAAATCAAAATCAGATCGTAAACAAGCCATTATTTGGTCACGTGCATAACTCAGTCCCCCCCTTGCTATAAAAAGGACCGAACGCGAGCACACACACTTCTGCCAGAAACAGTGTTTTCATCCAGGAGCAGGGTTGGCTTCTCTTCATTACAGTCTTTATCTGAGGCCATGTGACACCAAGGAATACACGTTGAAAACGAAGGCAATTAGGTCACTGCTAATCAGGACTACACATTTGGACATCATCAAAACTTACTTCGCTGTCTCTAATGTCACAGGAACCCCACAGTATCTACCGTATGTTAACCGTGGTTAAACAATAGTTACATCTTGTACAGAAAGGGTTCACATAAAGCCATACAATATTGTTAATATTATTGGGTGACAAGCTGTATCTTCACTGAAAATGTCTATGATACATTCTATGTGCAATTAAAGGCATATGGCAAAGGCAAATGTGTCTGTATTAAATGTGATATAAATCATAAGTCGATGTGCAAAACGTGATGAGCGTGTTTGTTTGCATCGGTTTACCCACCCACTAGCCCACATAAACATTGCGCAGGCCCTATCAAGCCCTTTGTCCCATACATCTGATGTCGCCAAATGTCATGACAGCCTAAATTGCATTATTATTATTCTCGGTGGTTCTGGTTTTGTGCCAGCTGGTTACATTCGACATCAGTGGCAGCAGCAGCGACAGCGGTGACACCGTTAAATCCGCTCCGTAAAGGAAGCGCTTAAACGCCGCAAAACACCGCACAATAAAAACAGTGAAGCGCTGCCTGCCGCGGCGCTTTTACACACACAGACACACACCTTCAAGCTGGACTTAAGCGGTCCTTTGGCTGCAGTGTGGTTGAACCCCGCGGCTATCTCCTCCTCGGAGAACTCCTTGAGGCTCCCGTCCTGCATTAGCACGGTGTAGACGCTGCGCCGGGTTTCTACGGCCGAGACGTCTCTGTTTTCCTGCTTGACAGCCTGGACCACTCCTGTCACCGGGGCACCGTCCCCCGTCGGACTCGGCGCATAAACGCGGCTGCCGAGGATCGAACGTTTCACTAAACGCCTTGTATGCATGTTTAAAAGTGTCTCACCAAATTCAGAGCCGTTTGCCGGTGAATTTAAATCATAAAACGTCGAATTATAACCGGTAAACAACGTTGAGAAAAACACTAAACCGAAGCGGGTAGACTACGCGCCCTGATAAAATGTTAGAAAGCGGCAACATACTCGGTAAGCGAAAACTCCAAACAGCGTCCTAAATGCACTGTACTGAATAGCACCGAACATTGAAGGAAAACTTTGAATTAGCACCCGACAAAAGCCGACAACACGAAACGATTCATTCGCCGCTAAACAACCTCCACATCCAACCGGCTACCAATCTTCCTCCGTTCGACTTGTTTGTTTTGCCCACTGCTCCCTGCAAGCTCAGGGGGCGGCGGAAAAACACGGACTAGTCGCTATTTCAGGAACCGAAATGACATTTTTACACGATTAAACAAAATTCCTGCTTATAAGGGAATTAACGACTTAGACATCGAAGAACGGAAGCAAATACGTCGAATTATTTGACTTCGCTCGGGCCTATAGATCTCCATGCTTCCTCAGATGTTTAAAACGGTCGAAAACACAGCCGTTACGTGACTCCAGCTCCGGCTAATGCGAGCTCCAGTCCGCGCGTGGCGAAGACCGAGCAAAGCCTCTACCGGCGGAATGCTGCCTGTAAACATGTGCGGTCCGGCGGCCAAGGCGGGCTGCAATTGGTCGCTGCAGCACACGCCTCCACAAGTCCCCACCGCTCCCCCTGCTCCAACAGAAGGTAATGCAAGCCGGGAGAATGCTCAATTCAAAACAATGACGCAAGGATTGAGAGGAAACGAGATGGCAGGAGGGGAAAATGGGAATGTAGGCTACTGAAAGGAAAACTTTGACAAGACAGACACGCTTTATGCTATAACCTAGTTGTTAAACGCATATAGCCTACTTTTCAGGTGCCATGGGACTTCTAAATTACTATGATTTGGTTCTAAAATGAAAATAACGAACTGCACCGATCTTGTTTTTGTGAATGTAAACACAACAGGTTAATACCTTAAGAGGTTGTCATTACTTAACATGCCAGTTTTGTTCTACCAAAGACACTAGGGTGAACCCGCTCTAACATCAACCCTGTGCATCAGGTAGGTTATCAGCCCAGGCAATAGCCAAATTTTAGCCAGCCCCATCAGATAAGTTATATAAACCATGCCATGAACTGCTTCATATGCAAACACTAAATATAGACCAGGTTTTATGCAAATGTCAATGAAAATGCTAATTTTAAATGGTGAAGTCAGTATTGCAAGAAGTATTCCACAGGGTAATGACAACAATAAGCCAGCAGTCATATTGTTCTTTATTACTGTGCTCTTCATTTCAACACCACACATCACAGCTCTCACAGGTGGCTAACACTCATGTAAACTGCACTATGTACTACATAAGAAACCTAAAGTGTGATCTCACAATTTGACTCAAGTAGTTCCTCTCTAAGGAAAGATGTCTGATAAACGTCTCCATTTTGATTAGAAAAATTAATGTTCAATTAGTAATAAATCAAGTTTAGCAGAGGATATACCAGTAGACAAATAGCCTTATTAATGTCAAAATGATTTGCAGTTTACAATCTTTATACATGACAATGCCCCCAGTGAATAAAAAGACACAATGGCACAATTTATTGTATATGTATATATTTTTAATAGAACAATTCATGTCAAAATATTTACATGCAGAGAATGGAAACAGGACAGAGATGAGTGACCATGACTTCCAAAACAGGCTTTGCCCTGTGTTCAAAGGCCGGTGTCACCATAGAGTTGTCTGCTTAGAGGGAACAAATGGTCTCTTATGGAAGTGGAGCTGAAGGAGAGGCAGCAAGGGAGCATCTCCCTACCTCCACCAAACCCCAATTCCCTGAGTGTGTGTGTATGTTGTGGTGGTGGGGGGTGTCCTGATTAGATTTGGCACTAAAACACCCCCTTTGACAGATAATTTCCAGAGGTCATTTATAGCATTCTGTGATACCATTATATCCAAATGATGGCACAAGCCTGATACACAGTCACATCACTTGGTAGGAACTATCTGCTAATTTTTTTGGGAGTGTAAATGACAATGATTTTTAAATTTATTTTTTATTACTGGCTTCATTTACCAGTTTACGCTCATAAACTACTGGTTGTGGATTGCATTTAAATCTTTCACTGTAGCATTGCTGGGAGAAGTTACATCATTTTCAATGTCTGATGTCTAATGAAACATGAGTTAAGGCTGGATAAGCTGTCATATTTTGATGTGGATGGAAACAGATGACACCATTTTTTCTGCAAAAATGGAAGATACTGTAACCGTAAAAGATATTTACAGCGAAAAGCATTGGCCCTGTTACATTTGAGAACGAACATCAAACAGTATTGACATATTCAGTATATATTTTTTTTAAATACAAGTACCACACTCACGATTTCTTAAAATGCATGTACCAAAACATTGTACCATATTTCTGACATTTGATTGGTTACTTATTCTCAGAACTCAAAAAGCTATATGACAACATGTTTTCAGTTTTCCTTCAAACAAGGCAGACATACATCAGTGCTCTTAACGGACTTGTTTTAAAATGATACCACTCTGGACATTGTACAAATAATATAAAGCTTACATAAAACTTCCAGCAAGAAATAGTTGGTTAAAATAGTGCTTCAAGTATATACAAGCCTTGGTTGGCTGACGTCAGTACAAGCTACAAACAGACATATATGGTTTTCTCGAGTGCTACTAGTACGTTAAAAAGTATTAGATATTCAAATTGTGCAGATATGTAGCTGGATAAGCAGTATATAAATGCAGTACCATGATATTAAACCTTGTGCTTTAAAATTCATCCGGGATGCCAACTAAAGACTGTATACTGTACCCAGAGTAGCCTATGCTCAAAAAAGCATGACAACCAAAAATATATATATATAAATAATCAATAGATTTGTATTAATAATGCAAGTTTGTGTCATTTTTATCACATTACACCTCTTTTGAATTTGTTTTGACCCGTGCAAAAGGAAAATACATTCTTATCATGTTTTAGTTTTTTTTTTAAACAATGTATTCTGTCCAAAAAGTCAGGGGAAAGCGTACCTTTACTTTTCAACTCACTTTCATTTAGTATCTTAATACAAATGCTAGAAACTTCTAGAAAACCCTATTTACTCTTCTTTCACACATATTCTGTAACATTTCACAATTACACAACAATATGCAGTTTCAAATAAATATGAATTTTACAAAATAATGTTGACATGGACTGTAAAACATCAAAACAAATTTATTGTGACCTTAAGCTTGTGTGAAACCACATTCCCTCCTTTGTCTCTTGGCTTTGTTGCAGTGAATAGTCTAAAAAAAATATATGTATGCATGTAGCAGTCAAAAAGTCCTCATTTCTATTTGGTGGCGTAATCCATACAATCGTTTCAACTAACCATTTGGCCAAAGATAAGACTGGCTTTTGCTTTATGTGCCTAGAACCTATTCACAGGAATTTCAAGCAGAGAATGCTCAGTGGAGGTGCTGCTAAACCTGACAAAGAATAGCTTGAAATACACCATCTGGCACCTCAATAAAACATGACACTGAGTCACCTAAAAGAAGCTAGAAAGTTACTAGCAGCTGCAAAAGGGGCATACAAACAAGGTTTCCTTCATATGTATGGTAAGTGCATGGATTTAATCATTATGGCACGGAATTCTTAGTATCTTTTTATATAACAGGCACTGATCGTGTACTGAGCTAACCCTATTTTTTATTAATTTGATACTTTATTTATTTGAACATTTCAACAATCAAGTGTTGTTAAATGTGTCCATGATACACACTGTCAAGAAAAGACAAAAGAGGAATTTAATGATGATTCAAAGTGCACTCATCCACGATTAATGCCCAATGACTGAGGTACTACAGTTCCGTTTCTACTAGGCCAACCAGTACCAATGACGTTCATTGTGGTTGATAAATTAAAAGTTCAGATATGATAAACCGTACCCAAGCCATGAAGAGGACACTCATGCATTGATGATGGATGCTGTGGTGCGCCATTTTCCCCAAGTCATGCACCAAAAGCATGCTTGGTAACAGGTTCACAGCACTATAGTGGCGAGAGGAGGGGCTTCTCCCAAACCGCTACAGATAAAGACGATGATGGAAAAAGTCAGAGGCGGGACGTTTCCCGGCTCAGACCTAACTCTCCGACACTCTCATAGTCAGGCTCTGCCTTAGCAGCGTCTGACCCATCTGCCCCCGGCCCAGCCCTGTGGTCATCATCCAAACTACCAGTCTTTGGGATGCGGATGGTTTCGTAGCAGTGATCCGTGCTGTCCAAGTTGGGGTCTTCCCCCGGCTCGGGCTTGTCTGGCTGGGCGTAGATATCTCGGACAGTGGCATAGAGGTCACTGGAGGAAGAGGCCGTGACGAGACCTTTGATCTCTGCGATGCTGCTGTAGTCATGCTCCTTGTCGTCCTCATTTAGAGCATTGTCACAGTTTGTTTTGTTGACTGTAGAGTACATTGCTAGCTGAAGGAGAGAGAAGAAACACATGTGAGTTGACCTTATTTTGTATAAAATTGTCATAAACTACATGTATTGAGTTTACAAGAATGTGAACACAAAAAGAAACAGTCTGATGCATTTGTACCAAAAGATCCCCTGGTTGGTTTTTCCCCTTGCATAGCATATTGTCTGATGCAGTCTTTTACCAGTTTCCATTCTTTTTTAAATCCTTTTGAGCATCCGCATTCACAGAATAAAGTGCTGCTGTCTCTGGAGAGGAGACAGCAGTTTGGGGAATAAGGGAGTTTAACACACACTTACCTCATTGTCTGACAGAATGTGGTTGTCGGACCCCGGTGCAGGAGACAGAGGGGAGTGTAACTAGAGGAGAAAAGAACAAAAAGATAAATTAAGATATGGTTCAGTGTGTAAAAGACTGAGCACAGAATCAGACATTTAAAACTACAAAGTGGATGCTTACTTCTACTGCAAGTGGCTGTTGGAAACATTGTAGGGGTTGTCCCACATTTTTATTTTTAAGAATTAGGTGGCATCTTCCTGTTATAAAAATTTAAAGAAGCAATCCCTGGAATTTAACCACTTTCTCTTACTATTTGAAACTTAGTATAGCAATAGATCTGTTCCAAACAATTTTGAGGGAATTCAATTAAGTTAGTGAGTTAGTTAGTTAGTAGGTTCCTATTGATATGTATCATTGAAACATGCTGCCATCTATTAACAAATTCTCAAAAACAATAGTGGAAAATCTCTTTGAATGGCTTAAAAAAGCGCGTGGTAACCGATCAATAAAGTGAACTAAGCTAACAAGCTCTGCATCTACTGTTTTAGCTGGGATACATATGAAGTTAATGTTGTATATAAGCACCCGTTCTTTAAGAAAATTATTGAGTAAAAGTCAATATTCAGTGACAGTGAGTGATGTTTTTAGTGCACAGCCTCTGTCTACTTTGCCTTATGATCGATGAGGGAGCCATTAATCATCAACAGCACTAAACACCCCAGGAGTCTAACAAGAACCACAATATCCCTGCTACTGTTGACTAAATACTTCATACCACGCACATTTTTTTAAATTTTTTTTTTTTTTTTTTTACACAATTCTTGGAGAGGAAAACATTGCTTTTTGTGTTCCTTTTCTGAATCGATCCAGGGAATAACTTCTGATTCCTTGGCTGGATGTACCAAGGTTAATGATAATGTGTTTGAAAAAAAGGGAGAGCTTTCCACTTGTTGAGGCACAATACTTTGTGCTTGTCAAGGCCACATGGCCACACAAGCTACGCTCTTATGTACTGAATAAAAAAACAGAGATGTGCACAGAGATTCACCAAAGTATCCTCTAATACTGTGTGTGTCATGATACAGATATGTTTCCCCATTATGGATAACGCATGGTTGGAGACATGATTACTTTTATAGATTCAACACTCTATAATGCAATAGATGTCTTTGTTTATTTCACTGCAATTAGCCAACCAATTAGGCAAAGTGCCCCAGAGGAGTCTCGTATGAAACATGGACTCAGATGACATGACCCAGTGACTGCACCTCTGAGTGTGTCTCACAATATTTGTTCATCTAATTTGTGGCCTGCTTGTTCTTGGCTCAAGTGTCTTTGCAAATTGAAGTGGAATTTTCATTTAGTCAGTCACAGTCAGAAATGAACACAGTATGTAACCAGAGTTTGATGCCTATGGGCATTAAATTAAGAATTAAAAACTTTTTTTATGTATATTAAATTAATATAAAAGACCTTTAACAGTGTATGTCTGTTGTTGTGTAATTACACATCGAGATGAGACAGGATTATGGGAATGTGTTTATGTGAATGCAGGAGACACAATGACATGCAGGACATGCGAGTATGAAAGTAAGCTGATTACAGCGGCTTTTTTAGATGGATGACTCAGGTGTCAATCTGTCAATCATGCTGACGTGCATGTTGACACACACATACACATACAAAACAGAATGAATAAATACATCAACTCAGATTATCTGCATTCACTGTCTTCACTGCATTCACTGTCTTGCATGTAGTATGAAAGATGAAAAAAAAAAAAGAATATATATATATATATATACACACCACATATATACACACCACAATAATAACACCTAGTCACATTATGACCTATATATATCACATTTACAAACATATATTACAAATTCAAATCCTCTAATAACACTAGTGATTCCCTTTAGCAATAAGCAGCTCAACAGTGCTGACTATGGCAGTTTACAAGTGTTGCTGCTGTTTATGATGGTTCAATAACTGTACAACTGCACAGGATCATAGAGCCAGTGAATGAAAGGTCACAAATAGTGTGGGTCTGCAATGAATGTTTAACTAGAAACCAGGTGTACATGTGGAAATATGTGGGAAACCCTGCCTCATATGAGCAGCATTTACCGAGCTGCTACCTGAGAAGATTCCTCTCTGAGATTTGCATGCAGGCACCCCAGCATCTGTCCAGTGTGTGTGAGACAGAGACAGATAGAGAGTTTCTATAACCCATATCATCCATCATGAAGCCAGACTAACTGCCATAGTGAAAGTGGCCAGCTGGCACTCACTAGGCACGCACGCACGCACACGCACACGCACACACACGCGCACACGCACACACACACACACACACACACACACACACACACACACACACTTCTCCTAGTCATATATTGGCATAAAGCACAGTGAGCCAGAAACATTCTGGGTTAACCTCAAATCAGCCCCAAGGAGTCCATGTGTAGCAGAATATATGAAGTATAGCATGTAATAGTGTGTGTGTGTGTGTGTGTGTGTGTGTAATGTGGGGGGATGGGGAGAAATAACAAAATTAATGCTGACTAGACATGGTACAAGGTACATGTGGGTGTGTCTATAAACAAGTACATTTTGATTGTGTATGTGTGGCTCAGAGGATCAAGATTTTGTCATAGATATGGGGGTCAGATGAGGCTAGACTCACCTGCTGTTCAATTGAGCAGCAGTGATTAACTAATTGGTTACAAGAGCAGAGAGAATAGAGATATGCGACTAAAAAAAGAGAAGAGAAATAAGTAAAGGGGTAAGAGATGAACAGAGAAAAAGAGAACCAAGAAGATACAATATCCTAAGGATAGTTCTGATTTATTATAAGTAATTTTGATCAATTATGGTAAGTCCATCAGAATAGGAAAGAAGATTACAATCACCAACCCGATTATTTAAACCACTTAATTTGAAGGTAAAGTGAGATTGACACCGGACTGTTGGTAATAATTCCTCAATGCCAATATGGCAAGTACACTAGGTCAAAGTTGAATCAGTTGACAGTAATGCTAGCAGCTCTGTGAGGCTTTACTTAGGCACAGCTAAATGCTAATCACAGCATGCTAACATGCTCACAATGACAATGGCAACATACTAATGTTGAGCGGGTAAATGTTTACGAATGTCACCCTTTTTTCCCTAATTAGCACCAAAAAGGACATGAATGTAGCCAAAATTCATGGCAATCTATCAAATAGTTGTTGAGACATTTCACTAATACATATTTCAACTTCATGGTAGCGCTAAAGAAAAAGTCAAGGGCTCAACAAAGCCATTAGGATTCGTCCTCTGGGCACCATGGATGTCTGCATCAAACTTTACAGCAATCCATCCAATGGTTGTAGAGATTCTTCAGTTTGGACCACAGTGGTGGAAAAACAGACATACCAACTTTGCCACCCTGTTATATAAAATGATAATTATCCTTTAAAATAAGAGAAGGGGAAGTAATGGGGAAGAAAGCCAATATAAACAAAGAGGAAAAGTGTTAAAAGAGAATCTGCCACATGCAGCTTTGTGGCAGATTGACTTGACAGCTTCTAACAGTCTGATGCAATTCTTTCCGAGCTGTGAGAGTGTGTTAGTGCATTTGTTTGTTGCTTTGTTTGTGTCTCTCTCTGATGGATCTCCGCATGTGGAGGGCAGCATGTTGAGAGCAGCAGCAACAGCAGCAGCTCTGCTCCATTCAATGCGGCACATGACATTGAACTGCCTTTCCTCTCACCTCTCCACTTCTTTTCTTTTCATTCTTCTTACCTCTCGTCTCCTTTACATCTCAATCTCTTACCTGTACTTCCCTCTCCAACTATGTTTCTTCTTTTAAAACCTCCTATGTTTTCTCTTCCCTCCTCGCTACTACAGATGGCTTCATTTGTATGCCACTGGGTTTCTTTTTTGTTATTATTATTTATTTCTCTCCATCTTACTTTTTTCTCTCTCTCAACCTTTATGCCTCTGGGGCCTCTCAACTCTTTTTAAGTCAATCTCCCACCAACTATCTCTATTTCATCTAATACTCTCTTCCCACTCCAGCTCCCATTTTCAATCTTCTCTTCTCCCTTCACTGATACACCATTTCCTCTCTTTTTTTTTATCTCTTTCACACCAATGACCTGGTTATCTGACCAATGTTTAACCATTCTTTTGGAAATTGAAACCAAGCCAGTCAACTTGGGCATATCCCTGGTCATGACGATTCAGGTACGACCTTGGTCCACCAGGGAGCAATGCATAACAATATCCTTTAGTGGGAGAAATGGACGGGGCTTTCGCGTCATAGTCAGTGAACAGCTAACATCACATACTCCCGCACATCTGTATATCAGCAGAACGATAGTTACATGGGTAACTCCAGATTCTATTAGTATAGGCGTAGCCCTCTAAGGGCTACGCTATTGGGTTTATCCCTTCGCGCATGCGCAGTCGTGAAGATTTTCTTTTCCCGCCCTTGCGTCCAGCACGGGCCTCAACTACGTCCGCATTTACTGTATATGTACACAGCGGACCCGTTGTTCGTCTCCCAAAAACATCAGCTTTTTCTTCAACTAATGTTCTGGGAGCAGGTGGCCCGTACCTTAGAGGGCTACGCCTATACTAATAGAATCTGGAGTTACCCATGTAACTATCGTTCTATTTCGTATAGGCTTCGCCCTCTAAGGGCTACGCTATTGGGTTAGGGCGAAGCTGATGTAGTCTATGCCACCTGCGACACAGGGCCAACAAGCCGAACATAGACCACATTCCCTACAACAATGTAGGCTCAGTCAGTCATTCTTCTGATCAAGCCTGCCATGCCAATGGCGTGGCCTGAAAAAGTTCATAAGGCCCGCAACATGATGGCAGTAGTTAATCATTAATGGAAAATTGTGCGTGAATAGCCCTGTTGTGCATGCGACGGAGTGACATGATTATCTCCGTGCATGTAACGTGATTATGATCATGTATGGGATTAAGAACTGCGTCTCACAAAGAAATACTCCAGAATGAGAGTGGTGAGACAGTAGAACAGTTTTTTTTTTTTTTTTTTTCATTGCACGCATCCAACACGGCATTACGTGTCGTTGACTGTGGACAGAACTGAACTGGACATGGAAGGTTCAGACATGTCCCGCAGATAGAAACGGATGAAAGGGCACGGGGAAGCCCACGAGGCTGCCGCACAGATGTCGGCTACTGCCATGCCTTTAAAAAGAGCCGCAGACGCCGACAGAGCCCTCGTAGAGTGCCCTCGGATGTCGCGGGGGGGCTCTGCCCCTTCCATGCTATAAGCTTGAGTAATAGCCTCGCACAGCCAGTTAGACAGACGCTGTTTTGAGAGGGCTGATCCTTGGGAATGTTCTCTATAATGCACAAACAGCTGCTGAGTTTTCCTGATATTTGCCGTGCGTAAAACGTATTGAGAAAGAGCACGCACTGGACACAACCGGTGGGAAGCCTCCTCCGCATCGTTGGCATGAGGCGGGGGAAAACCCGCGAGGAAAACACCTCGACCGAAAAGAACTAGTTAGAATCTTCGGTGTGAAGGAGGGATTTGGCTGTAAGGTGGCTGCGCCCCGTCCCCTCTAATGGAGAGGCATGACGGGAAATTGACAGTGCACACAAATCACTCACTCTTTTGCTGACGTCAGAGCAAGGAGAAGTGCCGTTTTTAGCGACAGCATTCTGAGAGAAGCTTGTGCCAGAGGCTCAAAGGGGGGCTTCCCCAGAGCCCGGAGCACTAGAGCAAGGTCCCATTGGGGGGTGAGGGGTCGAACAGACGGTTTTTGACGCCTAACCCCTTTTAGGAAACGCTTCACCAGGGGATGCGCAAAACTGTCCTCTCACCATAGCCTTCGTGGCAGGACGAGATGGCTGCTGCGTAAGCCTTGACTGTAGATGGAGCCAAATCGCTATCCACCAGAGTTTGGAGATACGTCAACACAAGAGGCAGGGGACACGATGTGGGATCCGCGTCCCTCTCTGTGCACCAGCGCTGGAAAGCTGACCAGCGTCCTGCGTAACATGCTATGGTAGAAGGGGCTCTGGAGCCCTGGATGGTGCGCACCACGGCAGGGGGCAAGCCCAATCTCTGTAAGCGTTCCCGTTCAGCAACCAGCCCCACAGCCTCTGGGTTATCACCGGAGGGTGGCAGATTGCGCCGTTCAGCTGCGACAGTGCGTCTCCCTGCCACGGAATCTGCCAGGGGGAGCCACCAGCAACTGAACGAGGGTCGGGAACCGGACGCGCTCGTGCGCTCTGGTGCCACCAGAACAATCGACAGGTTCTCTTCCTGGATGCGCTCCAGGAGGCGAGGTATCAGCGGAACCGGGGAAAAGCATATAGGAGGGTTTTGGGCCAGGGCTGGTGGGAGAAGGCGTCACGCCAAGGGGAGGTTGTCCCGCGCTCAGGGAAAACCACAATGTGCACTGTGTGTTCTCTCGTGAAGCGAACAGATCTACCTCCGCTTCCCGAACCTGTTCCATAGCGTTTGAACAATAGTGGGATTCAATCTCCACTCGTTGTGGGAGGGCCCTCCCTCGACATCAGGTCGGCCGCCCGGTTCAAAACCCGGGATATACACTGCTTTGAGAGACAGCAGATGACTGTGCGCCCATAGCAGGAGGCGTCTGGCTATTTCCAGCAGTTGGGCTGAGCGTATGCCGCCCTGGCGGTTTATGTACGCTGCCGCCGTCATGTTGTCTGTACGCACGACGACGTGTCTCCCGTCACCACCGGGGTGAAGTGTTTCAGCACTTTCAACACCGTGGACAGCTCCAGGCAGTTTATGGGGGAGAGGGGAGGAGGCCAGTCCCTCCCACCACCTGTGACTCGCACATTCCCCCAGCCAGTGAGGGACGCGTCGGTGTACACCGTCATATATGACGTCACTCTGCCCAGGAAGACAGGGTCCGGGATTCCCCCAGTATGACAGGTCTGACCGGAGGGAATGAGGGATGGACAGCATTCGCCATTTTGGCGAACGGGATCGAGCCGTTGACGATGAAACCACCTTTGGATCTTCCTCATGTGGAGGAGACCCAGGGGAACCACCGTGTGTGCCGCGGACATCATGCCCAGGAGCCGCATCACTGACAGCGCTGACACTGTTGTGTGTGGCCTGAAGCGGGACAACAGAGAGGTCAGGGCAACCTGTCTCGGTGCTGATAACCTGGCTCTCATTGTAATCGAGTTCATGTCCACGCCCAAATAAATTATTGATTGTGCTGGGACTAGAGCGCTCTTTCGCCAATTTATGGCAAAACCCAGCGTTTGCAGGTGCTGCAGAACCTCCATAGTCTGTAGCGCCGCCTGCTCCCGAGAGGGCTAGGATGAGCAGATCGTCCAAATAAAGAGGACTCTGATGCCCCTCTTTCGTAGAGGCTGGAGCGCTGTTTCCATGCACTTGGAAAAGGTGCGGGGGCTAGCGAGTACCCGAACGGCAGCGGTTGTACTGGAAACGGGCCCCTTGGAAGGAGAACCGCAGGAATTTCCTGTGCCTGGGAATGATTTGGACGTGAAAGTAAGCGTCTTTCAGATCCACGGACGTAAACCATTCGTGGCGGCGCACACATTCCAACACGTGCTTGACGGTTAGCATGTGGAAAGGGCGCTCCATGATGTATCGATTGAACTGTGACAGGTCGAGGATGGGACGCAGTCCCCCTGACTTCTTCGGTGTGAGAAAGTAGCGAGAGTAAAATCCCCCGTTCTCCTCCCCTGGAGGGACGCGGGAGATAGCTCCGCTCAACAGCAGCCCTTCTAGTTCCGACGTCATAGCGTCTGACTCTGCTAGGGATGATACAGTAGTCTCCAACACGCCCGCGAAAGGAGGCGGGGGGGAGGCAAACTGGAGTGTGTAACCCCGTGTTATCAGTTTTGACATCCATGAGTCCATGTGTGTCAAACTGACCCATGCCGCGCTGCGCTCTGATAGCGGGCGAGCACATATCTGAGTGTTGTTCACCGACATGGCAAGCAGGGAGCGCAGAGCCCATCCCGCCGCTGGGCGAGACGAGTGATTGTGTCGCCCAGCCCATGGTAGGGCTTTTTCGAAAGGGCAGTGGCCAGCCGTCGCCTTGTGGGGCGAGAGCGGACACTGGGTTAACGTGTCCCTTGTCCCGCGGCATCGCCGTGGGGAAGGGGTGGTTGAGCGGCGTCGTCCACCGTGGGTGGATCATTCCCGCTGCCAGCATAGCGAGGAGGCAGTGGTGCCCGCTGCAGCAGCGGTCTGGTGTGTTGTGTGGGGAACGACTGTCATAACAGCACGCTGTTTAGAGCAAACAACGGCTGTTTGGCTGAGGGGAAACGGCTCTTTAGTTGTGAGTGTGTGGCCCTTAAAAGGGCCGTTGTGTTTCCAACCCTCAGCTGGGGAGTGACAGGCGATCCCGCGTCCCGTCATTGCCACCGTCTTTGCTGCTTGCAGGGTGGCTCGGGAGGCGGATTGGACCAGGTGGGAGCCGCTCTCATGGGTCTCCGGCCCCGCGTAGCTTGCCGGCCGTGTGGAGCCGGTTGCCGCTGCGGAGGGGGACCAGGTGGGGGTCCTGAAGCCGAAGCTTGGGAAGACGCAGCCGCAGCAGGTGCTGTGGGCGCTTCCTTTGTGGCGGTTGTCATGGCGACGGCGGGGTTGTGAAGGAGCCGTTTTCCACGAGCCGAGCCTCGAAGCCGCTCCGCGTCCTCTGCCGCTTGATGGAGATGAGACGTGGCAGTCTGTAGGCGGGGCCCAAATAGTCCATCGGGAGCTATGGGGCCGTACAGAAGCTCGCGTCTAACCTCCGCAGGCAGCTGGGACATGTGGAGCCAGATGTTTCGCTGGGCCACAGTCTGCCAAGCCATGACCCTGGACAGCGCCACCGTGGACGCCGTGGTAAGGGTGAGGATGGCGGTCATGGCTTTGCCAATTTCCGTGGCCAGCTCCGAGGGAAGGGCGCCCGGGGTTGTGGCCATGGCGGAGACGGCAGAGGCCAGTAAGGCGATGTTGTTTTGTGCCGCCAGCCCTTGGGCAGCACATTGGTGGGCCCGGTCAGTGACTTGGGCGCACACTTGATCTTGGGGAGAGGAGGCGTGGGCTTCCGGTGGCCGAAAAAGGTGGCTTTCGGGAGCAGAATTGACGCCAGGCCCTCCAGGGAGGGACCGAGGAAATCCGCGTCTGTGTCGCCTTGAACCCGAGTAAACGGGGCGTAGCGAGAGACGGGAGCCTTCAGTTTCCCAGGCTGTGAGAAGGCCTCCTCCACAAAAGGCTGAAGCTCCGCGAAGCGCGGCCAGAGTGGTGCCCGTGAAGAAGGCTGCTCCTGGGCGTAAATATCCCGCTCAAAGGCCGCGAGCGAGGCTGGCGGCTCCGCTGGGAGCGCTATGCCTCTCAGCTCCGCCGCCTTCCTGATGATCTCCGGCAGGTCAGCGAAGAGAGCTTTAGCGGTGGAGGTTGGAGCCGACTGAGGCAAAGGGAAGGCCGCAAGCGGTGCCCCTGGCCGTTCGGGAGACGGGGAGAGCTCCAGTGGGAAGCGTCAATCGCCGTCTCAAGGCCCAATCCTCCCAGGGGAAGAGGGATCCTCCCAGGGGGAGGAGGGAAACCAGTTACGGAGGCGCTGTCCGAGAGAACTGAGCCAGCGGACTCATGCTCATCGAAACGCCGTCCGCCAGTGGTTCCAGGGTGCCGCGGATTCCGTCTGTCTGCCCAGCTGCCATCCCGTCGCCGTCAGCCTGACAAACCAGAAAAGTTTCCGCCCGTCGATTTAGCTCTTCAGATGACAGGCGGGCACAAAACTGGCAGGAGGCGTGGCGGGTGAGAGCCTGGCCGGCGTGAACGGCGCCGAGGCAGGTCTCGCAGCGGGGTGGAGGTCCGCGGCAGGATGTAGCCGGTCCGGCAGGAGGGGCAGATGCGAGCACCGCTGGAGAGTCTTGAGCTTGTCTTCATACTGCGACGTTTGAAGAAAAAGTGGGAGACGAACAACGGGTCCGCTGTGTACATATACAGTAAATGCGGACGTAGTTGAGGCCCGTGCTGGACGCAAGGGCGGGAAAAGAAAATCTTCACGACTGCGCATGCGCGAAGGGATAAACCCAATAGCGTAGCCCTTAGAGGGCGAAGCCTATACGAAATAGAACTAATGTTTTGTAGCTACTTGAATCTGTCATTTTACAGTAGGGAGAGATAAATAAAGCTTACTTTATGATTGGTTCGCAGCGATTACCTTCTAAAGCACAAATAAATAACCACTAAACACTTCTCATATGATTTTGTGCAGTCATTTATCCTCCTCTGCATATTCATTTCAGCAGCTGGACAAGGAAGTAGGTTACTCCAGTATCGATTTTCAGACGATGGGAGAACATTTCTCTTTGTTTGATTTCATTAAAAGTAAAATTGGTATTTGTTGTCGGATTCATGACTCATTTAAAAAAAAAAAAAAAGACAGAATTGTTTGGAAATGAATTGAGTTTTCTTCTTCTTCTTCTTCTTCTCTTCTTCTGCATTGCTTTAAATGAGGGCTTCTCTGTTCTATTGAATTAGGAAATTAAACTGTGCTATACAAATGTTGGTCAACTAAATTGTATAGACTTGGGGGTTTTGGTATTAGATTAATAAAATCAATTGCTTTTTTAACATTTTTTTTTTTTTTTTTAGATAAAACAGATGTTCACCTTTGGGGACATAATTTAAAGTTGTAAAAAAAAATATACCGCAATATGTATACAAACGCAATAATATCTTGACGTAAGTATCATGATAATATTGTATTGTGGATCCTCTGTTAATTCCCACCCCAAGTTAAGACCGACCACACACACACACACACACACACACACACACACACACGCACGCACTTCTCACCTCTCCATTGTGCAGACCAGCCCCAGCCAGCCCATTCATCACCACTGGTGTGTTATCATTTTCATCCAGAACCTTCTCTGGTACCGGCGGAGGTAAGTCTTCCTCTGGTTCCTCCAGAGGCTTATGGGAGGGAACGCTGCCATTATTAGAGCGCCTTTTGGCTTCCATGTCAGCGCTGTGACGGCTCTTCTTATTCAGGTCAACTGAGGCATACTCCACTCCTGCAAAAAGAGGGCCCCGCTCAGGTGTGCAGGGGCTGAGGTGGCCGTTGAGAAGTGCAGGGGGATGATGGGGAGGTTTATCTGGGCTCAGATGGATGGTACCGTTCGGGAGGCCAAGCTGTGCGGGGTGGTCTTTGAGTTCCTTGACGGTCTCGTACAGAGAGTCTTCGACGCTGACGTCACGTGATGCAACTGCAATCTCCTTCACCACCTGGATATCAGATACATACATTGGGTTCTTTCATATGCATGTAAATGCAAAAAAAATACATTTAATGCTACAGTCAAGTGAATCAATACCAGCAATATTAGCCTCTTGTGGAAATGTTCTTTCTCTATATATTTTGAGCTCAGTCAATCAAACAATCAATCACCAGCCCAATAAAATGCCAAATAATCAAAGCCTTATCTCCCGTAACAGCCACATCAGCTCAGTGCAAGTAAAAACCTGATTCGGCTGTATTGAGGCGACTTTAAACATTGACCTCATAGGTGCTGTCTCCTGAGGCTGGGGGTCTATCCCCAATATGGCCGTTGTTGGGAGGAATGCTAGGAAGCTCACGGTCCTGAGGACACTTGGAGGACCTGAGCTCTGATTGGCTGAAGAGCATCTCCTCTGACGGATGGGGACTGGTATCCTGTGTGTCTGTGAGGACTGGAGGTGCACAGAAAAAAGATAGAGAGAGAATCAGGGCAAGTTAAAAAAAAACAACCTCTCATTTGATGACTTTCAATGTGTTTTCTGTTACTGATATTTAGTACCCACCCAGGTGATGATGACTAAGAACATCATATAGATATGGCCATAAAAAAACAGATGAGGTTTAAAACAAACCAAAGCCAACAAAGCTGTTGCATGACACCAGCTAACGATACTTATAAGCGGCAGCAGTGACTCTAATATCAGTATAATAGATGCTAAGCTAAAGCCAAAGCTAACTATCTTACTTGTACCGCTGGTTAGAGGACCATTGTGAGAGCTGCTGGCGGCCACATCTGTCGTTGGACTGTCTGCTGATTGGCTAATCGTCTCTGACATCTGCACAACAAAGGACAAGATGTTTGTCACTGCTGGCTGAGCTCAGAGGCTGGCAGATCAACTCAGTTATGACCGAAAAAAATCTAGTCTTAGAGGTTAATTCAATTACACGCCACACCAAAGAAAATTTAATTTGTAAAGGGAACAGAAATAAATCTGCACTTGTCAGCTTGAGCAGGGCAGATGACTTTCACACCTCTGTGCATCACAAAAGCCACTGTCAGCAGATTGGATGTGTATGGACAATTATTTTTTGATCTTCGGGATTTTGGGTAACTGTCATATTTGCAGATAATAATTTTAACGCTCCCCTGTTCTTTATCTCTGCTTTTCTTAGCTTTTCCAATTGCATTGCTGATTACTTTAAGCTCATTATCAGTATGCTTAATTAAATGTAATGTATTTTTACCCACCAACAAAAGACATCTAGAGATAGATAGATAGATAGATAGATAGATAGATAGATAGATAGATAGATAGATAGATAGATAGATAGATAGATAGATAGATAGATAGATAGATAGATAGATAGATAGATAGATATGCACTTATATATTTAATGATATTTTTATTAAAATGAAAATCCCAGATGATACTTTATTTTCCATTTCTTTTCCCTTGGCAGGAAAGTCAAAGCTCTGCTACAGAACAAACCATGCAGCTGACAGATTTAATATTGCTCAAGGACAGATTATATTATATTTTCTCACATTAAGTCTTTAAACCATGTCCTCCAGTGGAAGGCAGTTTCCCTATTTGCTACATGGCTGCAAAATCTCGAGTGAGCTGAAAAGAAACTAGACCAACCAACACTACGCATGCCAAGCACCTGCCGCATTGAGGCATGATTTATCAACATGCACTTTAACCTGCATACATAAACTCTCGTTTCCGTAGGCAAAGATGTTGCTCAGTCAGAGCTTAGAAAAACTGTAAAAATATATTAATTGCTGCAAGTCAAGATTCTCTTTGTTTAGGTCAGTTGTCTCCTCTGTTAGCAAGATGTAGTATAATAGAAGCTCCACAACCCCACCTAGTGGTCAATTACTCTCAAAACTATTGGGGTCCATGATGTAATCTTTTAACTATTTTATGACCCAAATATCTCCTTTATTATTGTTTCATTGTTTTATTTTCTTGAGCAAGGTGGGAAATAGTTACAAGATGAAGATATCCTCGTCTCATCATCATTCGACTTTTATCTTTATTCCATTTTATTTATATTCCACATCCAAATCCTGATATGGCTCCTCATGGTAGAGCAATTGATAATAATTTTACATCTCTCATATTTTATGGAAATCTTGAATGTCTCACACACAGTCCTCACAAAACATGAGTTGTGGTGTTTTAATAAGTCTGAATGAAAGACATATTTAAACAATCAGATAACAAATGTTAACAAACGTGGAGGGCAAGGGAGAGAGCTCAGTTGCAGGGAAGACAGACTGATTGCAGGTGAGCAAGGAGAGTCAACCTTCTCACTCGCAAAGACAAAGATCCCCATTCAACCTATCAGGCTGTGTGTGACAAGGTCCGTCATTTAAATGGGCCCTCCTGACACAATCTAACCACCCAGCAATTGTGGATTAGAGTGAAGATATCCATCAAATGTAAAAAGGCTCAGAGAAATGTGTATGTGCGCAGGAAAGCCCATAGGGTCTAGACACAGACACAGACACACAGACACACAGACACACACACACACACACACACACACACACACACACACACACACACACACACACACACACACACACACACACACACACACACACACACACACACACACACACACACACACACACACACACACACCCAGAGGGAGTGACAGGATAAGAGAGTAAGTAGATGTCACTTAGTCTGTGAAAGACAGGCATTTGTCACACTTAAGTGTTGCTTGGTTACTGAACCATTAGTATTATGGGAGTTGGTAATAATAACTATCAAGAGGACATAGTGCATTTATTGAAAGGGCAAATGTCAATTCTAGTTCAGTAGCTCTAATTCATTTTTCTTTTAGATTTTTGTGCCCTTTGTCTTGTTTCATGAAGAATAGCAGTAAATGGAATTTATCACATGTGCTCTCTTAGCAGGAGTAACCGCTTCACCACAATTAGGAAACAATCTCATTAACAACTGGATGCTGTCAATCAGCTGTGTGTAGGAGAGGCTTTGTTTTGTATATGTTTCGGTGTCAGTGTGATGGAAGTTGCGCAGTGTGTGCGCACGTGCGTTATGTGGAAACCGTACCCACAGCCTCATTTACCAGTGGTTACACTACCTGATTACAGAGACATGCCACTCACACACCGCTGGGTCTAATGAGGATTGTATGTGAATATGTGTGTGCATGTGTGTGTGTGGTTTAAAAGAGAGAATGGATCTGAGTAAATGTTTATTTTCCAGCGATTAGATTTAATTATTGATCTTTCACTTCTAGAGTTTCTTGACTTTCCCAGAATCCCAAGATGTTACTGAACCCTTAACTAATGTTTAACAAAACATGTATGGTTACATATGATTGTTTGCATAATGTGAGAGACTGTGTAGGAGAGTGTATGTTTGTGTGTGAATGTTCACACACATAATTAGTAATCTGGCTGACACACTGTGACAAGCTGACTCAAAACACATAGCTGTTCGCCCCCACATCTAACATCACAACACTCACACACCCACACACAAAAAAAGCAATTAAAACATAAGAAGCAGAACTTTAAATGAATTGTAAGGGACAGGAAATTCAAAAATTGCCTTTGGTTTCCCTTAAAGGAATAGCTTGACATGTTGGGTCATTCCCTAGAGTCTCTGCTGGCTGCCTGGAGGATGGTAGGGGAAAACTTGTCAATATTCATTAAGGAACGCATCCCTAATGGGTAGTACTCGTTGCCTGTTCTGGTTGGGTTGGTTAGGTTTAGGCAAGAGGAGTGGGATTTGGTTATGGTTTGAGTAAGAGTGCCAGGGCGAGCCAAACAGGGATGAGTCTTCCCCTCCCAACCTGCAAAAAAACTTGCTGCCTGGGAACCTCACGGTAACCATACAGCAAAAAAGATTATTCATCAAAAATATAAAGCTACTTCTTTAACAGCTCAGCTACACTTCATGCACATACTACTGAAGGAATATGCCTGACGTCCAACTCACTCCATTCATGAGGTTCTCATGTCCATTGACTGCCTTCTTCTGCCTAGAAAGAGAGAGGAATGGAGAGACAAGAGGGTTAAAAGGTGAGGATTGAAGGTGGATGATTACAGAACACAGAGGACACCAGCCAGCACTAATATTGTAATGTGTGGTGTCGGCATCCTAGTTAGAATCTTGTGTGAATCTAAAAGACAATGAAGCTGTTTCTCTCTTTGGAACAGGTGCAGGCCTGGGTGTTTTTCATTGTTTTGGCACTTAATTATGAGGATAAACTGCTGGTTTTCACATTAAAGGGTTCAAATCCACCCAGATATACAAGCTCTTTTATTCCATTAGCTATTGGCTTTTCAAACAAAATGTAATTTGTTTAAAAGTTGGATAGGAAATATATATATATTACAATACTACAGACTACTGGTCTCACAGAATTCAGTGAAATGATCACGCCCGAAAATCTGTGTTGGAAGGTTGGCTGGGGCGGTGAATGAGTCAAACAACACAGGACTTTCACCCAGGAGACCGGGGATCGTGTCCAATGTGTCACGATTCCTAAACCGAACTGTCTCGTTCTTCTTTTCCTAAACGCAACCTGTTGTTGTCTTGCCCACCCACGACCTTTTCCTTAACTTAAGGGGACATGTTAATTTCACGGAATTGTCCCGTGTGCCCAGCAAAGAGTTTTCGGCGATTCTGTGAAACTGCCACCGATTTTGAGTTCAGGGGCTGTGTAATTTCACGGAAATCAGTGAAATCAGGTTGACAATTTCTACATGCTAGCCCCTTTTGACAACACACTTAGGCCTACTCATCCACTATTGTTGCAACAAATCCATTACTCATCATTGTTGCTGCAACCATAATTACAGTGGCTAAAAAAATACCCGCTCAGGTACTTTCAACACTGCAGTGCACAGCAACCGTTTACCAGGAAGACTAGATAGCTGAGTGTAGGTGAAACGAGTCAGCCCTTTCTGATATTTTCTAAATATGTGAGTGTTTCTGTGCGTTTGTGTGCGAGATGGTGCTCACCCCTGGCAGCTAGCACACAGCAGCAGCAGCACAGAGACCAGCAGCAGGGCGACGAGGATGCTGAGGGTAACGACCAGGACCAGCTGCCCACCGCCCAGCCACGACACCACCCCTGTAGCAGCTGCCGCCCCTGACCCGACGACACCCGCCTCCGGCCCCCACCACACTCCACTCAGTACTGGAGCCATAACGCATCACACTGCGGGGGCGAAGGACATTGGACAGGTACCGGCTGGAGAAATAGAGAAAAGATAAAAACAGAGGAATCAAATTAAAATTTGTCAATTAAATTCTTTGCAAAGAAAAATAAATAGTTGACCAGGAATGCTTTACTTGTTTGATCATTTCTTCTTTTGAAAGAGAAAGTTTTGAGCAAACAAATCTGGTTGTAACACCTTCCGTGAATACTAAAACAATTCATCAAACTGTGCAACTGTGTCTTGTCTTGTCTGTTATTTGTCAAGTAAACAAACTGGATTGACTTGATTGGGGTGCAGCTGCTTCATTCAGGAAATTGCATTAATCATCCACTGATTTTATTATGAAACAGCAATGAGTAAAATGAAAATCTCTATCTGACCATGGCCAGTCAAACCCACAACCTTTTTTCACGGACCATTTTTATCACTTTACTCCTTCAAATATACAGATAAAGACCAAGGGGTTAATTGTGATCTACTAGTGACCAAAAGCTCTACAGTACAGACTATTAGCAGACATGGCCAGCAGGTGGCAGCACAGAGCAAAGACAGACTGCAGTGCAGGCAGTGATCTGCCTCAGTCTGCTGCAGTGTCCCTCACACCAGAGCCACCACAACTGGTGTCTGGGCTCTGCGCACAGCATAAGCAACCTCATCACGTCTCTGTCTAACATCCAAAGTTAGGTCTCACTGAGTCAATGGAACCCCTGATGTTATCACAGGTGATTTATGGAGCTGTGTGGTGTTGCGGGGATGCAGCGGCAAGGATGAGCTTATGTGTCTTAAAAAAATCTCCAAACAAAAAAAGGCGGCGTGAATTCTCAACTGTGTGTGCAAGTGAATGACATCTGGCACCGCAGTGTATGATAGAGATGGGGCCAGACAATAAGGGAGCAGGAGTGAAAGGATGATCAAAGGCAGAAGGTGGCATACAGGATGATTGACAGGGAAAGACAGTGAGTGTCTTTCTATGTGCCCTCTTTTTCATGGGTTTCTCCTTTCAATTAGCTGACGAGACAGTTACAAACGTGACAATCTATCTTTTCTCTACTCTTTTTTTCTTCTAGCCAAACTCCTGTCTGGTGCAGAGTGTGTGTGTGTGTGGTGAAATACTCCATAGTGACTCTCTGCTTCCCTATGCTAATGCGACTGGGAAGGGTGGGAGTTGGGGAAGCGCTCCTCAGCATCTAGCAGCAAGGAAGTTTTGTGGAAAAATCAGACAGAACTGCAGAAGCCAATTTTAACTTCTTCTTCAAATGACACTGAGGAATTCCTATGTTTGTTGAAATGCCAGCTTGTTTCCCCCCAGATGCGGATCATGTTGCTATCAGTGTGAGTGGCTGGTGAGGGGCAAACACAACCTCACCTTGACACGTTGGATGATTAGTCAGGTTGGAAGAGAGTAGATAAAACTGAGAAGGGGGAGGATTACTGCTTAGTGGAAACTGAAAAATATTCTTGGAGGGTGTTGTTGTGAGTCTGTGGATGCATGAACAAGTGTGTGAGTGTGTGGGAGAGCAGCAAGGGACCTGGTGTATGTTTGTTATTTTAAAACCCATATCAAATACATATTGGACAACAACATGTCTGCAGCCTCTCAGAGTCACACACACACACACACACACACACACACACACACACACACACACACACACACACACACACACACACACACACACACACACACACACACACACACACACACACACACACACACACACACACACACACACACACACACACACACACACACGTACAGTGTCTTTAATACCCTCCTAGATACAATGTCTACTTTATTGACCAGTTGGCCCATGTAACTGAGAGGATAATAACCCAATGACATCTCTCACTTTTATCATATAACACATGATACTGTCAGTATTCTCCAAACTGTTTAACATAATGGACACTAGAGGGTAAAAATTTTTCGCGGGTCACGTGATAGGGACAAATAGAGCATTGAAATCAACGGGAGCTATGCCATATCCCACCCTACGAAGCAGCTCAATTGGTTGGAGTTAGGCATTTCACCTTGAGTGGTTAAGGTTAGGGTTAGGGGATTGGTCAGGGGATAGGACCTGTATATGTAAACATGGACGCCTGGCCAATAGTAGTGTGTGAATGCTATTGAAGGGTGGGTCTTGGCGTAGCCATAGTGGGATTTGTAATATCGCGAGAGGGAAGGAGTCGGAAGATTTGTGAGGCATTTCATTTTAGAATTTTTTTTAATTAATTTACTAAATGTGAAATTACACAGTGTCATTATTGAATCATAGAGACAAGGGGAAGTCAAGGCTATGATAGGTCTATGTGTGTGGTTAACTCTGCTGCAAAATGCAGTAGCCTAACCTAATAGATCACTATCTTTGGTTTGTCTGAATTCATATCAAGTCTACCCAGCAAAACCAAAACTCCTGCGTAATTGGTACATCACCTGGAGAAACTATGCGGCGTGATAGCCGACTGTTTAAGAGCGTGTAGCTTAATACTAGTTAGGTAGTAGTCAGATGAGTCCGTTCATGAGGTGGATGGAATAAGACGTGGAAAAAAGCAAACAATGACAATGCAGGATACTATTTTTTTTTTTTAAATCACCGGTAGAGGAGACAACGGATAAAAGGTGAGATACTAATCCAGTCTCTCTCCAGACTCAAATATGTTAAAACATGCTACAAGGGGGGGCCAACAGAGTCTGATAACTTGCTTAGACAACATTAGGAACAAAACGTGAGCGGGACGGGATCCGGTAGTCTTTCTCTCCGGATCTCGCAGGACAGGACTTTTTTGGGGGGCAGTCACATGATCGGGACATGTCATACTAATTTCGTGGATTCGGGATGGGATGGGAGCGACAATTGATTCCAGTGTCACCTTCTAATGGACACACACACACTTGTACACAACCCAAGCTGCATTGTTTCAGTCTATAAACCTGTTGACAAACCTATGAATCTTCACCGTTACACCAGGTTTGTACGTTCTGGTGAACACACACTCTGACATTATGACCTTGATCGCCCAATTTTGCTCAAAGTGACTTAGAATCAGAGTCTAGGCTACGTGTGGTCAAAATGTCCTCCGGTCCTCCACCCTTTCCATGACCAACAGCTGATAAATTCCTTATCTGATCTAGTCACGAGGCTTCTATCCAGGTGTCACTATCTGCCACAGTGTGCCAGCTTGTGTGTGCCTCTGCTAGCACTTAAACCAGAATAATTACCGGCTGCCACAGAACGGTGTCTCCATGGCAACATTCTCTTCTTCCCATCTGCGCTATTTATGGTGGTAGAGAAAAAAAAAAAAACACAGACAATTTCAATGCAACTCATACTGAGGTGGAGTATGTGTTTAGGTAAGTTATTGGTTTTGAGTGTACACTTGTTTTAGCTGCGTCTTTGTTATGCTTGTACTGGATGGTAATGAAGATGATGAATTAAATGTTCAAGTTCAGCTAATAAACTTCAATATTCTTGAAAAAGAATCTCAACACAGAGTCCAACTTGTTGCTCTAGTTTTGCTCAGTTGTCATGGAGATGGTTTGGTTGTTATCAGGTAGCCATATGGGAAGCATATCTAACCCCTTTCAATGTTCTATTATGGTCACTAGCATCGCTTAGAGACAATCTTCATGACAACTGAGCAACCACATCAGCTGACGCCAGATGTGGTTGAAAGTTGGACCTTGTTTGCCTGACTTTTTTGTCAAGATGTGTTTTGTTTTTTTCAACAAGTCAACAATGAACCGTCTGTGTCTATCAAGATGTTTTTTGAGTTTGCAGATTTAAAGGTGTAACCCCCAGTAACAATAATACCTGATTTTGACATGACCAAAATTTCTGTCAACTCTACTAAGCCACATTAAAATAATTCTCTGACTCCTCCATGTTAACTCAAATGGAATGAAAAACCTGTTAAGTACAAACACAGATCCAGCTCTGGTTAACATTGCTGACATGCTTCCCTGCTGAGTAAAAATATGGTGTAAACCACCCACTCTCCCCTCTGAGGACACACTTTGTTCCTAAATACTTGATAAACACCACACATAAAAGCTCTGGGTACCTCATTCACTGTGGAAAACTCCTCTCAGGCTACCACCATGTGATGGAAGACACCGAGCCAAGGACTACAACTGAACTCTCTTATGTTGTCATTCTCTGTCTCCCGGCGCTTTCAGGCTTTGATGAAAGAAAACAGAGCCTTGGAAGAAAGACAATCGGTGTGGCTGTCTTCTGTTTCATGCCATTGAAAATAACTGATTGGAAAAGCCATTTGAAAAAGGAATGTGTTTGGGGAATTAAGGCAAAAATCCAAATTCTGCCCTCATTCAGCTGTACACACACACACACACACACACACACACACACACACACACACACACACACACACACACACACACACACACACACACACACACACACACACACACACACACACACACACACACACACACACACACACACACACACACACACACACACACACACACAGTGTCATCTGTTGGACAAGCTGTTGGGTGGCAGCAAAAGACTGAGGGAAGAAACTAGAAGAGAAGAGAATGAACATCCTCAGGCAGAACAGTGCTTTACTTTCTGTTGATGCCTGTGTGGCTGTCCTCAGGGTGCACACAGACAGGGAAGGTTTACAGCTGGATGGCTGCTAAGAAATGAGCCCCAAGAAGGTTCTCAGAGGAGAGCCAGAGGCATTTCCACAATAATAAATAATCCAGTTTTTAGAGAAGAAACTTTCTTTAAGCAGTCATGCAACTGTGGAGCACTGTGGGAAGCTCTAAGTAAAGTAGGAAAGTGATGACTGGAGTTTATTCCAAACAATGACAAGATTTGCTTTGTTTGCAGATTCATTTTTGTGCAGTTTTTGGAAAATGAACCCGGATTTATTGATACAAATGCACTGTATGCAAAAGCATGACTTTGTCTAATGTTCTGTGTGTATACAAATATGAATACATGCATACACATAATGCACAATAAGTGGTAGACAAATTGTACCACTAACACTACACGTCATAGTTCTTCAGTGTCTAAGCACAACCCAAAGACCTTATGCATACTAACAACAACACAGAATCCTGCAGGGTCTCTGTATTGTTGTTTTTCCAACAGTAATAGACACTGTGTACAAAATTTGGAATAATACCCATTAAAACAAAAATAACTTTTTCACATCAAATCCCTATATGTGATTACATGCATGCACAAATAGTCCTTTTAAAAGGGCATTTCTATTTATTTTATTTGGGAGATTTCCATTGGCGATTCTAAAAACAGAAAAACAATGAACATGGATGCACCACATAACACACCACTGACCATCTTGTGTCCTGACCGGAGGGCCATTTGGATGTCGTGGGTGGGAGACATGGGGGAAGGGAGAAGAAGGATAGGGGACTGCTGCCAAGAGAAGGAAGAGAACGGAAGATAAAGAGAGAAAGAGGGGGGAGTCATCAAGATGTACAGAAAACCAAAACGAAAAAAAAGAAAGATAAAGAGAGGAAGAAGAAAACACAGGAGGGAAAACAGAAAGCACACATAGGCTCAGTCATAGTGTGACACACACACACACACACACTCACACTCACGCTCACACTCACACACTCCCCAGGGAGGGTTGATGAAATGCAGCTCCCCACAGGCTGCAGTGCAAGAGGGGCCCTGCCCTGACAGGGACAATGCAATTAAAGTACATGCACACATACGTGCACAAAAACACATACGGGGCCATATCTGTTGAGTTAAATGTATCAATAAAAATAAAGAAACCTACAAGTGCTGGCTCATAAATGAGGAGTGTGAAGCTAGAAGGCTGACACATTTACTAATCACTGTTCGTGCCTGCAAGCTTTTGCGAGCATGAAAACAGGTGCCTCTGATCAAAGGACATAATTTGAGTTGCCACGGCAACGCTGCCCATTCCATGGGTTAATGGTTTTAGCTTGAGAAATCCTATCTATCCTTCTAAATGGGGAAATTGAAACTGCATAATTTAGCAATGCACCCCCCCACACACACACACACACACACACACACACACACACACACACACACACACACACACACACACACACACACACACACACACACACACACACACACACACACACACACACACACACACACACACACACACACACACACACAATCTCCCTCTCTCATATTACAGACACGTGTGTTACATCTTTATCTATACATAGGATTGAGCACTACTCTCTCCTGCAAGATACAATAACTATATCTGAACGCAGCAGCATTTATATTGATCTCCCATTGGGGACATCATGAAATATAAGACATTTCTAACTGAGCAGATAAACATTTTCCTCCCTAAAGTTTTTCATGATTAAAAGAGATTGAAATAGATACAGCCATTTAACCAGTCATATTATCTTATATTCTTCAAAAACATTTCCACATATGATAGTTCTTTTGTTTCCCTTTTCTCTGTATACATGCACAATGAAAGCTTTTTGTAAGCGAGGTGAACTATATCCTCCGGTCAAGTCCTCCAACCACATTTTGCAGGACGGCAGGGTGGTCTCCTGCTGAACTGGGAAAAATCTGGTTTCAAGAAATCTACCTCATCTTTTCTTCTCCTAAATCCCTTTCTAGCTGCAAGGCCACAAAAAGAGCAACATGTGTCTAATGTCTTCACCTTAATCAACAAAGCTCCTTTCTCCCTAAGCATTTTTATGTCCTGATCTAACCTTGTAGACCCACTACAGTCCACAGAGGCTCTGTGTGTGTGCAGGGTTTGTGGAAACAACACATGTGTGTGTGTGTGTGTTCTGCCTCTAGTTAATGTCACACGGCCCCATGGGAAAGAAACATTTTCCATCTTCCTCTCACAGATTTCGAGGGCACTGATGACCGTGAAGTCTTCAGCTGCCTGCAGATGTTTTTCTGCACAGAAATGCTACTGAGGCAGAAACTACTGTATTCAAAATTGGATGCACACAAAGCTGTAACTCAACTGTGGCATTTGCTTCCCTGACTACTGCTTGTAAAATGTTAAGCTCTGAATTTCAGTGTAGTTTTGTGACAAATAGAGGATGGTAACCTTATTTTAAAAATTAAAAGCTTATAATTCTCCTACTTTATCTATTACATCTCTTTTTCACCAATGCCCGAGGCCGTTGCTCTGCATTTAAATGATTTGTGCTGGTGCAACTATGCTCAACAGTGTGTGACTGGGTGAGGCACTGACACACTCTACAGAAAGAATGCTCACTCTTTCACCCTCAAACATTTAAAGCCTTTCAATTTCAGTTCTACTTCCCTCTCTTTTTTCTTTCAATTTTAACTCTATTTTACATACTTCCTCCTCTCCTCCAAAAGAGGAACTGTACAGTGTTAAGAGCTTCAACCCCTCAGTAAAAATATGCAACTCCCAAAACCACGACTTCTGCTTAGAAGGCAAACATTGGTTAAATTGAAATGTAATGAATTTAGTTAAATTCACACACAAGATATCTTTTTATTCTCCAGATTCTGACAAAGAACTTTTATTCCCCTCACTCCAGCAGAAAATGGGCTCTGTCATAGTCTTAAATTGATTAGCTTTGTGACATTGTTGCCACTCGGCTAATTATAAAATGCTTAAACAAAACTGAAAGTAATTGTGCGCTGGAGCAACTTTCTGTGATTAAACAAACCAACCAGGCATGTCATCCAAATATGTAAATGCGAGCATGGAGCGTGAATAAAGAGATGGATTGTTGTAATGATTTCAGGGATTGTCACTCACATTGTAAGTGACCTTCTCTGCAAACACTAATGGGGGAGTTGAACTGTTGAACTCTGGGAATTTGGGGACGAAGAACATGGACAGGGCTGCAAAGTGAGAGGGCTAACAAAGGGGGTGTGTGTGTGTGTACATGTGGATGTCTTGTTTGTGAGTGTGTCATTTTGAATATACTGCTCTCCATCTAAATTGATACTCAACTCAAGAAAACATACCTTCCCCCTCCTTTAAAAGAAAAGAAGAAATAAACTAATACATGTCACACACAGAGCTGAATGACTGCATGCATAAAATTTCACTATCACTGTCACCTTGAGATGAAGATTAGCATTAGAGTGAATGAGCAGTAGATATGACCACATCATTATTCAGTGGCATTGGTCTTTACATGTTGAATAGCCGCCAATATAAAGGGATTATTAGGGTGAATGGAATAGGATGAAGGATGTGTGTGTGTGTGTGTGTGTGTGTGTGTGTGTGTGTGTGTGTGTGTGTGTGTGTGTGTGTGTGTGTGTGTGTGTGTGTGTGTGTGTGTGTTTTGCGTGTGCGTGCGTGGTAATTTATGGTAAAAGCTGCAAATGAGATGCAACAGATGTCTGGACACGCATGATGTCGGTCTTGAAAATACACATGGTGACCATATTACCTGCATACAATATACACTGTTGTGGACACATACAACTGAAAAGAATAAGATGATATGTAGTGATGATGACTCACATTCTACACAGGCTAAGGATTCATCTAATAGATTCCTCAGCAGAGGGCACAAACAGGAGTGGGTAAACACTGCAATAGAAAGTTTTGACAAGATCTCGCATCTCGGGCTACTGTTATGAAACAGATTGTACATTTGTTTTATTGTCGGTTAACTGTTTAACGGTTAATCATTAACCAACCTACCAGTAGGACTATAAACCACGTTTTTTTTTTTTTTTTAATGTAGGCTAAGTTACAAAAAAAACCTACAATTTTATATTTTGGCCGGTAAAAAATATGCCTGGCCGGTGAATTTTTTTCATCTACCCGATAACTTGGCCGGTTAGTCAAAAAGTAAATGTCAGACAATACATACTTTCCTTATCAAAGATGTATTAACACACACACACACACACACACACACACACACACACACACACACACAACACACACACACCCCCAATATAATTATTTTTTGTAGACACCCCCGCTGAGCTGTTAAGGCTGCACACCATCATTGCCGCTTTGGAAATGGCTGCGCAGCACTTCATTTATCTCCTCTTGTGACACCAGCCTTTTGGACAAAAGGCACAGGGCAATAGCAAGAATTAATAGAGGTGTGTGTGTGTGTGTGTGTGTGTGTGTGTGTGTGTGTGTGTGTGTGTGTGTGTGTGTGTGTGTGTGCAGATGAGCAACTGAAATATCCGTCTTTACAAGGCTCTAATCACAGCAGGGGTGGGTTTATTAGACGACCCAGACAGGGCGAGTGGCGGGGGGGTGGGGGGTGGGGGTCAGACCCTCTTTAAAGTTGCACTATAACACATTGTGGCTATCCTTGAGAGGGAACACAAGTCCAGTTGGCTAATAAGAGTGATTGTGCACGTATCTGAGGAGACGTTAAGGAGGAAGGCTAGAGAAGATTTAGGAAGGAGGCTGAGGCATGCCGATGAGGCGCCTGACCTTTCAGCGCGAGCAATTTTTCAGACATACTTCTGCTTGTTGGGATTGTTTACAGTGCATATACTTTTCAACAGTATTTCTCTTCACTCCGGTACCCAAGATATTCCATGCCCCCCCCACGCGCCCCCAATCACTGGGAATTTACTAATTTATATTTCAACTCCTCCACTACATTTAGCCTACATTCAAACTACTTTTGAACTTAAAGAGTGGTTACAACAGCCTGGTGCACACTATCAGTCTACGTTCCCAGCAATGAATTAGTCATTTGGAATGAAACACACCCGTGTGTTACATGTGAAACAACAGCATCTAGCAGAGGCGGTCTGACAGTGCTCCACCCCACACCTAAGACAAACAAGGAAACTGTTATTTTGCCTCAGAGAGACGGATTAATAAAACAGATGATTAGATTCACATTCAGAAAAAAAACTAACAACTCCCTCAGAATGAGTACAGCTACAGGAGAGAAAAGTGGAAAACTACAACAGTGCTGCTTTTAACTGCAGACAATCGACACACTGAATGTGAGTTTGACAAAAAAAACAGGACATTAAGAGAACGCACATTTCAGTTAAGTTAGTAGAAGAGTGAGTGGAGCCATGACTTATTGTACTTTCTGTCAGTGTGATTTCAGCTTCAATCGGGGACAAAATGGCTTCCAGATCCGAGGAGGATCTCTGCTCACCGGTATGTCATGACCTCTTTAGAGATTCTGTTGTTCTGTCATGTAGACACAGCTTCTTTAAAGACTGCTTGAAGAGATGGTGGAGAGGGAAACAAACACGCAGGTGTCCAGTTTGTGAGAAAATATCTTCAAAAAGAAAGAACCACTAGTCTGGTGGGTTAAAAATGTGTGATGCCATGTGATGCCGTCTTACAGCAAAAAGATCAGAGAAGATTCAGAGGATCTCTGCAGTCTATATTCTGAGAAACTGTCCATCTGCAGCAAGTGTGTCCCATCTGTCAATATTCAAAAACACACAACTACAGAATCAGGCCCACCGATGACTAACAACCTGCCTAACAACACTAGAAGAAACTCTAGAGCTCTTAAAAGGAGAAAGTAAAGGTAAGGTAAAGTCAAGTTTGATCAATCAGGAAAACACATCAAGGTCCAGGCTCAACACACAGAGAGGCAGATTAAGGAGCCATTTAGGAAAGTTTCACCAGTTTCTAGAAGAGGAAGCAGAGGCCATGATGGTTGCACTAAGGGAGGAAGAGAACCAGAAAAGTCAGATGACAAAGGAGAGGATGGAGGATCTGACCACAGAGATAGCAGCTCTTTCAGACACAGTCAGAGCTGCAGAGGAGGAACTGAAAGCTGTGTGTGTATATATGTGTGTGTGTGTGTATGTATATATATATATATATATATATATATATATATATATATATATACATACACACACACACACACACACATATATACACACATATACATACATATATATATATACACACACACACATATATATATATATATATATATATATATATATATACATATATACATATATATACATACATACATATATATATATATACATACATATATATATATATACATACATACATATATATATATATACATATATATACACATACATATATATATATACATATATATACACACATACACATATATATATACATATATATACACACAGTATATATATATACATACACATATATACACACATATATATACAGTGGTGTGAAAAAGTGTTTGCCCCCTTCTTCATTTCCTGTTCCTTTGCATGTTTGTCACACTTAAGTGTTTCGGAACATCAAACCAATTTAAACAATAGTCAAGGACAACACAAGTAAACACAAAATGCAATTTGTAAATGAAGGTGTTTATTATTAAAGGTGAAAAAAAATCCAAACCATCATGGCTCTGTGTGAAAAAGTGATTGCCCCCCTTGTTAAAACATACTATAACTGTGGTTGTCCACACCTGAGTTCAATTTCTCTAGACACACCCAGGCCTGATTATAGGCATCACTTAAATAGGAGCTGCTTGACACAGTAAGGTCCACCAGAAGATCCTTAAAAGCTACACATCATGCCGAGACCCAAAGAAATTCAGGAACAATTGAGAAAGAAAGTAATTGAGATCTATCAGTCTGGAAAGGGTTATAAAGCCATTTCCAAAGCTTTGGGAATCCAGCGAACCACAGTGCGAGCCATTATCCACAAATGGCGAAGACATGGAGCAGTGGTGAACCTTCCCAGGAGTGGCCGGCCGCCCAAAATTACCCCAAGAGCGCAGCGACGACTCATCCAAGAGGTCACAAAAGACCCCACAACAACGTCCAAAGAACTGCAGGCCTCACTTGCCTCAGTTAAGGTCAGCGTTCATGCCTCCACCATCAGGAAAAGACTGGGCAAAAATGGCCTGCATGGCAGAGTTCCAAGGAGAAAACCACTGCTGAGCAAAAAGAACATCAAAGCTCGTCTCAATTTCTCCACAACACATCTTGATGATCCCCAAGACTTTTGGGACAACATTCTGTGGACCGATGAGACAAAAGTGGAACTCTTTGGAAGGTGTGTGTCCAAGTATATCTGGCGTAGAAGGAACACTGCATTTCATAAAAAGAACATTATACCAACAGTAAAATATGGTGGTGGTAGTGTGATGGTCTGGGGCTGTTTTGCTGCTTCAGGACCTGGAAGACTTGCCGTGATAAAAGGAACTATGAATTCTGCTGTCTACCAAGAGATCCTGAAGGAGAATGTCCGACCATCTGTTCGTGTACTCAAGCTGAAACGAACTTGGGTTCTGCAGCAGGACAATGATCCTAAACACACCAGCAAGTCCACCACCGAATGGCTGAAGAAAAACAAAATGAAGACTTTGGAGTGGCCTAGCCAAAGTCCTGACCTGAATCCTATTGAGATGTTGTGGTATGACCTTAAAAAGGCCGTTCATGCTCGAAAACCCTCTAATGTAACTGAATTAGGACAATTCTGCAAAGATGAGTGGGCCAAAATTCCTCCAGGACGCTGTAAAAGCCTCATTGCACATTATCGCAAACGCTTGGTTGCAGTTGTTGCTGCTAAGGGTGGCCCAACCAGTTATTAGGTTTAGGGGGCAATCACTTTTTCACACAGGGCCATGATGGTTTGGATTTTTTTTCACCTTTAATAATAAACACCTTCATTTACAAATTGCATTTTGTGTTTACTTGTGTTGTCCTTGACTATTGTTTAAATTGGTTTGATGTTCCGAAACACTTAAGTGTGACAAACATGCAAAGGAACAGGAAATGAGGAAGGGGGCAAACACTTTTTCACACCACTGTATATATACATATATACACATATATATATATACACATACATATATATACACATACATACATATATATATATATATATATATATATATATATATATATATATATATATATATATATATATATATATATATATATACACATACACATATATACACACACACACACATATATACACACACACATATATACATATACACACATATATACATATATATATACATATATATATATATATATATATATATATATACACTCACCGGCCACTTTATTAGGTACACCTGTCCAACTGCTCGTTAACACTTAATTTCTAAGCAGCCAATCACATGGCGGCAACTCAGTGCATTTAGGCATGTAGACATGGTCAAGAGAATCTCCTGCAGTTCAAACCGAGCATCAGTATGGGGAAGAAAGGTGATTTGAGTGACTTTGAACGTGGCATGATTGTTGGTGCCAGAAGGGCTGGTCTGAGTATTTCAGAAACTGCTAATCTACTGGGATTTTCACGCACAACCATCTCTAGGGTTTACAGAGAATGGTCCGAAAAAAAAAACATCCAGTGAGCGGCAGTTCTGTGGGCGGAAATGCCTTGTTGATGCCAGAGGTCAGAGGAGAATGGCCAGACTGGTTCGAGCTGATAGAAGGGCAACAGTGACTCAAATAACCACCCGTTACAACCAAGGTGGGCAGAAGAGCATCTCTGAACGCACAGTACGTCGAACTTTGAGGCAGATGGGCTACAGCAGCAGAAGACCACATCGGGTGCCACTCCTTTCAGCTAAGAACAGGAAACTGAGACTACAATTTGCACAAGCTCATCGAAATTGGACAATAGAAGATTGGAAAAACGTTGCCTGGTCTGATGAGTCTCGATTTCTGCTGCGACAGTCGGATGGTAGGGTCAGAATTTGGCGTCTACAACATGAAAGCATGGATCCATCCTGCCTTGTATCAACGGTTCAGGCTGGTGGTGGTGGTGTCATGGTGTGGGGAATATTTTCTTGGCACTCTTTGGGCCCCTTGGTACCAATTGAGCATCGTTGCAACGCCACAGCCTACCTGAGTATTGTTGCTGACCATGTCCATCCCTTTATGACCATAATGTACCCAACTTCTGATGGCTACTTTCAGCAGGATAATGCGCCATGTCATAAAGCTGGAATCATCACAGACTGGTTTCTTGAACATAACAATGAGTTCGCTGTACTCAAATGGCCTCCACAGTCACCAGATCTCAATCCAATAGAGCATCTTTGGGATGTGGTGGAACGGGAGATTCGCATCATGGATGTGCAGCCGACAAATCTGCGGCAACTGTGTGATGCCATCATGTCAATATAGACCAAACTCCCTGAGGAATGCTTCCAGCACCTTGTTGAATCTATGCCACGAAGAATTGAGGCAGTTCTGAAGGCAAAAGGGGGTCCAACCCGTTACTAGCATGGGGTACCTAATAAAGTGGCCGGTGAGTGTATATGTATGTATATACACACACACACACACACACACACATATACACACACATACATATCCACATAGAGAGAGAGAGAAAGAGAGAGAGGTTTACTCCTTGACACAGTGGCTGCGGGTTTGACTCCGACCCTCTGCTGCCTGTTGTTCCCCTTCTCTCTCCACTTTCAAGTCTAAGCTGTTTTATAGAAATAAAAGGCCTAAAATGCCCAAAAAATAATCTTTAAAAAAAAGATGAAGGAGAGGTCTCCTACACTCTTGTGATTCCTGTCTAAAGATCTGACCAGTGTGAGGCAAGGAGAGAAGCAGCAGCTTCCTGACAATCCAGAGAGGTTTGACTTGCCCTGCTCTGTCCTGGTATGTGAGGGCTTGAAAATCACAGCATTCAAGGCTGGGGTGCCGAGGTTGGATACAGTACATTCTGGGAAGCGGGTGTGTTAGAGGATTCGAGTGAATATAACCTGGAATATTGGAAAGCTGCTGTTCTCTGATCCTGATACTAACACACACATACACCATCACACACACACACACATTTACACAAATACATTATGACTGCAGATGAACTTAAGGTATTACCAACAAAAGGTCTCTGTGACAGTGGAACAGAGCAGTTAAATATAAAGACGATGATTATATTTATGTATGTATTTAATTTTTCTGGTGCTAACCCAGGAGGCAGCCGGTCAAGAGCAGCACAAGTCTAATCGTCATTTATTGTTTGTTATTTTAATTTATTTTAATTCCAAATCAGTTTGTTTGGTTTAGCTACCAACATACAACCACTGTTATGCACTCTGCAAGGTTTATGTATTTCTTCTTCTTCAGCCATACCATACAACCTCTGCTGTCTGGAGACAAGCTCAGGGCCATGCAGGTGAACATTTCAATTGTGGATTACCTGACCTGCATGCTACACTTTACAGTTCCTTTCCCCCCCTTACTCTGCCCTTGTGAAATGTATCAGTGGACAAAATAAGGAGGAATACAGAGGCCTGGTAGATGACTTTGTTTGGTGGAGCAGACTGAACCTAAGCAAGATGAAGAAGCTTCTGCTTCCTCACTTTCAGTGGCGTATACACAATATACAATAGTGTTCAAAAAGTGCTAACAGCCTACAGTTTAGCCTACCATCCCATATAATGTTCAAAAAAAAGAAAAATTGTTACCCAACACCTGAAAAACTTTAGGTATGTCCTCTTGATTCCCATTCAGCGGTTCCCCTCACCTAAAATATTGCACAGTACCCAATTTTCTGTCTTCTTTCTCTTTCCTACAATTTGTATCTCTGCTCTTGTCCGTCCTCTCTTTGTCTCTGTCTAATCTGTTGTTCTGCTACCCCTCCACCTCTCTCTCTTCATCCTTATGCCCTTAACATCTTCTCTTACCGTCCAGAGCATCAACCTTCTCCAGACCGTAGCATATTCAACATTCCTGCTGGCCCATAAAGATATGGTAAAATATGGAAGCCTGCAGGGACTCAAAGGGCAAATCTACAATCAGAAACAGCAGTTGGGGGTGGGGCGGACGGTTGGTGTATCCGTGGGGGTTTACAGCCAAACATAATGAATGCTGCAAGACAGGGCAACCCTCAGACAACAATCTTTACATTTCTGGTTAAATGGCACACCTGAGCAACAGTGGAAGATTGCACAAGGCAGTTACGGCCTTGCTCCACCTTTTTCACAATTCCATATGCTTTCTCATTTCAAGAGCCAACGTTCACTTCATATTTCACGGCGGTAAGTAGGGAGGGTGTTCAGTGAAGAAGAGGCTTTCCAGGTCAGAGGGGAG
This sequence comes from Percina caprodes, assembly GCA_013375575.1. Lineage (NCBI taxonomy): Eukaryota > Metazoa > Chordata > Actinopteri > Perciformes > Percidae > Percina > Percina caprodes. The sequence continues at coordinate 2,720,048 of JABXJD010000021.1, read as the reverse complement.
GATTCAAAAGCAGTGGCAAATTTGGAGAAAATTATTGTTTTTGTTCCCGTCTTTAGGAAATGCTCAACATTTTGGGAAATGCTTCTTGGCACCTAGGTGACTAATTACACATTATATCTGATTTTTTTCATTTTTGTTTGGTTGACCTTTGTTTGTTGAAAAAACATGAAGTTATAGCTGGGCAATATATTGATATCGGGATATGAGACTAGATTTCGTCTTAGAATTTGGAAATCGTAAGTGTTGTCTTTTCCTGGTTTTACTGGCTGCTTTACAGTAAAGTGATGTCATTTCCTGAGTTACCAGGGTGTTCTAGCTATTCTCTTCTCCTACTTAGTGATTTTATTTACATTACTGAAGATTATTTATCTTAAATCTCATTGGGAAAATATTTTGTTAAAGCACCAACTGTCAACACAATAATATCGCCGCAATTTCGTCATCAACGTATATTGCAAGAATATTGAGATATCTGATTTTCTCCAATTTTGCCTAGCCCTACATCATATTATGTCGAAACCAAGCTTGTTACATTACATTCCAGCTCACGCTCAACCTACATTGTTTGACCCACTATTTTCAACTACTATCACCTGTTGTTTGCCGGTGAAGACACTGCAGATGTCTCTTTAGAATCAAGACTGGAGCCAAAAACTGCATAATCACACAGCTACATCTCCCTTTTCTACAACCTGCTTGCTATATTCAACAGCTTCAAGAACCAGAGGGTCAAATCATGTATAATAAATATGTAACACGGTAGAATATTTATTTACAAGGCGGCGGTGGCTGCCACAGTGCTTCTGGAATCAGTTAATGGGAGCGGCTCAGTGTGTCCCGAGGGAGCACTGAAAACCAAATGAACAAACAGAATGTGCATCAGAGCAGCAAACAGAACGCCTGCTGGTGGCGGAAAATCTGCTGTCAGTCACACACGCACATGTACACAATTATTTGCGCACACACGCACCCTGGAGTTAAGACACAAATACAGCAAGAAATGGACACGCACAGAGTCCGAATAGAGATGAACCAATTACCAGGCGACAGACAATCAGCGTGACAGAGAGAGATAGAGGGGAAAAAAAGGTGGTGAGCCAACTGAAAGAATACATTAAAACACTCAGTGTGCAAGCAGCAGCAGAGAGGGAAATGCAACTGAGAAACCTTTACACTTTCTAGGAAGCCCATGTGGCCAGAGGAAAATCCATTCTGACACAGTGGGTGGATAATGTGGTGAGATGTGTGGAGAGAGCGGGGCAGACTGAGGTGACACTCACTGATATTATTCACGGAGTGACAGAGGAGGAAAAGTCAGTGGAAGACAGACACAAAGAGAGCAGGTCAGATGGATGGATGGGTTAACTAAACATCAATCTTTGACGCCGGAGGCTGCCGATGATCATGATCGTTCCCTAACCTTTCACAAGTGGTTGTTATTGCAAACACAACAAAGATCTTAACGAATGTTACTAAACCTAACCAAACCATAACTATACTGATGTCAGATCAGAAAATGCTTATATGTGTCAATATGAAGGGCAGTTACAAACAACGTAATGTGTTGTTTCATCTAAAGGAGTTGCTTTATCCACTCATTAATTTGCCTTTTAATCTGTTTTCCCTTTACCTACTTGTATGTACACCACCACTCAGCACATACAGACACACGTCTCACTCAAACCCAACACACACTCTTCCAGAGTACCCCTCGAAAATCAAGAGCCATTACACCTGTAAATTACCTCTCTATGTGCCTGACCGCAAACTCATATTAGGCCATTAGCAAAGCCCTGGACACTTAACACACACTGCACAACACACACACTCCACACTGCTCTGACCACTTGAGTGCTGCTGATGGTGATTTTTCCTGTTGATATTACCCTGGGTAAAATGTGTAATGTAAAATATGACATCATGAAATAGCGATTATGACTTGTCATGCTCGGTTACTTAAGGACTTCCTGACAGCGTCATATCAATGATTGTGGCTTTCAGAGCAGACAGGATGTTGTCCCGGTGTAGATGGCAAAGATTTTTGACAATCATGTTTTAAAAAGAGCATGACTTTGTGTGACTGTTGCTTCTGAAGATTAAGGGGAGAAAAAGCAACCAGTTTACAGTCGCATGACACAACAAGGAGCATTGAAAGCATCTCTTGTGAAGGAATTAACAGTGTGAACTGGGCCAGAGAAGAGATTGCAGATTTTGTCACTAAGCTGCTTGGGCACAAAAATGACATCTGCAATCCTCTCACTTCCTCCGACAAATTTGTTGTGTAAGGTTTCCTAGAAATCTCCAATAGAGAGGAGTTTGGAAAATGCACACATTGGACACTTTTATGTACACAACTTTAGGTACTCAATATACAGAGCTGAGGGCCACAGGATGATGCATTAGGTGCATACCGTTCACATGAGCATTATATTCCCACTTTCAACTCCTACAGGAGTCCACTCAAGGTCAAAGAGTCCATCAGGATGTGTGTGTTTGTGAGGGGGTGAAGTTCGACCGAGGGTAAGCTCTGGTGTGAGGACAGTTGCCAATTGTATTTTAGTGAGAAGTCTAAAAATATCCCAAACACACACATACCTTCCCAGGCAAATAAGCTAGGGAACAGAGAATAGAGAGAGGGATTCCCGTGAGGAATCAGTGGAATGTAAACAGGCCACACACACACACACACACACACACACACAGCTTCATCAGAGGCCGTGAGACAACGGCCTCATCTGGATAAAGATGCCCCAGAGAACAGTGGTTTGTTGGGATTGTCCTCTTGGTTTACCCCTTCTGTCCTCGCACGGTCCTGAAAAGAGCCCCATGAGAAGTCACAGGAATGCAGCTGCATGCTGGGAAATCTGTCACCCTTCAGCCTTTTGTTCTATACTAAATGTCCTGTGTACAAAATCGTACAGAAGTATGGGTAAAAAGTATCTCAAGTTAAACCAGGGGTACTAAGATTAATAAAAAAGTCAGACAATATTATTCCTATTATCCCTCACCTCAGTAATACAGCTTGCATGTGGCAAGTGTGGTGGTCAGTGGCATGAATTTTACATGGTGCTTTTATAATGCACGCTAAGTTGCCAAACCCCTGTTGTCTTTAACACTTTCTCAGCCATATTACGCCATTGTTGTTATTAGGCCGATGGCCCACATAACCAGCTGCTCTAGAAATCACTTTCTGGGTCGCTGGGGGATTACTGTATAGCCAACGCCACAGTAGCACACAGTCCTAGGGGCCACAAATGGGTCAAACGCTGCCTTATTTTAAAAGCAGAACAAACACTGAAACACCTAACAGTAACCTTGAACCCTCGTTTCTTTGCGATCAGAAATCCACAAGGAGCCTCTTTGCACTTAATTAGTAGGAGCAAGTCTAGACAAGCAAAAGTAAACAGCCACGAATTTCCTGTGTTTTGACTTCTCTGAGTCTTGTTGTGTGGCTAGCCTTTCCCCTTAGCTTTGCGGATTTAGCATTTAGCCTTCCTTTTGCATGTAGCTAAGACATCTATTGTTCTGCTGACAGGCCACTAATAAACATTTGGTTGCACCCTATGTTCCTGTGGCTAGCCACAACTTCTGCAAATACAGGCCCCTCGGAGTTCAACGCCTTTGAAAATGGGGATTCCCATTGTTTAAAGTCAGGAGATTCTTTTTATAGCAGGGACAAAAAAACTGTGTTCATTTCAGCTTTCAAGTCCTTTTACAGTGTGTTTTGTTTAGAAAAAATTGGCTGTGAAGACGCTTTTGTGTTGAAAAAAAATACATATTGGAAGTATAAAAGCCACAAAAGATCACACTATTTTTCTGATAGCAAGCAGGAAAAGTAGAATAGAAGTAAATGTAAAGAAAGAAATATGTCAGGACTGACAAACTTTCTATGACTATAAGGTTCATGCCGGAATTCCTAATAACCTTTCTTGACTGTTGCGTACAAAATATTGCTTAGCTTCAAAAGCACCTCCCCCATTTATCCAATAACTTCATTAATTTAAAGGAGCGAAAAGAGACAGCCAACATGATAGAACAACACACTTTAGAGCCGTTTCAATTTAAGACCCATCAAGGTAAAGAAAGTTGTGACAGATGTTGGAGTTAGTCCAGACAGCTCCCCCTTCGTCCTCTAAGATTTGTACAGGAAATGAAAAAGATCAAGTAGAAGAAGAGATTAATTGACTGCTGAATCACAACAAGCTGTTGGGAGACTCAATTTAGCTCCCTGAGGAAAACCTTTGGGAGGCTAAAAAAACTCTTGGAATAGAAAGTTATTGACCTGAGATCTCTAGCTGATGTTTGACAGACGTACTACAGTCCTAACTGAACTCACTTCTTATTCCCCTCAGAGTCTAGTCCTATGAATAATTGATCAACACGTCGAGCAGATGATCCATATTATGATTCAATAATGAGTTCCATAGCCTGACCCTGGGATTTGTTGAGCGGAGCATTACATTTTGTAAAATTTGGAGCCACCGCAAGGACAGGGTGTGTGAAAAGGTGTCATATGTGACATATGTTACAACCTGGAATCAAACCCGCAACACACATGGTGTTTATTAGTTCACTGGCCCATAAAGAGGAGCTGCTGACAGTGCAGCCAGGATTATAGTCTTTCTGTATTTGAATGCAGCTTCATGGTACTAAAATGACAGGAGGATCAATTTTGTCTGTCCATCCAGTTTTTTCACAAATAACTAGTGCTTAAACAGCAAGTCCACTGAAAGAAAACCCTCCCAATGACACTTTCTGTCAGTTGGTGTTTGCAGGTGATCATGCCATACTAAGTCCTACTCAGTATATCATATAGTTACATGTAGAGCTGAAATTATTGGTCGATTAGTCAATTAACAGAGGTTCAACTGGCAACAATTTTCACAGCTTAATAGTCTATTAGAATGTATGTCTATTCTTAAGCAAAAATGCCAAATGTGTGACTCTGGTTCCAGCTTCTCAAATGGAGATTTGTGCTGGTAGCCATTGTCTTCTATGTTAGCAGATTGAATGTTGGACTGTTGGTCAAACAAGACAAGAATCCTGAAGTCATCACCTTGAAACCTCGGAAAACATTATGGGAATTTTTTTGCTATTTCCTGACCGTTAATAGAACAAACAAGTAGTCGTTTGATTGAGAAAAATAACAGAAAACATTTTCTTTTGTTTTTGCAGCCCTAGTAACATGATGCTTGTTGGGGTGCATGCCAGCCAAATCAATATACTACTTTTTAAGTCATATTAAAATTGCCAAATATGTATACAAACGTTTGTTGAACACTCCTCAAATGCGATGATTTCGCTTTTCGATGCTTAATATCATTATGCATTCACTGTCATTATGTTTGACCCTACGTACACTTAATTATTAATCAAAAAAGCAGATGAATAAATAATTAAGTTAGTAGTAGCCCCACAAACATCCATTAGTTTGTCCATCCAAAACAGATTTATCCTATCATGTGAGAGAGTGAGTGTGTAACGACGTATCTGTGCCAGAGTCTGTGTGTTGTATGACAAACACCCAGGGATCAAGAAAAGCTTGTTAATATCCCTTCCGATGTTCGGAGGTCGGATATCCTCCCCAGGTCATGTTATCGCTTGGCAGGCTGTGTCGCACCAAAGCAGCGTGTCCCAATAATAAGCTGTAAAAATGACAATGCATAACGGTGCCCTCAGAGACACTCAAGGATGCCTTGCTGGATTTAAAACAGCTTTAAAGTGTGGCGTAAGAGCGCATGAGAGATGACACACAAAAGTAAACACAGATACATTACATATTGATTATCCCCGATCCCCTCTTTGTACATCACTGGAGTGTGTCTGTGGTGTGTGTTTGGTCTTATGACAAGTTAATGCAACATCTAACATGCTGCAAATGTCACTGAGATAGTATAGAGCAGAAGGGATGGTTGTGAGGGTAAGAAGTCACATCTACTTTAGCGATAAAATAATCCTATAATAACTCTATTGTAACCATGTAGTAGTCCTTTAGTTACTTTAGGCTAGAAACCCTTCATCTTCATACGCTTTCACTACATTATTTGTCACTTACATGCTGCAGTTTAAGGGAACAATATCTGGTAGGTTTATGTAAAGGGAGTAATCTATGTCAACCTTCTTTGGAGAGCTCGGCTAAAAAATGGCTCTTATCCTATTCATTGAGAGAGAGAAACAGATTTTGAATTTACTAAAGAAGTGTTGTTGCATTCACTGGTGTGATATGACTCGATGGCCAGTGTAAGCGTTTGCAGGTAGACTGTGACTAAAGCAGTGCCAGCTGCTGTGAATGCCACAGTATGAACACACAGTCTCACTCACTCTTTCACACACCCAGGGAAAGTTGTGTGTGTGTGTGTGTGGGGGGGGGGGTCCTCATGCTCATTTGTTGTAATTCTCCCATAATCCTTTACTCTGCAAAATGACACAGCTGCCAGACACATCCTCTTTGCTGGCGCCTCACACCTCCACTCCTTTCCTCTTTTTCTCACACACACACACACACACACACACACACACACACACACACACACACACACACACACACACACACACACACACACACACACACACACACACACACACACACCTCTAAAAACAACATCCATCCCGATGGCGCATCATGATAATTCATGCAATAGTAATAATAAATGAGACAGTCTATTAAAAGGATTTAATTGAATACAGTGTACAAACGCACACATTAATCACCATGACGACTCAATAATTGAAAACAAACTCCATTCATGATGTGTGATTTGTCATCTACTAATTGTGACAGAATAAAAATAACTGTTTGTTTGGACTGGAGTAGGAAGATGAAATAGCGTGGTTGCTTCCTGTTTGCGAGGACAAAACATTGAACTGTTTATGCAAAGGTTTTATTGAATATTCACAAGCAGACAAACTTTGCTTCCTAATCCCCAAACTGTTTGGTATTAGACTTGTTTGTATAAACCTCCTCACTCAGAGAAAAGATCTGTACCTATTGGTACAGGCTTCTCCAGGTACAACATAAGGGGGAGGATACTGAGGAAAAGAGTGCATGAAATCAGAATACAGAGCGCCCACATGCCTAGCTGGTACTTTGGTGATGCCAGACTGTCCATCCATCCCCAAGAAACCCTGTAACCCAGGGCGACAGAGCCTTGATGATGCACAGACAGAACAGAACTCAGTGGTTCTACATTTGCCTGTTGCCAAGAGGCTGATAATAAAAACCTTTTAGATGTACACGCTCACACATACAGACAGGCACTCACAGGCACAAAAACACATATTCACGGTGGTACATGCATACTGTCATACCTGCACACAATCAAAAATGAAAAGAATGACAGACAATGTCAAACGCAAGCCTGTATGCCTTTGTATTCATACAAAGACAAACCTCTGTGCTATTATCCAAGCGATTGAGTTACTGAGACAGTCAATATGCTACCTCTCATTGAAAAAAGATAAATCAATGCTGCTACACTATCCATGCAATTCATCACCAGCTAACAATTCAGAAAGACTGCTGAGGACCAATCGACAAACAAAAGCCAAAAGACAGAGCATGAAGTGTAACATAGTAGACACACTTCTGTCACCGTGTTGAGGCATGTGATGTCCAAATCAATTTAGGAACATCATCCTAATATTTGTGGTAGAGCTTCACAAAAGAAGAAACAGGTTGTGTGTTTCAGGCAGCGTGCAATACTGACTTGGATTCAACAGCACTGTGATCTGCTTCCGTGCAAATCATCGTTGATTGAATCTGTGCATGCTCGGCTGACAATGTCAAATTCATGAAGTGCAAGCGGACTAACTCTCATCCAACAGATGAGTGGGATATATGCTAACTTACAACCATCAGTGGATGCAAGGTGACAGCGCAAAAAACAAGTGCTAAAAAAGCTCAGAGCGAACAGGCAGTGCAGACATCAGAGCAAATGGGATGTGAAGTTTCTGGAACAGTGATGTTATTGTTGGGAGAGCTCCACAGGGGGCTTTAGGTTACAATCCGAAAAAATACAAAAAAAACGCACAGTACTCATCTGCACAAAATTGCCAGCTATTGTGTTGCTCGTTTCGGTGGTTGAAAATCCCACTTTCTCCAGAACTTTCCCAGCATGTATCTGCAGAGGCAAAACAGTCTGTCTGATCGTACAGTTTGTGTTACTTAAGCTAGCTATTATAGGATAAAGTCTGTGAGTATCATGTGTGTAACAAGCAATGCAGAGTCATTAGCAGTGTTGCTTTCGGTGTACAGCATGCTTAATGAGAGGGCACGGCCACGCTGTCTGAGTGATTAGTTACTGTGAAGGCTGAAGGCCAACACTGATCTGGGCAGGGGGTTTTTACACTCGTATTTTTGGAGGGAAATGGGGAAGGTCTGTTAGTGTGTGAAAAACTGAGATAGACGGCAGAAGCACAAACATCCCAGATATATTTTAAATCACGTCATCTAACTTTTGAGTTTATGTACAAACCCCCTTTAAATTTAAATTTAAATTGCTAAAAGGCAACATTTACTGGAAGTCAAAAGCAATGAGAGCTGAAAACTAACCCGCAGATACAGAGCCAGAGAGCTGTGTTCAAAAGCCAAACCCTACTAGCTTTGTTTTTTTATGAAGCATTGTTTGGCTGAGAGGAGCCTAAAAATAACCTTCATAGCATGGTTGAAGAGAAGCTAATCCCCCAGCCTCATTTGTTGCTCTGAGTCAGGCTTTTAATTTACCGCTTTACGACCGGGTGTGTGTTTATTGCCACAAGTCTGTGCATATGTGTGTGTGCTTCATTACAAAGAAAGGCAAAGGCGCTTGGGTGGGGAGGGGAGAAGGGAAAACTGACAAATAATATACAGTGAGAGCTGCTGTGGAATTCCCACAGCCTGCGTCTCTCCTGCCTCAGCACTGCAGCAGCTAGTTTTTATCAAACACGACACAAGGGGACCGCATAGGTTCATTACATCATTTTTTATTGCTCCTGACAATCTGAGTGAGAACAATTCTTTGAACATTCATTAAAATCTGAGCAAAAATGCAACATCAAAGCACAAAGTAAAAAGAGAAACACCTACAAACAGCTTATATTAACAACAAAATCAACTAGGATCATCTCCAGTATACCTTTAAGTGTAGGTAGTATGACTGAATTGGGATGATTTGATGCTTTTCTTTGTCATATACTGTATGATATGTAAACTTAACAACAGCATTAGCAGGTGAACAGTAAACAAGACAAAGGTCTACAATCACAGCAATGCTTTAAGCTAAATGCATACATCAGTGTGCTAACATGCTCACAATGACGATGCTAGCATTGCTGATGTCTGCCATGCTCACCATCTTAGTTAAGCATGTTAGCGCGCAAACATTTTCTAATTAAGACTAAACACAAAGAACAGCTGATGGAAATTAGTTTTTTTCCATGTATTTAGTCATAAACCAAAGTATTGGACAAATGGACATTTTTCCCACTGGATGAAAAGTCAGGAGAGGTTTTTACAATTCATCCTCAGGAGGACATCACTGTTTTTGTAGGCCAATTTATCCAAATGTTCTCAAGAGATTTCCCAAAAAGGAGGCCCCGTTCGATTGGAAAATCTTACATCTGAGTGCTAATAATGTTATGTCTGTTATGTCTAGGGAATCAGCATCAAGTAGGGCTGATTACAACTTGGTCAGTCACTGCCTAGTCTGTCAGAGAGTTGCCATTGGCTCATTTTCCCATATTCCTCCTCTCAGTTTCTTTCCCTATCCTCCGCTTCTTTCTTACATTCCCCTGGATACATTTCTTAATGATCATATCCAAACATCCACCTAAAGTAGAGCCTTTGTTCAGTTCAGCTGTTATCGACTCACATTCTCTAAGGATGGCTTCATGTTTGAATCTCTGCGTTACGTCTCCCCTACGAACAAAGAATGTTTGCAGTTATAAAAGAAAGTGTCCTGGAGAGTTAAAGCCCTGCATTACACATTAGTCATCTATCCCATGGTTGAGTCTCAACTGTCAAGTTGAAAAGAATACACTGGAAAGCACTTTTCTTACTTTACTACACAGGGTTCCACTTTTTTCTCATCTCCCTTGCCGTTTCCTCTCTTTCCCTGCTCCTCTTTTCATCTTCACCCCTTCCTTTTAATCCTCCATTTTCTTTAACTTTCCACCCATCATTTCCCCTCCTCAGCGCCTCAGTATTCATAGAAAGCTCAGGGGCCTGGCTCTGGTTCAAAACCTTTTTATGTCGCTGTTCACTGCAGCTCAGCAGAGCACCCTGCTGTGGTGGGTCTCTCTCATTTTTTAAGCTCACATAGCTTTCTTTTAAAAACGGTCCATCCCTCTCTCCCTCTCTGGCCCTGGGATCACTTCCTTTGCCAAAAGCTGGAAGGTAAACAACTTTCATCTCCCCCTCCCTCTTTTACTTCCTTTTGGTCAAAACTCACACTCCTATCTGAAGAAAAGGTGCAGCTTTTCCTATTGCACCTTAAGCGTTTAAGCTTTGTAGGCATTTGTCAAAAGTGCTAATCTCTAGGCTCAGTGTGTACTCTTCTCAACCTCACCAGGCTGTGTAGTAGAAGAAGAAAAAAAAAATGTGTGAATTCAGAGTGAATGTGACAAACCCTCTAACTTCTCATGAGGGAATCTAACATCAGGAAAGGCCCCTAACTTATCTCAACAATCAATTCTTTGTTCTTCCACTTGGCTCAAACATCTTTTTCCCAATTCTATTTACTCACGCATTCAGAACTCTCTGTGTTTGTATCTCTCTTTTCTTCTTCCTTACTTTACGTTTTGACAGTGCCATTGTCTGCTCCTGGATAGTGAAGCATATTTACCAGCAGCCAGCATAGGCAAACAACCAGCCTACTCAAAAAGTTCAGCAGCGGCAGAGATGGAGAAAGGGAGGAGGGTGGAGCGGTAGGAAACAGAGTCAATTCCCTGGATGACTTTGTGATATCAATTAGCAATCCTCTCAGTTTAGAGAAAACACAACATGTGTAAACAGCCCTAATGGCTTTAATTGCATCCTTCTCAAGCTTTCTTACAATTCTCATGTTGCAAATTGTTGTATTTAGACTCACACACACATGCACGCTGTCTGCCTGTCTTGCTTTCTCTTGCACACACACACACAATTCTCTGGTGACATAATGCCCTATAGTCCATTAACAAATACTGTCCCTGCAGTAAACAGTCATTTGCAATCAGCCTAAAGTCTAATCTCTGGAGATAATGGATACAACTAGATGCTCAATTTCTCTGTATAAGCCAGATAGCTTCAAACAAAGATGCACTCTAAACCCAGACAGAAATCTAAAAAGATTACTTCCTTTATTGCTAATGTTAAAGTGTGGGCAGAGAGATCACTGAAAAGACATAGACATAGTTGTTGGCAGACTCACTGGTTTGTTATTGAAGGAAAGTTCAACAAAATGACAAATTGCAGGGCTCCAGATTGCGGACAAATGGCTGCATTTTGCGACCACATTTTGGAGACAGTGCCAGTGTCTTTTTAAATACTCGCACATGTCAGCAGAGAGGAGACCGCTTCTTTAAAAAGAAAAATACATAGGCTGCTAAATATATAACTATTAAACTATACTACTATAGTGCTTGTGTGAGTGTCCTAGGCTCCTCCCTCTCTGGCTTCCTCATCACTCAATCTTTCCCACGCTGGTGTTAGATACAGTAGTTAGACATTCTCCTTTCCATGGAAGTCTTATCACCTTAGCTGTAATTCCTATTTCAGTGTAAAAACCAACAACAATTATACTGTTGTTTTATTCCTGAATGTGCCTTTCTTAAGCACCATTCTATTACAATGTACAAAACACATGTTTGTAAAACAGCAAGGTATCGACATTGGCCAAATGAAAATTCTACACATTGGTACTGGCTCAGAAATTTGCAATCGATGTATCCAAGTCTTTTGTATTAGCTCTGTGAACGTATTGTCCTGTTAGCTAATGAGCTTGCTAACTGACAGCAAGCAGTTAACAGTACTGGCCAGTAAACAGACTAGTACAAAGAAAAAACAAGCTCGGGAAGCTACTGTGACTAGCACTAGCAGGTTTCTCTAGCTAATGTATTAGCAGCTAACTCGCTAGCTACAGAAGTTCCCCAACAATCCACTAGTATCTACATCACGCCTCTAGAAGCCCATATTTTACAGTTTCTCTTTCTGGTGCAATTAGTCAAGTAACAGATTAATCAATCAATTGTTCCTCTGTATATTTTTGAGTTTAAAATAATGTAATGAAAAATAATTATTAATTGCAGGCTAAGAATAGAATAAAATAAATCTTTGTTGTCCACCAAGGTGGACATTTTTCTTTGGCTTACCAGACATACAAGACAGATAAAAATACAGGCATCATCTCAGACATAGTAAGTATAAAATGTAAGAATAAAAATGTAAGAAAGAAAAGTAAGAATAAATATGCTTAAATTAATTATAATAGCAGCTCAGTTTGTTTGTTTGGTTTGGTTGAGGATACTGATGGCATTTTTTTATTTATTTTTGTGAGAATGGAATATAACATAGAAATACTTGATCTCATGCAATATCAGAGTAAGTTTGATTCTGGCCCCTAGGCTTTGTGCATCGTCCCTTCCCTCACTCACTTCTCTAAACTCTAACCAACCAAAAGAAGACTAAACTAAACTTAAACACCAATATTTGACTCTGGAGAGCTCTCTTCCACTGCCACACCTTTTGAGCTTTTCTTTTCTCACCTGTCTGTTGTTCACCTTTCTTCACCACCATTATTATACTGATGAATGCAAAATCCTTGGGGAAAACAGCATAAAAAGGCTTGCTGGTGTACTTTTTGCCTTGTACTATTGCATTTTATCAGAACGTACACATAGCAGAGCATGTACCCCAGCATGTTTGTCTAACAGCTTATATTAATACGCTGGTGCCTGTTAAGATAACAGGGGCATTTCCTATTACGAGCAGAGAAAAGGGAAGAGGGAGGTACGCTTTAATTGTAAGCAGGACAGACAGACTGTCTTGGTGTGTGTGTGTGTTGTGATATTAAACAATCCCAACCAGCAGAAGTATGTCTGAAAAACTGCTCACACTGAAAGGTCAGGCGCCTCATTGGCATGCCTCAGCCTCCTTCCTAAATCTTCTCTAGCCTTCCTCCTTAACCTCTCCTCAGATACGTGCAAATACGTGTGATCAATGCCATTGGTGAGGCTGCAGAAAAAGACAGTAGAAAGAAATGAAGTAAGAAAGAGAAGAGCTGGTAAGACAGTGTGAGGGGAAAGGGTGGAGAAGGGATGGGTGATAAATAAAGAGGACTGGAAAGAAGACAAATAGAGGAGGAATATGATTAAGTGACAGACGGTTAGAGAGGAGGAGGACTGGAATGTTAGGCAAGATGAAGATGGGCTGACATGTGGAGAAAGAAGAAACGGATGTGCGAGGAGTTTGAATAAAAAATAAGGAGAGATTATGGGATAAACCAAGAAACCGGGCCAAAGGAACAAAGAAAGTGGGGAAAAAGTGGGAAAATCTCCCTTGCCCAGTGACCACAGATGTAAATTAGCTGTATAGCTAACTTTGATACAGGGCTTGAACTGTGCATGGTCCCAGACACATAAACTAAAGTAAATGACAGACGCTGATAGAGATAGATAGTAAAATGGTGTCAGCCAGCCTGAGGTCCTTGGTGATGGATGTAAGCCAATCCATGGTCGTCCCATCCTTCATCTGCACATAGCAAGCAACCACCCTGTAACGCACAAAACCTCCCTACACTATCCCTCGATACGTGTATGTGCCTAACCGCTCTGTCCAATTTATATGGAACAGCATTTACACATAAACAACACGGAACACACGCTTCACTGTATGCATGTTTGACAAATGCTAAACACACACAAAGATGTAAGACAACCAACCCAACAATTATCTCTTTGTCTTTTCATGGCGTCCCCAATGACCCTCATTCAGCTCCAGTTATAAACTATCCACAAACAGATATTCTATTTCTCTCCAAACACATGTCTAACACCTGACCCCATAAACACATGATGACCATATCAACATTGATATAACACTGACTTACTGTATTGTGCTTTTCTCACATTACAAAAACTAAAATGTGCAGCAAGAGATTAGCTTTCGCTTGCTGTCTCCACAAATTTGTTTCTGACGGCAAAGATGCCTGGAGAGGAAAACAAAGACGGAGACGCAGACAAGGACAAAGGCTTGCTCGTATATGCAGAAAGCCACACCAGGTGAGTCCAACAGAAAGGTAGACGGAAAAAAAGATCTTACACAGATAAACTGATATTTTTCTCAAAAAGACAAAACACGAGAGGGCTGCACACAATACAAATAGGCCTCAGTACATGCGTGTGTTTACAGTATGTGTGTGCTTGCTTCATGTGCGTGTGCGTATGTGTGTGCCCTCCCTGCAGTGCTTTAGCCAGCAGAGTGTGAGATGAGGATGAGGAACACTCTGGCATCCCACCCCTGCAGAGAGAGAGAGAGTGTGTGTGTGTGTGTGTGTGTGTGTGTGTGGGTCTGCTGCATCAGCAGCGCTTTACACCAAGGAGAAGGGACAGTCTATACACACCCTGTTAACTCACCCGTGTCTACTGTCCATCACCTCATCTCACCCCCTCCACGCTCTCTGCTGCTGATCATTTGGCTGTCATAAGTTCACAGCTCCTTCATACATGACAGCTGCAAACCACATTTATGACACTTAAAAAAGGTGTTACAAGTTGCATGTGTGTCACTTATCAAAAATGAAACCGCACTTCCGATGAAGCTTCTGTTACAGAAAGGATGTTGCTACTTGCCCCTCCCAGTCCTTGGCAACACTCCATTTCTAGGCACTCCAACACCAGAGTCTGACATGGACCTGGAATCAGCAAAACTTATGTGCACACTTTCTTGCTGGGAGTCAGACGATAATATCAACACCACTCTGTACAGAAAATATGAAACTACAGCCTGAAGCCAGTTAGCCTAGCTTAGCGTATAGAGATGCTGCATGGATTTCATTACCTCGTAGAATTTTGCTTCCTTTTGTTGCCTCATCTGGACAGAGCCAGGCTAGCTGTTTCATCCTGCTTCCAGCCTTTGTGCTAAGCTAAGCTAACTGTCTCCTGGCTGTAGCTTCATATTTAGAATACAATCATGAGAGTGTTACCAATCCTCTCATCAAGCTCCATCATCATGACAACAGATCAAACTCTAAATAGAGATTAAATCTTTTCCAGTGTGCTAGAATGCAAGTCATCTCAAATTACTCAACCCTCTGTCAGTCTCTCTCTCTCTTTGTAGATCTTAACATCAGGTGAATACATAACAACTTGTGTTATGCACAATCCAGGGAAGAGGGACTCTGATTTCCCATTAGAGCTTCCCTGAGGAAATCTCAGGTAATCACATCCACAGTGTTTACTTGCCTTAAACATGCCACACTTTCATTCTCTCTCTCTCTCTCTCTCTCTTAGAACAGAGGTGAGGTCTGTCTCTGTGCTGTAGCAGAGAGAGTCCGTACACAACACAAACTGCAGAATAGTCAAAAACCCTCTTATCCCTGAGAAAATTTCTAAGGGCCACATTGATTTGATGACAGTTTGTGTGTATACTGTATGTTTGCAAGAGGTAAACAATTGTTTAACACGTGTGGTAAGTGGAAACTGATGTGTAGGCAAGTGTGCTTGAAGTTGTGTCCAAGTTGTGTGTCCAAATAGAAGGGCTCAAATATTTGTGTGAATAACCTGTGGGTGCACAGGTGTTGTATGTCCATGTCTGTCTGTGTGTGTTTTGGCTGGTAAGTGTTTCCGGGCAGGCTCAGGCAAAAATTGTAGGTCAGTCTGGCGTTAAAAATATGAGACGTGTTGCTCGCAAAGACACACACACACACACACACACACACACACACACACACACACACACACACACACACACACACACACACACACACACACACACACACACACACACACACACACACACACACACACACACACACACACACACACACACACACACACAGATTCTTGAGCTTGGTATGCTTACATAATGAGGCCACCTGTTTCTTGTCTCAAAGGTGCTGTCTCTTGCCATTAGCAGTGAAACATGTTTAAATAAACACACCCATAAGGTTGACATTAAAATAATAAATAAATCCTTTGTAATAAATCCACCTTTTGTTAAAAGATTCCTAATGGTTCAAAGATGTGATATTCCATTAATTAAGTCTTGTTATATTTAAAAATGTATCTGAGCAGAACATTGGGTGGTTTCCCTACTTTGAATAAGCATTTCCTGATCTTGCTGAGTTGTGAGCAAATGTGTCATCTATCTTTCTGTAGCTGGTTTTACTGTGAGAATTTGCATTTCTGAGTCACTGGACTTTAAAGGCTGGATCTAAAAGATGCTAAATCACACAAATGATGATGAGCAAACCCTTAAATCATATACATAAATATTCACCACAGACTTGTTACACTGCAGCTTGGTGAAGCCTTAATTTAAATTAAAATTAATTACATAATTAAAAGCACTCTTAATATACTGTACAATATTGACTTTTCTGCAGGGGTGGGAATGCACATAACCCTTGTCAGTTCATCCCATCAAGCTTCATAGAATCTAATGTTGGAAAATACAAAATTCATATTAGCCTGCACAGGAACACAAATGGGTTCTCCCTTGACAGGTAGCAGCTAACAGTGGCATCCCGCAATCACAGCTTGTTGACTGCTGAATGCCCTGTTAAGCGCCTCTTAAGCATTTCCTCTTCCTTAGCCAACCCCCATGCAAGTTAAAAACCCACACCTTCCTAAAGTTACGAGTATTTTTCAGCTGAGCAATGCAAAAACAAAGCAGAGGCCAACTTGTCCATGAAAGTCTTACATATTAATATGTAATATGCAAACTACTTCAGTGATGTTATGGGGGATATTGAGAACACAGCAAACACCATAAAAACATAGAAATTCAATTCTGTAAAAATCCCTTCCTGTACAGCACAGCAGGAACTCCATTTGAAAGGGAAAACAATAACGTTCAGCTCCTCTGTTTTGCTCCAATCCAGATCAATAAAGAAAAAAAAAGGCTCTTTCTGACAACAGAACACAGAAAACAGTATTTTCCATTTTTATAATAGTATCCTGCTCAATCTGAAGCAAACTTGACATGTAATAAACAGTCTTTGGTAGTCACAGCGACAGGCACTTTCTCCAGACTCAATCCTTGGCGTAAATTTCCCAAGGTGTGTGTCTCACAGATGGACAAGGGTGTCAAACAGGGCATGCAGGGTAATTGCAAAACCTGAGGTGCAGAGTCAAACACTCTACTGTTTGCCTACCAATGATGGGGATGGGGCTCTTGCTTGTTAAAGCCTAAGTGAGTGTGAAATGCATGTAGTCTGCCTAAAGACATCTTGACAGCCTATGAT
This sequence comes from Percina caprodes, assembly GCA_013375575.1. Classification (NCBI taxonomy): domain Eukaryota; kingdom Metazoa; phylum Chordata; class Actinopteri; order Perciformes; family Percidae; genus Percina; species Percina caprodes. The sequence goes on along the minus strand of JABXJD010000021.1, from coordinate 2,702,628 downwards.
GAAACTTTCACAGCAGTCAGACACAGTGCGAATATTAGACGTTATCCCTTTAGCAGCACAACCTTCATGCCCAGTGTAGCAGCACCTCTGTGTTCTCTATCAGTCTATACACATTTTGATTGGTTATAATGAGCACAGAATAACAGACAGCGGTTCAGTCCCTCCTGAATAGGATCAAGAATTGAGTCCAATTTAAATAGTTTTACTCTAAAATACTTCTTTCTACCAGCACCTCTAAAACTCAGAAATTAACACTTTATATCTATTATGTTTAATCCTAGTTGTGGTTTTACCGGGGGTTAATTGCTGGACTGTTTATTGGCCAGAAGCAGTGACTTCCTGGAGTCTCTGCCGGTTGCTTGGCAAACAAAAAACACCATTTGTCATTTTTACACTTGGGGTTAATTAGAGCGAGTTAAAGGTGCTGAAAGGCAGATTCTCAATACCTTTGATAAGGCCCGGCAAGCTGTTTCCCCGGTGTCCAGTCTTTATGCTAAGCTAAGCTAAGTGGCTGCTGGCTCCAGCTTTCCATTGAACAGAAATAGTCTTTTTAATTAGACTTTCTCACTAACTCTTCACTTCGTGGGAGCGGTAAATCACAAATTGTTGAACTGTTCCTTTTACAAAATAATGTGTCTGCTTGATGATGAGGCAGACGCTGGACCTATCTGGTAAAATGTAACATTAATAAACAAAATAAGAAACAAAACATGCAAATGGGACCAACTAAATTATGAGTTTAGCTGTAATAAAACACAATACAAACACTTAAGCAGCGTTTTCATAGCTGGCTCAGTGTGGAGGAGGCTAGACCCTCCTATGGATGGGAAAATGTTTGGACAGCTCGAGTGTGATCCTTTCAATTAAGGGATGTGTGAACGAAAGGCTACCCATATCAACCCGAAACAAACTCTCCTTGGACTTGGTGCAGTTTGCCGTAAAGTCCTCAGAGAACGTTCTCGGCCCTTTTGCTCCCCACTCATTTCCCTTCTTACGTGCAACAGCTGCACATACCCAGCCTTGTCTCCATCCAGATACCAACATTAACAGCATGCTTTGAATATTCGGAAGTTAAAACTGCCACAAAGCATTTGCCCTGCTGTCCTCTTACATTTGCCGCCACACAGTCAATCGCTTATAGAGCGACACAGATTTAGTTATACACAGACATGCAGTTCTGTCTCTTTGACATGTGTGTGCTGCTCTGCAAATGCCTGGAAGCTACTTCCTTATAAACACAATGCAATGACACGAAAAGAAGGAAGGGTGAGCATTTTGGCATGTCTTTTTAGCATCATTTTAATTAATTTGCTTCCATGCTGGTCTGGAAAGAGGGGTATTTCAAAAACTCGATACTCATTTTAGGCACAGTTACAGATTCAGGATTTAAAGCTCAACTGCTGCAAGTTTTAGCAAAGCAGTGGGTATTTATTCACCATGCTCCCATTAAATAATGTCAGAGCTATGCCAGTTTTTATTAATGGTTAGCCTAAAACATGAGGAAGTGCAGCAAAAGCAACGGGAAGCTAAAACAAAGTACAACTTGTGTTTACTGAGGCAAATGTTAACTTCTTTGAAAGCCAGTCTGTGGCAGTGTAGATGGCCTGCCAACAGCTCTTATTCAACAACTGAACACATCAACACAGACTGAGGGAGGGGGTTTCTATTGGTGGCATTTGGCTGTGTGTGTGTGTTTGTGTGTGAGTGAGTGTGTTTGTGTGTGAGTGAGTGAGTGAGTGTGTGAGTGAACTTAGTTACCTTCCATCACTGCAATATGCTCCACAGGGAGTTTCTGGCCATGGTGGGCTCAGAGAAGGCCCGAGCTACCAACATAAACTGTGAGGTGACATCGACGGTGAAACATGACAAATCTGAACCCGTAGTGGATATCACTTATCGTAAGTATTACCTGACCGCATTTAAATGTGTGGGAGAAGATCTTTAACAGTGAGACTGTATGAGGGAGTGTGATTGTGGCTGGAGATTTGCATTTGCAGTTCTGATTCCTGGCATTGTTTCAATCCACTGAAGAGATGTAGAGTCATAAAACTCATCAAGTCATACCTTTCTTTTTGAACTGGTGTTAAGTTTTTAAAGCTCAATTTCACTACATATTTTTGTACTGTACATTTGTACATAGTATATATGGCTAAGTAATTAGCAAAGATGATTTTGAATTTGGCATCTGTAAAGCCTCAAGCACATGGCATTAAAGAAAATATTTAACACTGACACACGTGGGGTGTTTTGGCTAAGAGAGACATAGAGTCAAAGACAGATGGACAACAGCAGAGTTACAGTAAAAAACTAATGGCATCTAATACATCTGAACACTTAAATTACATTTTGACATATTAATGTCCTTATATTTGCTATTAAAAAAAAATAATTTCTTTATTTTCTTTAAATTGAACTATCTTAAGGGAGCATAAAGAGGCTACAGACCCCTTTTTAGGGTTTATCCACCTAAGAAGTTTCCTTGAGCCAGTGCTTGAAGACACCATTTTGACTTGTTTTAATTATTAATTACGTTACTAGGTCCAGATTTGAAAGGTATGGAATTGATCAGTGTTGGTGAGCAGAGGACAGTGTGTGTGCCTCTGCTTCACCAAGCATCACATTTATGCACATACAGTATGTGTGTTCGCTCATGTGAGCACGCCAGCTCTACGCTATAAGGAGTGAGAGGCCATGTACTTGTCAGTGAGGTTATCCAGCCAAAGGGCTCAGCAACATCCACACACATGACCATCCATACAGAGTGTGTGTGTGTGTGTGTGTGTGTGTGTGTGTGTGTGTGTGTGTGTGTGTGTGTGTGTGTGTGTGTGTGTCTAAAACCAGTCAACCTGTCACCATGGGGGAAGTTGATTTGCATCTAAAAACAAGTACAGACATATCTTGATGTCATGAAGATTGAATAGGCCTAGTTTTCCACAAATGTTCTGCTGTCACATACTGTCACAAACAAGGAGCCAAACAAGAAGGAGACAATAAAAGACATTTTATCTCATTACCCCTGATATAAGTCAATTAATATCAAGGTAATATTAAGATTTGTGCTCATGGAAATGTTAAAATAGCACCAAGGTTATATAAGGTATATTTCATTAAAAAAATGTTTAACTTCATGCAGCAACCAAGGACATTGGAAAATAGACATGATGCTACAGACTACTGCTAATGTTGACCAAATGAAGAACGGAGAGAGAGAGTGAGACAGCTGTTCCCAAAATATTCAAGTAATACGCAGCATCAATATTCCCAGCACTGTTTAGTATGAAGGAAATATTTTGGTGTAGGGCAACAAGTCTCTGTTCCAGCTTCGCTGTCACCGCCACTCACATTTGGTTTCACTGCGAGTAATGAGTCTGCCGCAGTCACAACTACAACACACTCTCTGTTTAGTTTCCCAATGAGTCCTACACACACACACACACACACATTCTCAACCCAGCTGCAGCAGCGATGTAAAAAATAAACAACCACAAGAACACAACACAACTTTTACACGGAGGTGTGGAGCTATGAAACAAGCGCTTACCAGAGAAAGAGGACTATCTGCATTCAGCGGCTGGTTGAACAGAAAAGTGTCTGGATTTGTTTAGTGCGCGTGTATCCTTCGTCTAAAGCTTCCGGTGCTGCAGATGAGAGTAAAGTAGTCTGAGGAGGATACACACAGACAGCTATACAACTCGTTCTTCAGCCTGCGCGCATTTCTGGACGTGAGAGACGCGGAGCTGCTCATTTCAGTCTGCTCAGCTCTGAGCTCTGCCAGGCAGCAGCAGGACGCTGGTGGGAGGAGGAGTGCTAGGGAGCTGCCGCGGCGCAAAGCTCCATGGGAAATGTATTTCACGAGTATTAAAGCTTGACTGGCGTTTGGTGGATGTGCTTTAGGACTCTTTTTGTATTAAATGAGCTCCGTACACACGTACTGTATAACAATTTAATGTGGAATCATATACAAAATAGTAACAATGATAAACTTAATATTGAATTTGAATGCATCTATATTAAATACAATAATGTGTAGGTGAATAGTTAAGTTGTAGTTTTTTTAAATAATAATAACAAAGTCAAATACAAAAACACTGAAAAAATAATGTTATTATCAAAAGCAGTATTTATCTAAAGTATGCATTATGGTCTGAAGGTGTTGTTGTAGATTGTAAAGCTTCTTGAGGCAGATTAGATTTGTGATTTTGGGTTACCGTATATAAATTAAACTGACTTAACTATTAAGTATGTTGTAACAAACATAGTTTTTCCTGTGTTGTATACAAAGCACCAAAAGATCTGCACAGTTCATACAAGCAGCTTTTAATAGAACAGACGTTCTTGAGGAAGATCCTTTTTTTTTTTTTTTTTTTTTAACCATTAATGATTCCATGATTTATGAGTAACATGTTTTGTTATATTTCACATGTTATATATTTCACAACCAAGTTAGAAGCAACAACTGCTGTTTTATTTATATCAGTCTTACTCAGTGATTTGTTTTCTTCACACTCCTGGGGACACCCTAAGGACTTCTGGGACTTCCTTAGGGAGACAGAACTTGAATAGCGAGTGGTGTAATGAATGCAGTAGTACCAAAGTGCTACGTCCTTGCTCACTATTAGTCTCAAGGGGGAAATACCTTTGCTACAACAGTAAATGCATTGGTAGCCTATTTCTCAAGAAAGCCCCTGGGTGTTACTTCTCACATATCAATCTTACATTGTTACGATCTTTCTCAATTCATCCTTTAATCAAAGCTTCTACACTCCATTTTCACACTTAAACTGGATGTTCCCCAACATGTGAATACTGTAGCAGATATGAACTCTGAACTATGGTATGACACATTGAACCATGTTACCCATCATTTTGACAATTACTTGTTTACACTTGGATACTACTTGGTGTAAACCATAGATTGTATATTATTAATATACAGTCTATGGTTTACACCAAGTAGTATAAGCAGCACTGATAGCAGCATTATGGTAACAGTTTTAAAAGGGAGACACGCAGAACATCCTAAACACCAGTGCCTTCTTGTAGGATCATTTCAGAATGACAATGGACATTTCACATGTTATTATTGTTCTCAGACAGAGAACTTGATAAATGAAATCCTGCACCAAGACAACACCTTTCTTTGAGGTCAAACATCCCCTTGAGCATTCATTGTTTCAGCGCGCTCTTTCCCCCACTTTCTTGGTGCTCGACACTTACAGTACAACTGTGTGTGTGTGTTTGGGAAGTGTATAGGAAATGCTTCTGCCCCTCAATAGCAGTATGTCTAAATTTAGAGCCCTGTGCCTCCACTGTCCAACTGTCACAGGCTGCGACGGACTGTCTGCCACTCAGGAAAGGGACTTGAGGCGTGTTGAAGTAAGGATAAACTGTGCAAGCTCGGGTGGGCTGATCTGAGAATAACATATTTGTTCTACGCCTTGAAAACAGGGTGACTATAAATACACAGCCAGACTGAGCAGAGCTGAATGAAGTGCAAACGCAACGTGTACATTATTTATTTTTGTATTTTCATACATTATTTTGCAATATTTTCTGTCTCTATTTTCTCCAAAATAAGTTTTTTTTTTTTTTTTTTAAATTGGACCAATTGTCAGTTTATTAGGAAAATATACTGAGCTTACATTTATCATTATTCATACTGACAAAATGTGGCCAAGAGATAAACACACAGTTACACTCTCCACTGTGAAAATCAGATTTAAAAACCTCCCCTTTAAAATTACAAAACTGACACACACACACACACACACACACACACACACACACACACACACACACACACACACACACTTAATTATTTATCAGAATCAATTCTGCCATGATTACATTTGACTTAAGTGCTAACACGGTCAAAATGTAAATGCATTTCCATTTCTGATTTCTGTTTTTATACCCTGACAGGCATTTGACCTTTTTTCATCTGCTGAGTGCAGGAAGCATTCCCTGGAGACCATTTCCCACTTCCCTGTCTATTTGATTATGAGATGTGTCTTTTTGATTGTCTTTTTGGAGAGCAGCACCTCCTTTATTTCTTTGATGCAGTGCCAGAGACCCCACACTCGTCCTCTCCTAACATAATTCTGCTCGGTGACATCTGTTTGTCAGATGATTACTGCAAGGTGTCGGTTTCCCTGGGAGTTTGCTAACGAGCTTTGTCATGGCATTGTGAACGAGATGGTGCTGTTTACACACGGTTAACCTACAACATATAAAGGCTGTTAATCTTACTACAAGTAGTATTATTAAACTATTACTGTGTGCTTAAATAGACACCTATAGGAGAAAGCAGGAATGTGGTTGTACATCATTGACACGTGCTGAATCCTAAATAGTACGATCAAAACACCGTGTCTCACCATAGACACCTTTGGTAGAACACATGTGAGGCAGTGGTGGCCTAATGGTTGAAGAAGTGAGGATGTGACTGGGAGGTTGCAGGTTCAATCCCCAGACTGACAAGATAAAATGTGGGTGGGGAAAATGTCCCTTCCTTATTACCACCACTGAACCCTTACCTGCTGGGCGGCTTCCAGATATGAATGTATTTTTACAAATGATAATTTGAGCTCAGTTGACTTACTTGACATTTAATGTCCATACATGTCATGCCTCACCATCATGTTTATGCACCAACTCTGAAAGTGGCAAACACATTTTTTTTTTTTTTATATGCATGAGGTTTGGAGGTGAAGATTCAAATAGAATTTAAAACAGATTGAACAACTGAACAAATGAACAGGCAAAAATACAAACCAAATCAGCATTGTCATCACAGAAACTTACATGTTTTAGGCTCACATGACTCAAAAAAAAAAATCCACTGTTTATTTATCTGTGCCTATTAGTAACATCTTGTAGCCTACCGTATTAATGTCCCAGTCAACTGGCTCACACTGGGGGGGTTATTTATCCTTTGGTGCCCTCTAGCGGCCCACGTGAGAAGCGCCAATCTCTGTCGAGGTTAGGGGTCAAAACAGAAAACATGGCGGCTTCCAGTAAAGCAATTGTGGTGTTGAAGGCTGTGAAGAAAATAGCGGTTCAGTTTTGTCCCTTTGAGTCTAATGTCCGTTCCACACGGTAAGAAGTGTTTGTTTAATGTATTGTTGTGTCATAGAGTGGTTTCTGTGTGACTGGACTGTGAACATCCGTAATTTCCCAATGAGGCGACATTGTTTCCAATGAGCAGACGATTACTATCTGCTAGTTGAGTCTTTAGGCTGCATTTAATGTAGCTGATAACTTGTTATTGTTTAACTAGGATGATTGAAGAAGTATGTGGTTGTGTGGCTGGTTGAGTTACACGTTAAATACACACGACATAAGGTTTTCCCATACTTACCGGTAGTTTCCCTACGGTAACGTTATCCCTATCAATATTCCCTGTTGAGGGAAAGAGACCTATGTTTTAGTTCAGCTATTTCCCCTATATAGCCTACCAATGTGCTATAATGAACTACACGGTAGACCTCTTTTTTTATCTGAAAATTAGTCTTACAACTAAGTTTTAAAAACAAGTCCTGCACACTCACGTATTTTTTCACTTAGACTGCTCATGTTAACCTTGGGGTGAGCTATGTTTTCTAAGATAACCAAACTTCATCAACCAATCATAATGTAGGTGCAACAAACGGGAAGGAGGGTCAGACGGATGTTAATCCATCACGGTGTGCACACTCCTACACAGTCCTCAGATGAAGGTCTTATCAAGTAAAATAAGTGCAAACACCAGTTTTGGTTTGTGTGTTTAGGGCCATTATTTCCCAATTTTAGTATTGAGGAATAATGTTATACTCAATGTCAATATACACAATGTATCTGTACAATATATGTTACTTGAGTAAACATAGCAATACCACATTGTAAAATACTTCAAGTGCATAGTGATTCCTAACCAGGGTTACTTGTTACCCCAGGGGGTGCTTGTGCTGTTGCCAGGGTGTACGTGGAAATATTGTGGAGCAGCTCAACTAATTGAAATTATGATTTTGAACAAAAGAACATCAGCTGTAACAACTAGATATACTAGATGTGAGAATGAAATCTAGTTAGCAAACAAGCACCGAAATTTAAACAGGTAGCTAAAACTAATGAATAAATGGTAGAGATAAATAGCTACAAGTAATGGATAAATGGTAAACAATAAATAGCTACAAGTAATGAATTAATGGTAGAATTAAATAGCTAAAAGTAATGAATAAATGGTAGAAAGAAATAGCTACAAGTAAGGGATAAATTGTAGCAATAGTTAGCCAAAAGTACTGAAGAAATGGTAGGAATAAATGGCTAAAATAATGACTAACCAGTTCAAATGATTAACTAAAAGTATTGGATAACAAATAGTTATCTTAAAGTATTGCAACAAACATTCAGCTTCACTCCAAGTAGTAGTAGTAGTAGTAGTAGTTGCTGACAAAACCAACTTTAATATTGACCATTCAACAAGTATGAAAAAAAATTAACATTATCTACTTTTATATAGTGACTAATTTGGAATAAACATTTGGAATTGATCAAGCAGTACGGGAGTTTGTGTGTGTGTGAGTGAACTTAGTTACCTTCCATCACTGCAATATGCTCCACAGGGAGTTTCTGGCCATGGTGGGCTCAGAGAAGGCCCGAGCTACCAACATGAACTGTGAGGTGACATCGACGGTGAAACATGACAAGTCTGAACCCGTAGTGGATATCACTTATCGTAAGTATTACCTGACCACATTTAAATGTGTGGGAGAAGATCTTCAACAGTGAGACTGTATGAGGGAGTGTGATTGTGGCTGGAGATTTGCATTTGCAGTTCTGATTCCTGGCATTGTTTCAATCCACTGAAGAGATGTAGAGTCATAAAACAAAGTCATACCTTTCTTTTTTATCCCCTCGAAGCCGACTTGTGTGTTTTTTTTTCAGGTGTGTGAACTGGTGTTAAGTTTTTAAAGCTCAATTTCACTACATATTTTTGTACTGTATAAAGGGAAAGTACATAGTGTATATATGGCTAAGTAATTAGCAAAGATGATTTTGAATTTGGCATCTGTAAAGCCTCAAGCACATGGCATTAAAGAAAATATTTAACACTGACACACGTGGGGTGTTTTGGCTAAGAGAGACATAGTCAAAGACAGATGGACAACAGCAGAGTTACAGTAAAAAACTAATGACATCTAATGCACATCAGAACACTTAAATTAAATTTGGACATATTAATGTCCTTAGATTTGCTATTAAAAAAAAAAAAAAATCATTTCTTTTTCTTTAACCTTTTTAGGGTTTATCCACCTAAGAAGTTTACTTGAGCCAGTGCTTAAAGACACCATTTTGACTTGTTTTAATTATTAATTACGTTACTAGGTCCAGATGGGCTCTATATTTAATAAAGATTTGAAAGGTATGGAATTGATCAGTGTTGTGTACTGGTGGGTGTTATTGCTTGTTGATTAAACAGGAAAAGTGCATGCAGCACGACCCCTAGTATATACAACTCAGGACTGTGTGATCTTGCCTTGGAAGTTCATGCTGAAGTTGTTACTGCCTTATATTACTCATGCACAATGAGTCAAGTACTTATCAAAATAGAAATGTCTGCCACAGGTCAGCATAACATTGTACAGATGCTGGACAGTGTATGTTACTCATCTTCTGCTCACTTAACTTTTCAACTCTTTGCTTTTTGTACACTTTATACAGAGAGATCTGTCAATGTGTCGTTATGAGTCATCTCATTGTGTCTTTGTCTTTCTCTGTTACAGTAGACGGAGAGAAGCTGCTGTTGAAGGGAGCAAAGTTGACCAGCAGCGAGATGCTGAGCGCATTTCAGTCACTGTGCACAGCCAAGGATCCACAGGCAAAAGTTGCAGCAAAAAAATAATGATCTTTATGTTAAATGTATCTGTATTTAGCTGTGTATATTCTTGAATGTTTGTTATTAAAGTATTGCATTTAAATGTGGCTGCTCTGGTAGGGATTGACCTTTGATCCACTAAAGCTCTCCTGCATTGTTTGCAGACATGATACTAAATCAGTTCTCTCCTTACTCTTTCCTCTTGAGTCACACAATCCAAATTCCTCTACCATTTAGGAATCAAATTTTACCAGATGTTCTTTACTGTCAGCATCAATTTATATGCTGTCAAATGGAAAAATGTACTGCACTCGCTTGTTCAGACGAAATAGTTTAGCCCCATCAGCTATGCTTATTTTATTCATATTAAAGACTTCAATTGATATGCTTTAACTGCTGACATTTGCTGTGGTCAGTACAGGGTCATGGTGTGTCCTTGCATAATGTGCCATTTTCCTGATAAAAGAGATCATTTTAGTGTTTTAAAGAACATTATGCAAGCTCTAACCTTTGATACAGCAGGCTTAAATGTAATTTGGAACAGTTTTAAATGCATCCCCGCTGAGAAGAAAAAAAACCTTTAACTCAGGCACAGATAAACTCTGCTAGCTACTTTCTGTACCATTAGCATTTGTGACTTAATGGGTTTTCTCCATGGATGGATTATTATCACATTAATTTATGTTGGTGTAGAAAATATATTTTCATCAGTTTCTCTGACAAGCTGAAGCATGTTCCTGATGGGGTGTACCATTAATACTCAAATCTAAATAACTTTATTGTTAATGTCTTCTACTATACCAGTAGAATTAGTACCACCTCCTAATAAGCCACACTCTGTAAACTTTTATAAATGGCACCTAATGGAAAATTAATAATTTATGTGTTTATGGATTATAGACCAGTTATGAGGACATTATGGATTATAAGATTGTAAAAGAATTTCAATTGCTCGTATAATACAGTTATCAATGTAACTAATCCATTATTAAATGCTAATGGGGTTCTCACTTCCTAACAAGCCATTGAGTTCGCAATATTTATTTACATTAATAATTCATTAAGATAATTTGTGGTTTTAATCATCAAGTCTGCCGTTGCAAAGGATAAATTGTTAACATATAGGTTTTGGTGTACAGCGCAATTGTAGAAATAAGTGGTTATGCAATCTCACCAACCCACGCGTGACCACATCATTGAGTTATTAACCATTAGTAAATGATTTATTCACCATTAATAAAGCCCTTGGTAACAACCCCAGGGTTTTTTAAATAAATAATGGTTAGCATTCACCCACTACATCACCCATGAGATTTTAACAGTGTGCCACTAGTTTAAGGCTCATGGGATATGTTGTTATGCTAACAACATATCCCATATTACAACATACTAATAAAATAACCATTGTTTGCCTTGATTAAAATTACAATATGTTGAGATTTTCCTATGATGAGAAGTGACAGATGCCCATTTAGCTAACAATATAAACAAAAACGGAGATGATTCAGTTGCTGGGATGAAAAAAAAACACCCCTTCATGAGATCAGCCATTTAGTTACACCTGCTATCGCAAGCAGGAGGGAGGCGGGAAATCAACGCTCTACTATGTGACGTCGCATGCTATGATTGGTTGCTACTGCGTCGCTCAACGTCAGGCTGACCCTTTAAAAACGAGTCTGTTCCCACACTGGAAGAGAGTTGAACCCAGAGTCACTCAGCTGGTTGTAGTCGTCGAGGATATCACATCAGAAACTGCAAAAATGGTTGAGAAATTTATTGGGACGTGGAAGATGATTTCCAGCGAGAACTTTGACGACTACATGAAAGCAATTGGTAAGCGTGTGGGTTGATTGCTAGTTGAAGGCAATTTACTATCAGGCTGTGATTTGCTAATTTGGTGATAAGGTTACTGTAAGGTCCGTTGTCTTTTTGTCTAACTTTAGTAGCTGACTAAGTTAACGTTAGGTAATGTAAAAGTGTACCGTTAAAGAGAATAATCGACTTGTTTTAAATTCCATTTGAATGTCTGTTATTTTTTTAAATAAAAATAAATTTTATTTACTAAATGGTCGTCCAGCACATACAAGTTTTCAAGTGTCTTTTGCTCATACGTGGTTTGCTTATATTTAATTCCGCTGTGCAGGTGTGGGATTTGCGACCCGGCAGGTGGGGAATCGGACCAAGCCCAATTTGGTAGTGACTGTGGACGATCAAGGTATTGTATGCCTGAAGTCTCAGAGCACCTTCAAAACCACCGAAATCAAATTCAAGCTCAACGAGCCATTTGAAGAGACAACCGCAGACGATAGGAAGACAATGGTAAGTATGTTTTGAGGGCAGAAAAAAAAAAAGAGAACTTTTTCTGTTCTGGAATTAACTGCTTGTGTGTCCTGTAGACCGTGGTAACTCTGGAGAACGAGAAACTTGTGCAGAAACAGAGCTGGGATGGCAAAGAGACTAATATCGAGCGGGAGATCTCAGATGGGAAATTGATAGCGGTAAGGATTTTTGTTTCTAGTGACTCTTTCTGGAACCTGGTAAATTGGTACCAAACTCAACTTTTGTAACTTTTAAAAGCCTCTTACATGTCTGTGCAATTGTCTGTAAAGTACTTTATCCCTCATGAACAGCTTTTTTTTTTTTTTAAAAGGCTGAAAGTTTAATGTTAGTCTGTAATTTTCATCACTGTTGCGTCCACACCCTCCACTTAAGGGAATAAGGCAAACGCGTATTTTAGGGTAAAAATAATGGATTAAAACGTCATTGTGCTATGGGAGTAATGGGGGCACTTTTTTATACTATGAAGACAAAATATTCCTATGGAATAGAGTGCCGTCAGGCTACATCAGAGGATTAAGAAATTGGGACAAAGTCCCTAAACACAGGATGGCTGCAGCCCAAAATGTTTCAAACACACAACCTATGCATGAATTTATTTTCACCTTACAACTGCATCTCTCTTGCTCCTCAGAATGCAACTGATTTTTATTTTTTCTTCCCCCACAGAAATGCATAATGGGAGATGTGGTTGCAGTGAGGACATACGTAAAGGAGGCGTGATGGGGGGACTGGCTCAGTTCAATGGGCGTAATACCAAACTAAAGGCGTGTTCTGCTCTTTGTATTCTTTATCTTCACTGTGTTGCCAAAATCGCATTTATGTACATCTGTTTTCCAACATGACTTATTTGGAATTGTGATTTGAATAAAAAATTGTTAATGGCATCAGTTAATTGTTTAGTGTGTTATTTGAATGGTGTATCATTTTAAATTATGAATTTCTTTAAGTATTAAAATCATTTGGGCAAGTGGTGCAAAAGGACTTCATGACAACCTACATAATCTGACGACAAGCTGACTTCCTGACTTTAATGGTTTATTCTCTTGTTCCACATGCGTCACTCTTTCCAGCTGCTTTGGCTTTCATGCTTTTTGTCAGTGCAAAACACCAAACCTATTCCCTGTTCAAAGGTCAATAAGTAAAAGTCAGCCGTCCCGATGATATATGATGCTTGTTGGCAAGGGACTCCTTGAGGAATGTGGGAAATTTTAAGTAACCTACTGGGGGCATTGTGCACAGAAGTCAGTGAAGGAAATGTAACTTTCCTTTTTTGGTAGGTTGCACATGTACTGGCAGCTTTGCGTACATGTTAAAACTAAAACATTATGGGTTGTCTCCTCCCTTTGGATGCTTGTCAAGATCTTGTTTCTGGAAGGGGGGGGTGGTTGTTCCAGGGCCACTTTCCCATGACAGGAAAAGGATGATAGCACTGATTGGACCTAATGGCCAAAACAGGTGGAATTGTGGGCCAACGCTCTTGTTCCTTTTCTGTGGACAATGGTACCGGCAATAGTCAAGGACATACTGTTTGGACTTTTGGGGAGATGCCAAGTGGATGACATCACTGTGGACGGCTAGCAAAGGTCACCACTTGTATTAGTGTGTCAGTGGCCATGTTTTTATTGCCTCAAAGACCTTTTCCTCCTACAGCTAAAGAGCCATTTGGTAACTCGACCCACTGCGAAATAACAGATTTCCTTTTATACACAAACACAAATCCCAAAAAGCCCTGGGTTCACTGTCAATTAGCATTTTTGTGATTGTATTACTTTCAAATATATTAGGGAATTTGTGCCACTAACTGCGATTTAGAATTTACTGATCACTTTCAAAGCTGGCCTATGTCAGTTGTTTTATAAAATGAGCACATACAAACTGGCACACAGGAAGTCTGGGCCCACGTAGTGTTCTAGTAAAGGAGTTATGGTTGTTATTGGGTTTTCAAAAAAACATTAAAGTTGCCATCTACTGTATAATGTGCTGTATGCACTTAACTTGGGAAAACAGGGTTGCCCCCCCCCCAAAACGTTTGCCTGAACATGGCACACACTCTCCAAACATCTGATAATAGGATTCTGTTTTGTCTTTGGTGGATGTAAGGAAAAACAATCCTCAGTGTCTGCTGGACCATGAATCATCTTGCAAAGCCTTGAATGTGATGTTGCGACATGAATATTATGATGGCATTGCTTTTAATACACGGGCTACCTGTAGTTAAAATGATTAGGGAAAGGAAAGTAGGCTAGCCCTGTTAACTCATTGATCAATCAATAAACCATGCTGTGAATGCTTTGCACCCCATCTCATCGATGATCAAATTCATCTAATGAGCTTCTGCTTTTATCTACTGTTGTCTGTGTACATTCTGTTCAGAATGCTGTGTATTCTGTTCCGTATGCGCATTATAAAAGGCCTCTAAAAGCATAATCATTTTCTCACAGCCAGAAAGAAAAGATCACATCTGCTATGGATTCACTTACAGGTGCAGTGCTTGTGATCCGCAGGCATCTCCGTCACTTTGTTTGGATAACTGCAGGGAATGAAGCAGATCTCCACCTCCCTGTTTTATCTCCGACATTTTGATTTGATGGTCTATGGTGTCAATTAATTGAAAGTGAAACTTCGTGCAAGTAACTCTCAGACATGGTGTTTAAGCATTTTTCAATGAGATGCTTTAATATTTGAATAAGAAGGAGCTGGACAGTATAAAAACTATTCAACCATAGATATGAACAGAGAGCATGAAGCTGAGATTCCCTCCTAACATGTGAAATAATACTCTGTAAGTCAAAGGCCAAACAGGATAAAAAGGGAAGTATTCCACTGGAGAGAAAAGGTCCTGATCTTCCTCCGCTGGACACAGTTGACGCAGGCCAACCTCGCATCAGCAGAGAGGTTGCAGAGCAATTAGGAAACTGTTCAGGAAGGAGCATTATAGTGAGAAGCCTGCTGAGAGTTAACCAGCCTTGTGTGTGTTTGTGTGTGTGTGTGTTCACATGCCTGATAGACAAAGGTATCTTGTTGACACTGGGGTTGTTTTGTGTCAAAAAAGATTGTCTTTGACTTTAGAAGAATTACCTCACATCCTTTGCAAAACATCTGGAAAACTCCACTTGAGCTGCAGCACTGACACCCTTCCTCCGCTTGTCCTTCACTTAAACTCTGTCAAACACCAACACCTAAGTGGATCAACAGGGTTAAAGATACATGATGTATGAGCTTTCATTCTCATGCAACATACTGTATGACTTAATTTTACTTTTCTTTATGTTGCACTACCAAATTACATTAAAAATGAAATGTGCTCCAGTAATCTGAGCAGACTTTTTATCATTTCGGACAAGAGTGATTCACTTTTTATTGATTTATGGCTTGAGGAGGAACTCAAGACACTTGCTAAATGCAGTCACTCACCCATTCTTTAATTCATTAATGCTCACCTGAGTGAGAATGATGTGTAGACCGTAGTGTCTGGGGTTGTAAATTTTTCAGCCACAACAATCTAATCTTTAAATCAGAGAACATAATTTTGGCTATTTCAACCAAAGATCACAGGAAATATGAACAACCAGGAAAGAAACAAACTTAGGCACATTACTTTTTCGACATCTGAAGATATGAGGTCATTAGACAGACAAGAGTTTTAAAAAGTGAGAGGTCATTTCCTTGTGTGATGAGACAACTTTGTTATTTTTGTTTGAATTAAGAAGACGCTAATTTAAAGTTTAAAGACTGTAACTGAAGATGTCAGAATAACTTAATAAAAAACATCTAGGCTTGAGCTTCACAACAACTTGATGTCAACTTTCTCATTTAGGCTTTATGTTAAGGCTGAACAACTTTGGTTTCAGGGAAATTCAACAAAAAAGCATAAAACAGCAAATATCCCGCTCCACTCTTTGTGTTTTTCCACTTAGGTTTCTGCTGGAGGGTGGGGATGACCTTGGGATCAAGCCCCAGCCAGATACATCTTACTGACTGTAGGAGGGTTGCCGTGAACGCCTCCACATTGAACAAACATCAGTTTTACCTTAGTCTCGCATTGCCAAACCTTTCTCCACAGTGCTGCGGAGGAGGGTCTGAGTAGTCCACACAACATTCCTGGATGGGAGAAAAACATGCTCTGGTGTATTGGCATTTTTTAAAACCAATCACAATTGTCTTGGGCGGCTCTAAGTGCTGGACTCAATGATGGCACCTCTTCAAAATAGCCTTGGGAAGGAACTTGTTTAGTGGAACGTGTACATTCAAAAGTTGTTTTAGTGGTGCAACAGAAAAATAGACAATCAACAAATGGTCGCTAGCTGTCTGGATTTCCCCTGCCGAGTTTAGAATGCCAAAACAAAGAAAGCGGAAAGTGACAGACATCTGGCCAAATCCGACCTGATCCTGGAAATGAAACGTCGTCGATATAGACTAGTTTTACCCTTAATCCTCTCCACAGGACTTATGGCACCTATATTGACCCAATATCAGTCTCCAAGGGCAACCAAACAGCTGGGCAGAACTATGTTAGTTGAACTGTAGGGGAGGCTGGTTGCCACGCAACAAGCTTTCTTTCCACTGATCCTCGCAATCCAGTTGTACTAACTCTGATTTCATCAACAAGTATCTGAATGTTGTGCAAGCTGTGCCGTGTCTGGTCGCACAGAGGCTGGCTGTTTTATTATCTCCCCACAACACTCACAGAGACATGTCTGGGATTCCAGGATGGGACTCTGTTTTGGATCAAAGATTGCAGTGTAGAGCTCTGGATTAAACCAATCAATCCAAAACTTGGAAATGAGCAATTACTCATATTTGTACACATCTTAATTCATCACATATCAGCAGTCATAGGTGCTTAGTTCTGCATCTGATGTGCACAATTGGTCTTTTCCACCACATACATACATACTTGCTTCTATAGGAATAAAGTCCAATGCAACAAAGTAGAACACACAAGAAAAAAAGAGGTTTGAGACTTGAGATGTCTTTTGGGATTTTTGTTCCTTAAAGCTTTGCCTTAATTCTTCGTAGACAATAAAACAGATTGAGATGGATGGTTGATGTGTTAAAAATGTTCTTAAAGTGGCGATCCTTTTCTACTTGAGTGATAACAGTGGAACTGTGCTGAGAGTTTAGCAGTTGGAAGCCTAGAAATAGAATAGTTCTCATTTAATTTCTATGGATTTGTTATTGATACATAAGCTTCACAATCTTTAAGAATTGTTGCATAGTTCAATTTTTCTGTGTGTATACAATGGAGAAATACTGTAATACAGGATTCTTTTTGGGAAATGTCACGTCAGACTTTATTTCGTCAGAGTTTGTAAAACGGCAAATATATAAATATTACAATACTTTCATCGGTGAGCCATGGGCTCAATCACCATTGTGTTAGACTATTTCTGTGACAGATAGTTACTTAACAGACATATTGTGTGTCAGATTACAGCTTTAATGTATAAACATAATGATATTCCTAATAAAGCGGATGTTTTTAAACTTTTCTCACTCTAAGTAGAACGGGTGTAGAGCCAGCTCAAAATGTAACTTCTAAAGACCTCTCCACTGTTTGTGAGGAAATACAGTTTTGGCTTTGAGGACACCACAAAGAATAATTGTTTTTCAAGTCATCCCACCAGGGAGTTCCTTTAAAATCTTAGAGTGTATTAGCTCAGAGGAAGGACTGTGAAAATCTTTAAAGTGAGGCTATACATACCAGAGCCAACACAATGGTTTCCCCCAGAGAGCACTCACTGTAACAAAAATCAGCACTATGCACATACAAGTTTATCTGCCTGCTCTTTATTCTGTGTGTCAATGCTTGGGCATTTCTGTTCAAAAGCAGATAGAGAAATGCTTTAATGGGCAATAAAAAGTCAGGAAGTGTTCGTTTTCTGTGCTGAATCTGCTGCAAATCACCACTGTTGACTTTATCCATTTCTCGTATGACTACTGTGTGACAGGACATGTGATCTGTAATCTGGTGGGGGTGATAAGGGGATGGGGTGATCTTTGAAATCAGTGTGTGTTGGTATTCTTGTGAGTCTCTACTTGAACATATGTGTCTGTGTTAAACTATACTCAGCAAAAAAGAAACACCTTTTTTAGGACACTTTTTGTAAAAAAAAATCAAAAAAACTTTAGAGATCTTCATTGTAAATGGTTTAAACATTGTTTTCCATGCTTGTTCAATGAACCATCAACAATTTATGAATATGCACCTGTTGAACGGTCGAAAAGACAATAACAGCTTAAGGATGGTAGGCAATTGAGGTCACAGTTATAAGAAAATTAGGAAAGTTAAGAGACACTTCTACTGACTCTGAAAAACATCAAAAGAAAGACGACCAGGGTCCCTGCTAACCTGCGTGAACATGCCTTAGGCACGGTACAAGGAGGCATGAGGACAGCAGATGTGGCCAGGGCAATACATTGCAGTGTCCGTACTGTGAGACGCCTGAGACAGCACTATAGGGAGACAGGAAGCACAGCTAATCGTCCTCATAGTGGTAGACCACGTGTAACACCTGCAAAGGATCGGTACATCTGAATATCACACCTGCGGGACAGGTACAGGATGGCAAAAACAACCACGAGAACTGGCCAGTCTGGTGCAGTACATGAGGAGGAGATGCCATGCAGTACTTAATGCAGCTGGTGGCTGCACCAGATACAAAGGGCTACTTTTGATTTAGACCCCCCCCCCCTTGTTCAGGGACACATTATTTAATTTCTGTTAGTCACATGCCTGTGAAAATTGTTCAGTGTATGTCTTAGTTGTTACATTTTTTAATGTTCATGCAAATATTTGCACATGTTAAGCTCTTTTAAAATATAAAAGCAGTTGATGGTGACAGGACGTTTCTTTTTTTGCTGAGTATGGGTAGGGAAATAACATACTGTATAATAATCTCTAGTTTGTTCACACCAAGTATGCTTTGGGCTCAACCCTCAGGAAGAACTCAGTGACTCTGTAACATGCAGAGCGGTTTATTTTATGGCCACAGCGTGAAGAATGTGAACAGAACTTCTGTGAAAGGGTAAACCAACTTCAAACACGAAATTATTACAAATATCCAATCAGTGAAACTGTAAGATGTATGCATTTTCTGCTCTACGGAAAACAAATTAGTTTATGCATTAAAATATATGTCATTTGAAATGGTTATTTGCAGGACTTGCACTTCTTATTGTTTAAATCTACGTATGAAAAGCCAATTAAATCAACCCTTACCCTTGAAAATTGTCTTGGGATAGGATAACTTTGATGTCAAGATCATGTGTGACCATTGTCCATGAGCAATAAAGAGCCACAATGGGGATTTCAGGAGCAGACATTACAGTCTGAAATATGACTTTTCCCACCGGAAGAACAATTTGCCCTTTTATGTCAGACAACACATAGACTACTCATGATAACACAAAGAGAGCAAGGTATTTAAAGAATCTCAGTAGATAAAGTGATGGAAAATGATTTGTTGTGGTTTTTAAGCCATACGTATGCACACAGACAGACACACTGACCTTCTGTTGCAGGTGGTAGGGCTGAATGGAGTTGATATTTTAACTGTCAAACTATGCTGTTTGTCTGCCCTGGGTTCAGTGCTTTATTAAGCAATGTAACTGTAGACAGAAGAAGGTTAGGTTGAGAAACATGAGCAACTGAAGCTTAGACTTCATGCTTTAGATTTATTCCTTTGTGTTCAGTACAGTTAGTGTATGTTTGTCAATTCTTAATAGGATTTATTTAAAGTTTAAGTTAGCGGTACAATATTTAAAAGGGGTCAAACCAAGCAGGTTTCAGGAAGCTCATATTTAAAGCCAAATATGACATCTTGCTTGAGCCACAATGGCTGTGTGATTCACCGGTCTCTCTGCTTACTCTGCAGGTGACCGCTGAGTCGTTAGTGTAACCTGTTCCCAGGTATTTTAGGCTAGGATCTCCCTAGGCCTGTGGTCAATTACTGCACTTTCAGCTCTCCTGTCTCATCTTTGTGTTTGGTTATGTTGCTTTAGTTTATTCATATTTATGCTGTGTCTGCACATTACACACACACACACACACACACACACACACACACACACACACACACACACACACACACACACACACCAGGCTTTTATACAATTCAGAATTGAATAGAATAGATGCAACAGTGTTGCTCAGTGAGTTTTGCAGTGGAACATTGTCTTATTTGATTACTTTGAAATGAAAATAACATTGGAACAAAACTAATTAAACAACATTGAGGGGTCATCTATTTCAAAAATTTGATTAGTTATAGTATATAGTATACAATATAGTATATAGTTAATATATAATAGTTTGGAACAAAATATATGCAGGGTTGAGAAGTATTAAATTACAAAATGAATGTAATTTTATTTAGTTGTTTTACTGAGGTAAAATTTGTAATTCACTTTGTTACTAACCAAATTAATTTCATTTCATTTCATTTAGTTATTTATAAAGACAGCACACATTCATTAACATTTCTGTAAATGTGCCAGTGTTAGCCAGCTGGCTAATTTTCAACTGTAGTCCTTTGGCCAGAATGTTATGAGAACCTTCTATTGACTTGGTCAGTTGTTGCCAGATGTCGAGTCAAATTAAAAGGAAATTACTTTAATTTTTAATTAATCCAAATAAAGTAATCCACACCTTCACATTTATAATGGGTAATTTAACAGTGAATATATGTGAGATTCAACACATTTTTTTCTGTTTGTGTGACTGTGTGGAATTTCTTTGAATTGCAATGAATTTAATTCCACTTCCTGTCATTTGAATTCAACACACACACACACACACACACACACACACACACACACACACACACACACACACACACACACACACACACACACACACACACATTACTCATCCACACTTGACCATCTTCTTATTAATCCTTTAATTTTGTCTAACTTGGTTGATTTAACTTAGTAAAACTTTATCATGGTGTGTCTCCCCTTTGTGGTGGCCAGGTCATAACACACAGATTGTGAGGGGGAATACATGGTACAACAAATAGCTACAATCAAGTTTTGAGTCATTGTCCACAGCAAGTACAATACAGCTACTTTTTTACCAACTAAGCACAGACAGGTTGGACTTGGCGTAGGAAACTTTTATTAAAAAAGACAATAGGCCATCAGGAAAGTTGGCCTGATAGACACTTTGAGACTTGCTGTAGGCTACAGGCACTTCCCCACAATGCACTGGAGAGATAACCACAGCCTCTGATAGGCGGGAGGAAAACGGAAGCCATTAATCACAGGCTGACCTTTCTCCAAGTTTGTAAACAGGCCTTTTGGCAACATAAACCCAAACAGCAAACCTCTTTAAACTCTTCAGGTGATTTATTGAAACACCACAAAGTTTTCTTTTTATAGGTTGACTGATAGGATCTATTGCCAAGGTGAAAATCAATGGATAGTTGTGCACGTTGTCAGTGTAAGAGCTATTAAGCATCTGCTATTTGCCAATGTATTTATAAGACAGGAATGATTTTCTTTATTAAGCTTAACCATACAATAAATTGAGAGGTCTATGGGTTTACAGCTGTTTGTATCAACGCCCGTGAGGAAGAGCTCAGCTGCCTTCCCTACGATGCGCAGCTGACGGTTAAACAAACAAGCACCCTCTGTGGATCAACTCTTTTGTCTTGTCAGCCACTTTCGTTAGGGAAAAAGCAGAAGGGAATGTGGAGCATGTGACTAAAGGTCAAGATCCTGACACCAGTGTAGTGAAATAAGAGAGGGTGTTGGTGGAGATGAATTGCACCAATTTTAGACATCAGAAAAAAATCATTTGGACCGCAGAGCATGTAAAAAAAGGTTTTCTAAAGGGCTTTATTGCTCTAGAGGGAGAAGTAGAAGCAGCAGAAAAAAAAATTAATTATGAAAGATTTAAAAACTAAACTAGGAGAAATGGCTTTCAGTCATTATGCAGCACAGTCATTGAAGTTTTATGCAGTATGTATGCATGTACTGTATGTATGTATGTACTGTACTGTACTGCATGTATGTATGTATGTATATATGTATTTATGTTTGTATGTATGTATGTATGTATGTATGTATGTATGTATGTATGTATGTATGTATGTACTGTACTGTATGTATGTATGTATGTCTGTATGTATGTATGTATGTACTGTATGTATGTACTGTACTGTATGTATGTATGTATGTATGTATGTACTGTATGTATGTACTGTACTGTACTGTATGTATGTATGTATGTATGTATGTATGTATGTATGTATGTATGTATGTATGTACTGTATGTATGTACTGTACTGTATGTATGTATGTATGTATGTATGTATGTATGTATGTACTGTATGATTTAGAATTTTTATAACTGTAATTCTTTTCAAGAGCTATCACACCAGATACACAGTTTGTAATACTGAAAATGTATAAATATTGCAATACTGTCATCAATGGGCCATCAATCACCATTGTGTTACTTCCTTTGGTGACATCAGACATTTATTTAAATGAAAATCTTTGAGATTACAGCTTGCCTGTAGCTATTCTAAAACATTTCATTGTTTGCTAGCTAAAAGGTAAGTTAGTTAGCCTGTAAACACAGCGCTCTCTCTCCTGTTGAACACCATCAACGAACAGCAGCGGGCCCACCCCAACGGTGTCCATATAATCGCGGGAGACTTTAATAAGGCCAACCTGTCCAGACTGTACTCCCGAAATTCTGTGCCAAGCATGTCAAGTGTCCTACTAGAGGACAGAACACTTGGGATCATGTTTACTCCAACATTAAGCACGCATACAGAGCCATACTCCTCCCCCATCTCTCCTGCTCCCTCCAGCCTACCCACCCCTCAGACGTAGTGCCAGGCCCACCATAAAGACTGTTTCAACCTGGCCTGAAAATGCACTCTCCAAACTAAAGGACTGCTTCAGCCAGACGGATTGGGACTTATTTGAACATCAGGAGCTAGTAACATTCACAGGAACAGTACTGGATTGGAAATGTGACTGTGGATAAAATCATTCGAGTCTTCCCTAACCAGAAACCCTGGATGACCAGCCATGTCCATACACTCCTCAGAGCCCACAACGCTGCCTTCAGGTCAGACGGACTTAGCAGTCCTATAACGACCTGAAAAGTGGAATTAAAAGAGCCAAGGCGGACCACAAGAGGAACATAGAGTCCCACCTGTCCAGCAACAATACACAAGAGGTGTGGCGGTGCATACAAGACATCACAATCTATAGAGGCTGTGATGCAACATCAGGTGACCTGAGTCCGCAGCTGGCAGAGGAGCTAAATTGCTTCTTTGCTCGCTTTGAATCATCACAACAGCACCACTCATCTTCCCCAGCCATGCCTACACCCCTACCTGGTTCCTGCATTACCCCAGCCCTGCCCCCATCAACATAGGTTCCTGCACCACCCCATTCAACATGAAGGATCACAACGTCGGACAAGTACTCTTGGCAGTGAACCAAAGGAAGGCTGCTGGCCCAGGCTGCTGGCAAGGTGCTCAGGGTGAGCGCTCACCAGCTCGCCCTCATCTTTCCCAGGATCTTTAACCTCTCCCTGGCCCAGGCAGTCATCCCGCCCTGTCTAAAATCAGCCACAATCATCCCAGTGCCAAAGAAGTCTCCCATCACCAGCCTAAATGATTATTGTCCTGTGGCCCTCACCCCGGTAATAATGAAGTGCTTTGAGATACTGGTTCTACTACAAATAAAGGACTACCACCCTATCAGTTGGCATACCGCGCGAACAGATCCACAGAGGATGCCATTGCCGTGGCTCTCCACTCTGCGCTGAGCCACCTGGAGCAGCAGCAGAGCTACGTCCGCATGCTCTTTGTGGATTACAGCTCAATTTTCAATTCCATCATACCGGACATTCTCATCACCAAACTGGTAACTCTCGGCCCCTCCCCCTCACATGTTCCTGGATAAAGGACTTTCTCACCAATTGGCCCCAGATGGTTAGTACCGGCTCCCCACATCGCAGTGTGCTGAGCCCCCTCCTGTACTGTCTTTACACCCATTACTGCAGTCCGGCCCACAACAACAACCTCATCGTCAAGTTTGCTGACGACACCACAGTGGTCGGACTCATCTCAAAGGGAGACAAGGCAGCCAACAGAGAGGAGGTCTTGAACTTGACATCCTGGTGTTCAGAGAACAACCTGGCTCTGAACACCAAGAAAACCAAGGAGATCATTGTCGACTTCAGGAAGAACAGCACCGATGTAGCCCTCCTGTACATCAACGGAGAGTGTGTGGAAAGGGTCCACAACTTCCGGTTTCTCGGCATCCTTATTTCCGCTGACATCTCCTGGACAGACAACATCACAGCGGTTATCAAGAAGGCCTAACACCGGCTACCTTCCTGAGGGTCCTGCCATCCATCCATCCATTCATCCATCTTCGTCCGCTTATCCGGTATCGGATCGCGGGGGGAGCAACTCCAGCAAGGGAACCCCAAACTTCCCTTTCCCGAACCACATTAACCAGCTCCGACTGGGGGATCCCGAGGCGTTCCCAGGCCAGATTGAAGATATTATCTCTCCACCTAGTCCTGGGTCTTCCCTGAGGCCTCCTTCCAGATGGACGTGCCTGGAACACCTTCCTAGGGAGGCGCCCAGGAAGCATCCTTACCAGATGCCCGAACCACCTCAACTGGCTCCTTTCGACACAAAGTTGCAGCGGCTCTACACTGAGCTCCTCACGGATGACTGTGCTTCTCACCCTATCTTTAAGGGAGACGCCAGCCACCCTCCTGAGGAAACCCATTTTGGCCACTTGTACCCTGGATCTTGTTCTTTCGGTCATGAAGGCTGCTTCATGACCGAAATCGGACCGATCCAGTGAGTGCTGAAGGTCACAAGCCGATGATGCCATCAGGACCACATCATCCTCAAAAAGCAGCAATGAGATCCCCAGCCCACCGAACTGCAACCCCTCCCCACCCCGACTACACCTCAATATCCTGTCCATAAATACTACAAACAGGATTGGTGACAAAGCGCAGCCCTGGTGGAGACCAACCCTCACCTGAAAACGAGTCCAACTTACTGCCGAGAACCCGAACACAGCTCTCCTTTGGTCATCCAGAGGTTGGATGGCCCTGAGACGGGACCCCCTCACCCCATACTCCCGCAGCACCTCAAACAGTAACTCCTGGGGGACAAGGACATACGCCTTCTCCAGATCCACAAAACACATGTAGACCGGTTGGGCATACTCTCAGGCTCCCTCCAGGATCCTTGCGAGAGTGAAGATCTGATCCGTTGTTCCACAACTAGAACGGAATCCGCATTGTTCCTCTTCAACCTGAGGTTAGACTATCGGCCAAACCCTCCTTTCCAGCACCTTGGAGTAGACTTTGCCAGGGAGGCTGAGAAGTGTGATACCCCTGTAATTGGCACACATCCTCTGGTCCCCATTTTTGAAGAGTGGAACAACCACCCGGGTCTGCCACTCCTTAGGCACCGTCCCAGACCTCCATGCAATGTTTAAGAGGCATGTCAACCAAGAACGCCCCTCCACACCCAGAGCTTTCAACATTTTTGGACGGATCTCATCAATCCCTGGGGCTTTGCCACTGTGCAGTTGTTTAACTACCTCAGCGACTTTCACCAGGGAAATTGACAACAATCCCCCATCATCCTCCAGCTCCGCCTCTACCATAGAGGGCGTGTTATCTGGATTTAGGAGTTCCTCTAAGTGCTCCTTCCACCGCCTTATTACCTCCTCAGTTGAGGTCAACAGGATCCCACCCTTACTGTACACAGCTTGGATGGTTACCTGGGTACCTTGCAACTTCCTCTGGATCCCTCCAGGATAGCATATCCCGGAAAGACTCCTTCTTCAGTCAGACCGCTTCCCTAACCACCGGTGTCCACCAGGGTGTTCGTGGGTTACCACCCCTTGAGGCACCTAAGACCCTAAGTCCACAGCTTTCCAACAGAGCTTCAGCAATGGAAACTTTGAACATTGTCCACTCCGGTTCAATGCCCCCAGCCTTCACAGGGATGCATGAAAAGCTCCGCCAAAGATGTGAGTTGAAAGTATGTCGGACAGGGGCCTCCTCCAGATGTTCCTAATTTACCCACACTACCCGTTTGGGCTTACCATGTCGGTCCAGAGTCTGGCGCCATCCCCTGACCCAACTCACTACCAGATGGTGATCAGTTGACAGCTCCGCCCCTCTCTTCACCCAAGTATCCAAAACATATGACCTCAGATCAGATGAAACGATTATAAAATTGATTATTGACCAGCAGCCTAGGGTGCTCTGGTACCAAGTACACTCATGAGCATCCCTATGCTTGAACATGGTTTTTGTTATAGACAATCCATAACTAGCACAGAAGTCCAACAACAGACAACCACTCTGGTTTAGATCAGGGAGGCCGTTCCTCCCAATCACGCCTCTCCATGTATCTCCATCATTGCCCGTATGTGCGTTGAAGTCCCCCAGCAAAACTATGGAGTCCCCCACTGGAGCCCCATACAGGACTCCATTCAAGGTCTCCAAGAAGGCCAAATACTCCAAGCTCTTGTTTGGTGCATATGCACAAACAACAGTCAGAGTTTCCCCCCCATCACCCGCAGGTGTAGGGGAGCAACCCTCTTGTCCACCGGGGTAAACTCCAACGCAGCGATGCTCAGCTGGGGGCTTGTGAGTATCCCCACACCCGCCCAGCGCCTCACACCCTGGGCAACTCCAGAGTAGGACAGAGTCCAACCCCTATCCAGGAGTATGGTTCCAGAACCAAGACTGTGCGTAGAGGTAAGCCCTGTAAAGCCCTGTTTAGGCAGGCATTTGGCCTGACCTGTCTCAAACATATTATACCAATAGTTACTTTCATTTTATCTCTGTGGGCTAACTTTGTCTGTCTGCCTTTTGATGTGTGGGAAAATAGTGCACAGTTGGTTTATCAGAGGTTTTTGCTGATAACGGTAGCCTGTTGCTGCTGAAAACAAGGATGATGAGAGAAGTGAGCATGAAACAAAATAGTAAAATTGTAGGTCTTAAAACCAAAACAACTAGCTAAAAGACACTAAGGCACTTTGCAGAGCTGTGGGGAACTGCAGACTATGTGATAATTATCTGTGTTGCCATTATGAGCCAAACATTCCTCTTTCCTTTAATCTATTGATAACATAAAAAATGATTAGAGCAGTTATAAAGTATGCAAGTATATTTCATGAGGGGAAAGGAGTATGGTTTTAAAGGAAGAGGAGGTTACATTGACAAACCTCTTACTTAGTTGCCACAGTGTGCCAACGGGGAAAAAGGTGAGCATGTGCCGAGACGTTAAAGCAGCAGGAAATAAAGAGAATTAGGTGAAGGATAAGGAGATGAGGAAGGGGATGGGAGGAATTTGCTTGAAGCAGGAGCTGGTGGGAGAGCAGTTTCTCACTCTCCCCTTGGGTGTTCCTGTCAGGGCTCCAGGGAAGCAGACATAATTTACTTAATTGGCTTTCACTGTTACACATATAAGACAAAGTAAGAAATATCTCAGAGATTTTTCACCTCTCTAGGCCAAAGGTAGCATGGACTTTCCTTCAGCAAATTAAGTATTTTTTCCTCTCAGTACTTTGCTCCAGTCACATATTTTCAAGCACATGTGCAAATCACAGTAAATGAACAAATGTGTAAACATTATAGACTTTAATCTGCATGAAATCAATGAATTAAAGTGATGTTTGAGACTGTAAAGAACTACTTGAAACATGAAATTCTACATCACAATTTCTTTACTGTGCCCTGTTACTCTCATTATAGCGTGTGGCATACTAATTGTTTTACAACACCTAAACAGTCTGAATAATTTATACATAAATCACATGACAGCTGCCCTCCCCACTCTCTCAAAACAGGATGTGAGTGACCCCAGTCCCTACATTCTCTGGACGACCTGCGACCCACTAGACTCATTCTGACTGGGCGAAATCAGTGGGCTTTAACCTTTGCGTGTACTAGGAGCTTAAACCAGTGTGTGGTTGTACAAGGCAACATGGCAGTACAAAAACCGCATGAGCGTAGACAAATCCACAAGAGTGGATTAGGCTTTTTGACAAACTTATCCGAATGATGAATTGAAGATTCAAGAGTCACTGCTTTTTGTAAAGAGTCCCAAATCACTGTTGGCTAAGACCTGTGATATGCTGTTATCTATTAGCTTCATGTAAACTGACTACATTCCCCTTTTAACCACTGTCAGCACTGATAGTACGCCTGCTAAAGGCAAATCCCTCTTAATGATGATGTGCTAGTTGTTTAATGCAAGTCAAGACAGTTTAGTTATATTTGAAAATTTAAAAAAGAAACTTGTGTTATTTTCTTTTTGTGAAGTAATCATGGTGTTGACAGATAGGGCATTGATTTGCTGGATCATAACCCAGCTATATTTAATAATAATAAGGATAAGGATTTTTTTGACATTTTGGTAAATATGCTCAATTGCTTTTTTGCCGATAGTTACATGAGAAGATCAATACCACTCTAATGTAATCACATCTAATATACGGCTAAAGCCAGGAGCTGGTAAGCTTAGCTAAGCATAAGGACTGGAAACAGCTACCCTACAGAGTCTTGTGTTAGCCTACTGTGAGGTTGCAATGAAGCCAGCAGAGCTGTTTCCCTGTTTTCAGTCTTTACACTAACCTAAGCTAACTGCCTGCGGGTATTGAGCTTCAGATGCCCATAATGCACGGCAAAAAAGCAAAGCCTTTTTAAAAAGTCAAATTATTCCTTTAGCAAAAGTATATACTTAATTGAATGCTCTTACAGTAATCAAGTTTAAGTCTGCTAGCCCCCCTTTTGCATTTATAAAAAATTTGAACATTAAGAAACTTTTTTTGGTTTTCCTGGTGCTTTTTTTGCATTTGCACATTTTTAAAGCTTTTTCCAACGTTTTGTCAGTTCTTTCACGTTTTTGTTCATTTATCAATTATTTTCTTCAAAGGTTATAACATTTAAAAAAAAAAAACAGCCACATTCAATAAAAGTAGTAGTATTTTTGACAATTTGGTTAAAATAAACACACATTTCTGATATAGAAACTTTTTGAAAATTAGTCAAATTCGACCTGAGGACAACAGGAGGGTTAAATGTTCAACAAGGAGAGGATGCCAATGGAACAGATAGCCCACTGTACGTACCTGTGCTCATTTATTTAAGACCTTATAAAAATATATCGAATTAAGCATTTCTTCATTCAAGGATGTGCCAATGTTATGTTATGGAAAAAAACAGAAAATGTTGTTCCCTACAGTGCTTTTCTGAGCAATTATTTGGTGACCTTGTTCCCTTGGTGTATGTCTAGGAGCATGGTCCACATCCTGTACAGACACAGCAACCTTTTTAACAAGAACTGTGTGAACCATGCCTGTCTCACACTTAGTGGTGTGTACAGACTTTGTAAAGGCAAAGCAATAAGGGGGCAGCCATGGTAGAAGAGACATTGTGTAAGAAGTGTGCAAATGTCCCATCACAAAGCTGCTATGGGAGAATAAAGCTTATCATGTAGTGTGCCTCTACAGTAAATGTGACCCCACCAAGTGCTCCTTTTGTGATAATTAAAAGAAGCACAAAAGTGTCAAAATGCTTCAAAAAAAGACTCACACACACTTCTTCACTCAGAGCAATGCCACAACTTACAATGTAGAGAGAGAAAGAGAGAGAGAGAGCGAGAGAGAGAGAGAAAGAGAGAGATGGTCATCTCCTGTCGTTCGCTGTACTATTAACCTGTGTTGACTCAAAAGAGTAAAGCTAGATTAGATTAGTTCTGACTTCAGCAAATAAGGTACATACTGTGAGGTCTGTTGAACTGGCAGTGTGCCCAATATTTGCAAACGATACCCTTATCTCATGGTAATTTGGCATGTAATATTTGCCTACTATTGGTTTTATTTGTTGAAAAACTTGTATTTTACTCCATCGTAACAATGGTCAGGACATACTTTTTTAAATGGGTAACAAAAGAGATGTGGGTTGTTACTCTTAAATTCCCTAATGATGTGTTGGCTAGTGACGTCATATTAAATGTGTCCTGCCATTACACTTTTTTTAAGGTTGAAGATGGTTTAAACAGCAACAATGCATCATAATGCATTTATACGGTTTTGCATATGACGTAGTAGTGGGAAATAAAGTGGAGTGACAAAGCAGAATTAATAAATCTCACAAAATAGAAATACTGACTAATACTTTGAAACTATGCTGCTGTACTTGAGTGAAGGTACTCAGTTACTTTTCACAGCTTGGTAATACATTGCTACCCTGCCACAAGTACAGTAACCATCTCAACCAGCGTGCCCTTACTCTCATTCACACGCATGCACGCACCTGCACACACACACACACACACACACACACACACACACACACACACACACACACACACACACACACAGCAGTAATCCCGGGTTGTTGGGTTCTATGGGGGTCAGCGTTTGCCGGGTGCCTCTTTATTTGGGACTGATTATTTTTGGGCGCAGTCATCGTATGGCCTCTGTCGACAGGGATAACGTTCATTGGGGTCGGATTGGCATCCGCCTCACTGGCTCCATTCACTGGGCCAGGCACAATCATTTAGAACTGGCAGACCTAACACTTAACCTACAGAGCCGGGCCAGCCCAGTCAGCAAATACAACCCTCCCTGCCTCACCCCTTCAGTTATTAGAGAGGAGGGGGTGTTAAA
This sequence comes from Percina caprodes, assembly GCA_013375575.1. Taxonomy (NCBI): domain Eukaryota; kingdom Metazoa; phylum Chordata; class Actinopteri; order Perciformes; family Percidae; genus Percina; species Percina caprodes. The sequence continues at coordinate 2,671,736 of JABXJD010000021.1, read as the reverse complement.
TGAGAGAAAGGGTGAGAAAAGAAAGAGAAGTTAAAGCAGAGGTGGAATGAAGGAGAGAGAGGGAGACTTGAGTGAGCAGCTCCAGCATTTTAGGTTAGGGAAAGAGAGACATAAAGAAAAAGAGAGAGAGAGAGAGTGTGTGTGTGTGTGTGTGCGTGCGTGTGTGTGCGTGCATGCGTGTGTGTGTGTGTGTGTGTGTGTGTGTAGCTTGTACAGAGTTTTGAGTGTTTGACCCTAATGGCCTCTGTGGCTACTGATTTGTCACTGAACTCAGATTTTTGCAATCCCTGGACCCTAAATGTGACCGCAAACTCAAACTTCCACCTTCCATGTGCATCTAAATGGTTAAACATGGCATGTGCATAAAAAATATGTTAATGCAATATTAATAATCTAATATAATCATTAAAAAGAATAAAAAAATACTTTTCTAATGGTTTCATTTGATGTATTTTGAATCAACTGGCCTCTGCTGCTCTCTTGTGGTGCAGATGATGGGTTGTCTTCTTTGAGTTAAGTCTTTTCACACGTGTTTGTCTTAGAAATTTGAGACTGAGTGCAGTCATTCACTGTAATACATGAAGAAAACACAAAGGGAAGTTGCTTAGTTCCTAGTTACACTAGGTGTTATTGACATGTCCTTTAGTATATAATAATATTTATATGGTTCATTCATATTTAACAATCACAACACTTATGTCATAATTCACATTTGTGAAACTTGGTGAAAATTGCACCTCTGTTTATTTAGCTAAGGTAAATATAAGCTATCCTTCATATGTTTCCATGTAACCTGCTGAACCAGTTCAGTTCCCTCTGTAAGTTTCTCTCTGTATATTATTAACTAATTTACAGTCTATGGGTGTTACCAAAACATTTAAAGGGATACATACCATTAAAATATGACATGCTGGTCATGCTGATTTGATATGTAGCCTAGAGTGGCCCAAATGTTATGGACTAACATAAAGAGGTCAATAAAAGCTCTTTAAATACTCATATTTTCTTAAAAAAACAACAATATAACAAGTGATTTTACATTTTATTTGTATTTATTTTTTAACCAATAGTGTAATAAATAATCTTATTAACCTACTGTATCGCTGTGAATCAGCCTTTTCTGACATTTTATCAAGAACACAGAACACGTCTTACTGATCATCTACAAGACTCAATCAGAGTTGCCCCAGATTACAGTACACTTGTGAACAGCATGCAAAGCCTGGCTTCCCACTAACAGAGCTTTACAGATGGTTTCGTTTTGTACAAAAAAGTTTAACATATTTTGTTCAGAAAGTTGACAGATGTGATGATTTGTTGAAAATAATGTGTAGTTAGTACAAAATTTGACATCATTTGTTTTGCGATGATTTCTAATTTGTTTAAAAATGTGATTATTATTATAGATTTCTTAAAAAAATGTTACAGAATTGATCATTTGTATAATTATGTGACAGAGGTCATGATTTGTTTAAAAATGTTACAGAGTTGATGATTCTTAAATTCTTAACAAAGTTACAAAGTAATGGTTTGTATTAGGTGATAGAGGTCATGATTTGTTCAAAATGTCATTTGTTTGACATGATTTGCTTAAATATGTGACAGAGTTTTGATTTCTTAAAAGGAACGCTACAGAAGTGATAATTTGTATAAATATGTGACATGTGTTCATACAAAACTGTCACAAACGATGTGTAATAAAATATCAACTTTGATGGTGCATGATTAAATATCTGTGTATGAATAGTATTTAAAGATATAAAGTGCAACTTGGCCTGCAACCTAGTCTTTCGTATTATTCAGTATAGCTCTGAGTTTGAACTGAGTTGGGGACCCTTGGTTTACGGTAGAGTACCATAACTTCGCTACAAGCTACTATGAAAAGGGAATTTTGATGGAGCTGTATTGTTATTGTATGATTGTGTGACCATTAGGAAAAATACGCAGGGACTCGGCTCCTTTAAATGGATCAGACCATTAACGACAAAAGGGGGGAATGTTATTAGCCATTTCCACAAACATGATGGTATTTCGCTGATATCTGCTGCAAATAAGGTGATTATTATAATTTTAAATAACACATTATTGTTTAATCTGAACTACCGAAATATCATAAAATGACAGCAACCTGGAAAGTAACTTTTAACGTTGAGCGGTTTAGGAAATCCCTGTATTTACAAACACACTTAGCTAGCGCTGTGCTTGTCTCCAGCAGGGAGCTAATAAGATATTACCTGACAGCGTTAAGACGCTTTAAGAAGATTTTCTTGTCAAATTAGGCGAGACAGTGAAGCGGATCAGACATGTTTGCGACTACAACGAGTGACAACCACCGTGACGGCCCTGAAAGCGATGCGAAGCAGCCTCAGACCACCGCAACAACTGAATATTGCGCAAAGTTGCAGCAGTGGATGTGGCAGTATTACTGGGGGTATGCATATGAAGCCAACTGGCAGAGCTGGCTCGCTCTGTCAGCTTTCCCCTTCCCTCTTCCGTGCGGAATCCCTCCGCCTGGGACAGGCGCTCAGACACCAGGTACACCTGCATCGTCCTTCGGCGGTGGGCAGCAGGCTTTTGACACGCTCAACCGGTACAATTACCCCTATCCTCTCAGTTTCCATGCATCCCACCCTCATCCAGAAGGGCAGACCTCAACTAACGTCACTGATGCCCGGCCAGCCCAGCAGCAGAATGGGAATCCACCTCAGGCAGGTATGGATCAGTTTGACAGTGAGCTGCTCTAATAGTCAAAGCCCTACATCATCAGAAATGCAGTTAAGCCTGCAGTAATGTTTAGGCTCTCTATAAGCTAAGTCATGTGTCTGATGGGATGCAGGCTTAGTAGTATATTGTAAGTCTATTGCTCTATGGAAACAAGCGTATATACGCTTGAATCATTCAAGGGTTTTCTCAGTGCTCTGTTAACCTTTGAAGTTGGTATTTAAGATCATTTATTTGCGTGTAGAAATTAGACAGGCTAATGTGTCCCATTGAAAAAAAGGTATTCTCTCAGTCCACTTGTGTTTTCATCTGCTTTATACAGGACGGGAGTACACCATCCCCTCTCCTCTCCAGAGGTTCCTAGCTGAGACAGTGGACTTCTTTATACTGTTTTGTGTGAAGGCCACCATCGTGCTGTGGATCATTCATCTGAGTGGTATGAAGTGAGTGAAACTATTAAACACTTTTTAGTGGAAACTAATTTGTCCAACTAAAAGGATAAATAAAGACACAAAAATACACTAGTTTTGCAAACTACAGTATTTGCATGACCAAATAGTTCATTGCTTGCATAATTGCTTTAATGTCAAGCTATTTCAACACACCACCAGATCCATCCTCACACAGGCATACTATCTATTCTCTTTAAAGGGACATTGCCAAATTCATTACCCACTTCATTGTAGAGGAGATAGATGAGAACACGTCCATGGAGGACCTGCAGAAGATGATGGCTGTAGCTCTGGTCTACAGGGTGCTAGTTTGCCTGTATGAGGTGAGTCATACTTTACATTGCCATGACAAAGGTAATATAGATACAGTATGCAATATTTTAGCTATTGATAAAATAAAATATTGATCAAAAGTAAATATTATTAAATCACATGTCAAGCTGTGTAGTTCATGTTTATACCAAAATTGCGTATTACAATACTTGATAGTTCATGAAATTAAATTCACATTGATCCATTACAACATTTAGTAACAAGTCTACAGGGATAGAATAAATGAGTATTTAAAACCAATGTCTTCTTAATGTAATGCTGCATACAAGGGTTTTTCCAGCTGAATGGAAGGACTCAAACCAGATGACTTCTTAACACACCATTTGTATTTGTACTTAAAAATATATATACATGTACATGCACATAATTTTGTCCATTCACGTTCAGTATGAGTTGCCTAATTGCCACATGCTCTTGTTTAATGAGAAGAAGAGTCATGTACAATCAAGAGTTCTTCTACAACAAACACCCTCAGAGGAGAGTGATGCAACGTTGCATTCAAGGTTGCCTGAGATGAAGACCTGTATTGCGTCTCTTGTTCATCTTCTGCATTAGTGGCTTTTTTTCCCAGGTGGGAACCAGCCCTGGGACATTCGGGCACCTCTGCTCAGACTGATGCCATCTGGCAGGTTTCCTTCCTTGTGTAAACCTGAACATGTATTCATTTTTTGTTTTTACTCCTGCATCATCATTAATAAGTTCTGACCTTAACTGTACAGACCATTTTATGAGCATGGTCAGGAGTCCACAGGGTATTGACAATGTGCATCTCTTTATTAGGAAACAAAGAGATTGCATTCAGTGATAAACTGTGTACACTTTGCCATTCAAAGCATGTGGCTGGCTGATTTTATGTACCTATGTTTTCCTTGTATTTTTATTTCTTCTGTTAATCATATCATATTTATTGTGAAGCACTTTGTGATTTGTGTCTGTGAAAAGTAATGAAATGGCACTATTCACAGATAAAAATTACAAATTGCTTCACAATAAATCAACTTTACTTTAATACTTTACATACTTACTTACTTGTGTCCTTCTTGTGCAATCAGACTATCTGTATTTGGGGAGCTGGGGGCGCTACACCAGGGAAGTTCCTTCTCGGCCTGCGGGTGGTGACGTGTGACACATCCACTCTGGTCCGACCCAACCGAGTCCTTATAGTCCCAGCTTCTAATGTTCCCCTTTCTGCGTGAGTGGTCATATACTGGATGAGCTACTGTTTGATTTGATTTGAAGTTGGACTCTATTGTGGTATCTAAATCACAAACCAATGTCTCTAGTAGTCTTGAGTACCCGTAGAGCATCTGTGTTGGAATTCTCAATTGAACCTCTTGTTTTGTCATCTCTTTTGTCTCAACCTCCACAGCTCTACAGTGCGGGCTCTTAATAAGAACTTCTCCATTGCCTTCCTCTTTCCCGTCTTCATCACTCTGCTCTTCTTCCAGCACAACAGGACTGTGTATGACATTGTGGCAGGGACCATTGTTGTCCAGCGCAGAGGGGGCAGATAGCCTCTCCTCAGGCAGCAGACTCTTTTACTGTATACTTGACAAAATAACGTCAAAGCGCTACAGACCTGTGTGTGCTAAATGTCTTGAATTTAGACTAACGTTGAAAAAAGCAACGCATTGGCCCATTTCTTCACTGGATCAAACAAGGACTTAAACTGCAAATGATGTCAGGCTTATTTGTATCCATTCTTTGGGCCTATGGATATTAAGATGAAGAATTGTTGTGTTTTAGTTTATTTTTGTATTTGAAAAAATAATAACTTTTCTCCCCGGTGAATGAGGTTCACACAAGAGAAATTGTGTTTGTGAATTTCCTGCTCATATTTTCTGTCTTCAGGCTTGTAATCCTTGTGACTCAGGGCAACTGTTTTGCATCACAGAACCACTGATTGTCTGAACTGCACTATTGAATGCCACTGCTCATGTTAGATTTAAACTCATGCATTATGTAAAACTCTTCTGGTATCAAAGATGATTAATGATGTATTCACATGTTATAAAGTTGGCTTAGCAGTCCAGTTTATAGTTTACGTAAGTCCCCAGTATGGCCACTTAATAAGATACCGGTACACAATTTATGCAAAAGGTCCATATTTGAGTTATGGCCTCAAGTATCCATGTCTTCACATTTGAAACACAAAGTAATTCAAACATTTTGATGAAACTAACCATTTTTTTCACATATTGTAACACATTTTGATTAAATAAAAACAACCACCTGCTAATCTAGCATTTACAAAATGACCCTGATTACCACTAAGGAGTTAGTGGTATTCGTATTTAAAGGTGTTTGTCCCCTTGCTAAAGTGAAGATTCCATTTGTGTCTTTGATCGATTCAGTTGGGTTGTTGCATCATTAAAAGGGGAGACACGTTTCTTTGATCTATGCAACTCTTTAAGGGAAAGCAATGGGCTGCAGCTGTACAGAGGAAATGTTTCACATGTCTGGAACTAACAGAGCGGAACATGCAGCATATAGTGCAGGATCATAGTATACTGAATATGTTTTTTTTTTTTTTTATCCCTTTATGAGATAGATAGAGACGTGAAACGGGGAGAGAGAGAGCTGGGGGATGACACGCAGAATCCGGCCGTTGCAGGACTCAGCCAACATGGGGCAAGCGCACTTACTGAGTTACGTAGCCCCACTGAATATGTTTCAAACATAAAAGCAGGTGTAAGGAAGGGCTCATTGTTACCTATGGGACAAAGTTTCTGAGGTCAGTCAATAGCTTAGAAAGAGTCCCGCACACTGACCATTACGCAAGCAATAATTTATTTAGAAAATACGTTTTGGTCTAAGACCCTTATCAGGTAAATTTTACTTTTGTATTCGTCTGATGAAGGTCTAAGACCAAAACGTTTTGTGTAAAAAAAAAATTGCTTGTGTAGTGGTCAGTGTGCGGGACTTTTTGTAAGCTCCTGATCTGCTACTTTTGGACCAATCCTACACCTGCCCGACAAAAGAGGTGTGCAAAAAAGCTTTTCTACGTTTTACAGAGGTCAGTCTACAAAATGGGCTGATTTAACAAAAATAACATAATTGACAGGATTTCAGAATACATTAGGAAATCTTTTTCTCAAACCTGAGAATTTGGGTGATAGAGCTAGCGTGCTATAGGAAAAACAGGATTAAAGGGATTCATTTTTAGTTAAAGACCTGTAAAGGACATTACACACTCTGGTACCACAGCCTTGTGGTGTGCATCTTAATGTCAACATATCTCTTAACGTTTAAACTGAAGTACAGACCAACTTCCAATCAAGAACTGCAACAAATGTCATCCAAGCTAACCAAAATGTACAATAAAGCCATCAGATCTAGTGTAGGAATAATGTTGGCTGTTTGCATTGATTTCCTGGGTGGTCATTTGGATTTAAAATACAGAAGACTTCCATCTTTAGCAGCACTGTTCTCCACAGTTGCCACAGCGCTTGTTGCCACATGGGGGCGACACTAAGCAACACAGATCAACACATGTGGCCCAGACTGTAGATGGAAAAAGACTGTAGTTACTGGAAGTTGGCATTATTTTACATAAGATGTTTTTACACATAATCTTTATGGAATGGCTTGTGTTTTCTTAACTGATGCATACACAACTTGTATCATAACTGAGGCCAAAACACATTCTAACTCGCACAAATATATTTCTGCAGTACTTGACTTCTTGTTTGTCACTTTTACAGGTACAGCGTTGTATGCACACATTCCTGACAGACTTCTCTTGTAATTATGGGCTTTCTGCTGGGACATCTCCAACCATCTGCTGACATGTGCAAACTCACTCCTTGTGCAAAATATATCCATGCATTGAAAATCATTAGGCCAGAGGTCACGTGAGGTGATTTACAAAAACATTATGCAACTTATGGTGTTTGATTTAGCATCTCTAGATGTACCATGGTATTGGTAAAATACCAGTATTTACATGTCATTTCTATATTGTATTACCATTGTGCCGGCTCCTCTCACATAAAGAGATTAAAGATCTTTAATAATGTTACTCACATGGTAAGCAAGCTGTCATTCAGAGACAATTTATGTTGGTAACATGAACTACTGCATGTTTTTCATTTACACTTTTTTTCACCCCAATGTGCTGCGGAGTTGAATTTCCATGAGTCGTGTTCTTGTAAGATTAGCCCAAGGGCACATTTTGTGTTACGGTCCCAGTTAAAAAAACATTCGTTTGACTCTCCTCAGTATTGGAAGGTTTTTAAATAGCAACCATTAATCCTAATTAATTAGTAATAATTACCAGTCTCTTGCCAACCTTTACCCTCCAACATGCACACATATGAAACAAAAGACACAAATCAAAGCCATCATTCAAGACTTTTTACAAGCTCTGGTCTTTTTTTCATTTGTTCACACGTTGCTGTCATGGCAGCCTTGTTGTCGTCATTTGTACATCTGTCTTTGGTGTCACCTTTTATCTAATTCCTTCCAAATTCTGGCCTATGGGGATCGGTGGATCGCCACTGAGCTTGCACCTAGTACATCCACACCCACATGTGTAGTCTGATGCCAATGAGGAGTGGTAGAACGTTATATAAATGCAGTGTCTGAATTATAAATGTGTTACATCTTCCATAAATGTTGAGCTTGTAGATCTTGGATACGAATAAAAAAGTACTAAACTCCTTAAATGGCCTTGGGGCAGGGGGATGGAAAGAACTTTGCAAACATTTTGTCAGCCATTGTGCATGATTTTAAAAGTTCATCGCAGCATTTTGTCCTTCAGTAGCACTATTTTTTTGTGCTGAGAGTCATGAGTTGTTCTCTGTGCCAGGGAACTGAGAGAGGCTTAGCAATAATTACGCCTCGAGTGGCTCTAATACAAATTTCACAGGGAGACCGAGAAAGCAACAGAAAACGTGAGACAGAGAGAGAGACAAAAGCCCAAGAGGAAGGAAAGAGTTGGAAAACGGAGTTCATATGAGGAAAGAGTGAAAGTGGAAAGAGTAAGTTGGGGGAAGAGAGAAAGAATGAGAGGGAGAGAGTGTGAGAGGATGAGGGACACCATGCTTGAAAATTCTCTCTGATCTTTGAGCCGTGAGACCAGAGGCAATGGAATACCCCGCAGAACTCTATTAAAATTCACCCAGCCTTACTAAAGCTCTCAGTTATTATACAAGAGATGCCTTGGCACAGCTCAGCTTTTCGCTTTTGTTTGCTCTCTGTCCCATTCAGTACACACATGAACACAAATGCACAAAATACAGACGCCAATCAACACACATAATCAAAGTTGTATTCACCGTAGACAAAAAACAACACTTAAGAACAAGTGTCGATGCTTTTGAACTTTACGTAATTAGATTTAATCAGAGCTGGAGCACTGAAGACTTTAGGGGTTTAAAAGGTTTTTTAGTGATTATCAGGGAAGCAGAAACGAGTTGTAAACACAACATTGACATAAAATTAATGCAGTGAACTTGTTAGCAAACAGTTGCTAATTTACAAATCCAGCAGATGTGGAGAAACATTTGTAGTGGTTAGGAGTCATGTCTATACTCTCCTTTTAGCTCTGGTTTTGGTCTCCACCAACTCCTGAAGGAAAATATCTAGCTCTTTAGCTGCTAGAGCTCCACTCTGTTCAGCAGCTAGTTTGTGTCTGTGGTTTGGTGCAGTGTACTGTGGGTTTATCAGAGTTCTTTTGCAGAAATAGCTGCCTACGTCTGGCTTAGAGTGGTAAGAGTGGACTAACACAGTAAAGTTCATGTTTCTGTCATGACAGCTGTGTTTTTTGTCATCATCTGTCTTTGATGTCTTCCCTTTTTCTAATTCCTTCCCAACTCTGGCCTGTAGGGATCAGTGGATCATCTTGGAGTTTGCACCTACAGCCACGTGTGGTCTAATGCCAATAAAGAGTGGTAGAACATTATTTAAATGCATTGTCTGAATTATAAATGTGTAACATCTTCCATAAATTTAAAGCTTGCAGATCTTAGATACAAGTGATAAAGTATTAAACTCCTTAAATGGCTTTGAGGCAGGAAAAGAGAAGAAAACTATCCAAACATTTTGTCAGCCATTGTGCATGACAGCATTTTGTCTTTCAGCAGCAAGATTTTATGCAAAACCAGGGAACGAAGACTCGTGCGTTTTGTAGATTAACCATTTGGTCTCAATAAAAAGTAAGTGAAACTGGAAACATTTGACATTTTCCATGTCAATATTAACTCTAATCACATCTGACATCTTCTTATGTCTACGCAGGCAAATGTGCATGGCATTTGAAGTAGTAATAATGTGGAATGTGCTGGCTCAGCACGTGCTGTCAGCTAGAGCATGTAGTACTATACTATATGCGGACAGAGGGAGGAGACGAGTGGAAAGAAGGAGGAAGTGGTAAACATTGATGACAGAGCAGTATTATTCCTGTATACAGTGTGTCAGTGTGTGTGTGTGCCTCTGTGTGTGTACAGCAGTACTGTCAGCTGTTCAACATTGCCTAATATCCACAAATGCGCCCCACCCTTAGTGCCTCTCCCTCTTGTGAATTCCCACAAGAATACTAATTTTTCAGTGTGATTAATATCTACATACTGAACATACAGTACTGAGTCGTGAGTTTAATCTCTCAGCAGACTGACTCTATAAAACATTTGTGTTCCCTGTGAAACTGTGTGTATACATGGCAGCAGGTTAGATGCTACATGCCGCAAAGGTTCAGCCAGCAGTGACCCAGGATTAGTGCCTCTTCAGTGGTGCCTCAGCAGACCCACCACATGGTCTCCCCCGATGGAAGTATGTACTGTATGTGAGGAGTTCCACAGACTCGCAGATCTTAAATAATTCTTTATGGCTGCTGGTGTAACTGTACTGTATGTGCATATGTGCAGATGTATACAGCATGTTTACAGACAGCAGATAGCATTATGCATGTGTGCATTTAGGGGTTTGAGGGCAGGAGAATAAGTACACAGAAGGGAACCACCTTGTAACTATATAAAGTTTGTAACATGATGTGACATACACACAGATTGTTTTTATCCTGTCATAAAATATAGTACATACTCACAAGATGAAATACACACAAATGCACAATACACGAAACAAATTAGTTTTTAGCTGCAGTCAACTGTAAAATGTTGCTCTTCACACAGTGACGGGGAATCCCATGCCAGGTGGTGAGTAACAATCTGATGGTTCATAATCTGGCCTGATGACTGACAACATGTGTTAATGGGTCAGCTACTGGAGGTCCTCTATTAATAGATTGAGCAAGCACACTCACAAACAAACACAGGCAGGCACAGACATGACACAAGAATTCAAACAGGTAGACTGATTGAGATCAAGATCCCTGCAGAACATACAGTATAAAAATGCACTGAAGAGACAGTTCTGACATATCATATACATACATTAATGTTTAAAACAACAAACTGGCAAAGTAACACCATGCATATGCATGGGTATCGCATACAAAGCTGTGAAAGTAATAATGGAAAATTAAATGCATGCAGGTTTTTAAGGGTTTTGGTTGTCCTTGATGGATGAGCTGTGTCAGTAGTGCTATTAGAAGGCAGTCTATGTTTGCACACATCCATCTAAATTAACTTTGCTCTTTATCAATGCTGGTTCTCCTTTACCTTCTTCTCAAGTTCATTTCCACCTGTTTCTGAGCTGCCAGTGCTGAGCAAATGTTTTAAATATTGCCATTTCCTATTTTCCTTTGCACCGCAGTATATCCTTTCCTCCATGTCACAGTAATTCCCTTCAGTTTAACTCCTAGAGATTGGTAGTTCATTTATGGACATCTTTTACGGTGTATAATGAAGATGTTGAGTACAGTATGTACTATGTGGAGGAATGTGTCTTTGTCTCAGGTGTGTACATGTGATAAAGACATTTATAGTATTTAGAAAATCCCTCCTTTTCAACAGTAAGTAGAAACCATCAGAAATATGCAGGCTATTTGGAAAGCCAGTGAGTTTAAGCTTGTGTCAAGTTGCGAGGGCATTTGTTGAACAAATTATGCTCTGTATTTTGTACTTTCTGCTTTATATCAAATAAAGCCTGCGGTAGATACTGAAACCAGTTAATGATCCATGGTCAGGCTAGCTAGTACACTTAAAATAGTCTGCATAATTGAAAATCCTGAGAACTAAGAAATGAAAGAGGGAGTGATCTATAAATAGAGAAGTTGTTTGAATAAAAAAAAGCAGACAGAAAACACTGCCAAAACATACATCTTCATCGACTGGGGGACCCCAAACTTTTCCCGAGCAACATTAGCCAACTCTGACTGGGGGATCAAGAGGCGTTCCCAGGCCAGGGTGGAAAGAGACTGCCAACAAACAGCTAATAATTTGAATCCTTTAATTTTCTGGAACAGTTTATTCTTCATGTCTATCAAGTGTAAAGCTGTGTGTAATTCAGTATCCTTGTAGGAGGACAACATTTATATTCCAACAATCCATTCGTCCAGGGCTAAAATCCTCACAATGCTCTCCATGTTAAGAACAGGGTGACCATCAGCTGATGCACATCAGGAGGTTGGTAGGTAAGGCTCCCAGTGAAATAGCAGTCTTGCCTAACCTTATTTCCACTGAAATAAGAAACTGACTGGTAATGTGATGTTGAGGTAGAGCAAAATACAAGTACTGATGATTTTAATATACAATCAAGCAAGTGATGTGAGAATCAAATGGAAATGATCATTCAATCATTAAACGGAAAAATGACAAATATACACTGTGCGTCCCTGTTTCTGTTATCGTTTGAGAAGTAACCGCTTTTCTCTGAAGATAAGCATCTAGTCAATTATGTTAGAGTGACTTTGGCTTCTAATGCCTGTACATTTTACCTTACAATGGTGCGGTGTTACACAAGATCTCAATTAACAGCAGAAGCAGACACAAAGATGCATGTTGTGTGTATGTAAATAGTAACCATATCACACAGTGTAGGTACAGGCTTTTGGGAGAGTGTCTCATTACTTTTACCACCATTTTCAACTAAAATTAACAAGTAAATGTGTACATTTATTACCATAGGAAATTATTACCACATGCTTTATATACAGTCTATATTACCAGACCAAAGGTAAGTGGAAACACTTTTCCACATTTACAGTATTATGTAAATCTGAACTCCCCCATGCACAGATAACGCATAAGCACAAATAATCACATGCAAACATGAAGGGTCATCATCATCCAGCTTAAGCAATCAGTGAGAACACACCCCCTCGCTGAGAGCGTTCTTCTCCTTTTAGGACGACCACTACACATGCAGAGAGAGACACATGGATGGTTAGTTTGTATGAGTGCAATGTTATGGGGCCTCTTGTGGCCAGGCATCTAGGGAAGCAGTGTGTTGATGAGACAGCAACTTTATTGATTCAAGTTTTAAAAAGGCTTTTGAAATAGAGCGTTTAGACGATCTGGCCTTGTGGATGTTCACATCTAGTTGAACTCTAAAGAGTACAGCAGTCTGATAACTGTGGTGGCAGAATGAAAAGGTGAAGGAGAATGAATAGCAGACAAAGTGGCTTTTTCCTTATAAGTTTCCATTACAGTCTGGTAATTGCATTTCATTATAACAAGCACAATGTCAAGGCTTATTGTTGTATTAGAACACTAAGTTTCCTGTACACTTGATGCATTGAACTGAAAATACTCATAAAGACAGGGAGGTGGAAGAGCAGAAGCACTTTAAAACCTGCACTGACTGCAGTGAAATTACAGTGGTTTACATAAAAGAACAAAACTGGAAAGACATAATGGAGGGAAGTTAGAGAAAATAGTATGAATAGCACAGAAAGAGACCACTTGGCAACTGTCCTCCTGAAAGAGTGGTATCAATTTTCTCATCTGAAGATTGTTTTTTTTTCAAATTGTTTAAGATAACAATTACAATAGAACTTTGAATGAAATTGCCTTGTCACCTGAACTCAAGGATCTTCACTTTCCTTACATCTATGCTAATATAGTAAGTTATTGCATTCTCAACATGGATTTTATTTTATTCTTCAAATTTGTAGATGTATTTTGATTCTACTTTATTCTTTTCATAATGTTAAATGAAAACTAAACAAAAGTTTTGATCCTCAAATTGACCTCTTCACAAGTACCACTCAAGGAAAAAGCTTCAAGTGGAATATGAATGTATATCTCTGACAGTGGTGTAAAGAAGCAAACTTAACCTCAACATACAGCCCAGGGGAACATGGAGAGAGGTCCTGGAGGAAAGGGGGAAGCAAAGAAAGGTAAAGATAGAGATATGTGGCAGGAGGGCATTGTGGACACACAGTGGAAGGTGCTAATGATGGCGGTGGTCAGAGGGTGAAGCCACAGAAGCAGCATTCATTGATCACTACAACACATTGTAATCAATGCATGACCCTCCCGCTGCTCCACTTGTCCTCTAACATGCGTTGGATTTTAGTTAGTCTTGCATTGCCAGACCTTCCTCCACGGCGCTACAGATAAGGGTCTGATGAGTCCACACAGAATTTTAGGATGGGAGAAAAACATGCTCTGGTTTGTTGGCATTTCTTTTAACCTGTCAGAATTGTCTGGGGCGGTGCTAAGTGCTAATGGCGCCTCTGCAAAATAGCCTTGGGAAGGAACTTGTTTATGTGGAACGTGTGTACTTGTTTTAGTTGTGCAACAGAAAACTCAGATTAGACAGATAGCCTAGCTAGCTGTCTGGATTTACCCTGCAGAGTTTTAAGAAAAGATTAACAATAGTCCTCATAAATTAACCAGAGTTTAAAATGCCAACTCAACAAAAGTGTAAGGTAACGGATATCTGGCCTAAATGACTGAAATCCTGCGTAATTTCCATCAGAAACGTAGCGATCCCGGAAGTCGTGATATAGACTAGATATTAGTCAATAAAATTCAACCTTCTTATAGATGATCTTTTGAGTTTTTTTGACCTGTCCAATCACTTCTCATCTGTTGTTACTGATACTGCCAATCCCTGCCGTTTTCCCGCCTTTCCCCTCACCAGAGCTTCCCCACCCATCTCGATCCAATCGATTAATAAAACGAATTGCTTCTAGAATAATACTTGAATACCAGTCTCCTTATCATGGTTACTATATTTGAACAAATGGGACAAACCCAATATAACATATGCTGGAAGTGAAATTAATAGATAGATCAAATTGACATTGGGCTGACTTTCCCATCTTCACTCCGTTACCTCTATCTCTGTCATTCTCCCTCTTACTTGTGTTATAGAAAGGGGATCTTCAGGCTTTTTCTCTGTTTTTGTTCCTCCATCACAGTCAAACAGGCACCCAGGCAGAAAAGCAGGGTGTAAGACGAGTGCTACAGATTTGTCGGCTGCTTTTCTCGAGCTCATCTATTATCCAGCTGACTCCTCGCTGACCCCTGCGTTGGTGACTGTGTACATTATAAAGGCCTGTCCTGATATCACTCACCACTGTGTGTATGTATGTGTGTGTACACACTAGGGTGTTTGTGTGTTGGAGAGCATCCCTTGCCTGGTCAATAATTAAAGTCATTGCTAAGTAGAAGGAGAGTGGCACATTTTTTCAAGCCTTGTTAAACCAGAAAAGATGGCAAAGGAACCATCCTCATTTATGATACATAAGGGCCTGGATTATTTTGGAGGATGGAGGGTTGAACACAGACATGAAATTCAAAGAAAAAATTCAATATTTCCATGCAGTTTAAACAAGAAGGGGAAGGGGTGACACAACTGAGTCTCTAAAATAAATACAAAAACATTCTGTATCCCTGTCTTATTTACAAAGGCAGCCATCTTCAATGTTCTTGGTCCAGAACTAAGAGTCAGTTCTTTTTCATACAGAGGGAACACACACACACACACACACACACACACAGCACACTCTTCTTTGCTCTTTTCTTCTCTTTCCACCCTTTAGTTTTATCAAAAGCAAAATGTAATGCAATTTCTGATCTGCTGCTTTAAAGCAACAATCAGAGTTCTCTGTGTGCATGAATGTGCAATAGCAGAAACACTTGCGCATGATGGCGTGTGCGTGTGTGTGTGCGTGTGTGTGTTCGGATTTGACTTTGAAGTATATCTTTCTTTATTCCAATTAGGTCTGGACTTTTTACACAGATCACATTAAGACACTCTAGATTACATCATAAAATCTGTCTGTCCAAGACACCGTAATTGAATTGGCTGCTGTTAATACACAGATTAGGGAACTCTCTTTGCATCCTAATCCTCCCTGCTCCTTCTCCCTTGTCGCGGAATGGGGAAGGTGTGAGAACAGGTTAGCCGATAGCAGGCATTCACTGTAGGATTACACTTGCAAGGGCAACTTTAAGCCTGTATAATTTGATTGTTAGAGAGGTAGAGTTAAAATGGGGGATTTTCTATGTTTAGAATTCAAGGAAGATATCACGGGTGGCTGAGATGCATTTATATTATTGCTACAGTATACAGCATGAAAAGAAATAGGAAGCAATTAGACAGTGGTGAAGGAAGTAATTAGATCCTTTACTTTAGTAAAAGTACTAATACCACACTGTAAAAACACTCTGTTAAGTAAAAGTCATGCATTGAAAATGTTACTTAAATAAAAGTATGTAAGTATCATCAGGAAAATTTAAGTATTAAAAGTAAAAGTACAATGCTGTAAAAATCCTCACATTTTAGAATCTGCAAACGATCCAAACCGTAATAACGATTTAATTGTCTAATAATTTCAGCTGGACTTGTAGTTTAAAAATAAAACATTTTACAAACTACATGTGTTTTGTGTGCAAAACTCTTAATTTGTAAAGTAACTAGTAACTAAAGCTATCAGATTAACGTAGTAGAGTAAAGTACCTCAAATTTGTACTTAAGTACAGTTCTTGAGTAAATGTACTACGTTACATTCCACCACTGCAATTGGGTGCAGGAAGTGAAGTGAAGTCCAATTTGTTTGGTTGTTAAATGTTTTTTATGTCATGAAAATCAAGACAAAAAGAAATTCAATGCAATCATTTTTCAGACTCAGCATTCACATGCATACAGAAAGGTTTGCGCTTCTTGGCAGGTCAGATATATAGATATTATAATCTAGTCATCAATTCCCAACTATTACAACATACATTCCCAAGGGGATCTGCAGTTGCTTGGGGATAGGCCTGTACTGGGGATTGTCGAGGAGCTCAACTAATTTGCAAAAAAAAAAAGAGAAATGTTGAAATCATTAGCTGAAGTAACGGATAAATGTTTAAAATAAATTAATGGATAAACCATTGCAATAGTTAATAATAGATGGTAATAGTTGATAGTTTGATAACGGTTAAAATAGATACATTTAATGGGTTAGACTCGAGGTAATCAATAAGCAGCTGGAATAGACAGCTAACATAAGACTTAATTTCATTTGACAGGACTGCACAAGTACTGTATGTCTGATAAAAGAAAAGGTTGGTGTAATATTACTTACAAAATAACAGCATTTCAAAGGTCATCATGTGGATATTACTACGGTATAAAATAAAAGTATAAAGTGAAACACTTCAGTTATCCTCCTTGCATTGTGTTTGATATACTGTGTGTCTGGTGCTGAAACTTGTAAAACCTTCCACAGTTGAGCAAAAGGGGGAGCAGTGAGCAGTTGTAAAACACACCATCCCCTGTACACAGAGAGAACTTCAACAGACACTGCAGCCTTGAAATCTGAAGTGACAGCTACTTTCAAAGCATATACAGGATGAGTGTTCCTCTTCTTCTAAGAAGGTCTTTATTGGATTTTGCAGAGAATTCACGAGCTGAGATGTCGATATAGTTGCCTACTCTTTCTCCTGCTTATATTTTCACACCGGCTGAACAGGTAATGAGCGGAATTTGCATACAAATCAAGAAAATGCAATCGAGAGGCTTGAAGAGCTAGGGTGCTCAATAGCTGAGTGTACTATGTTAAGTGGTATGCACTTTTGTCTCATTTCCACTGCATGGTTTGGCTTGACTCAACTCAACTCACTTCTGGTACCAGGTCCTTTTCTCTATTTCACTGCAGATAGTACCTCCTCAATTCGCGGGATTCTCAGCTGTTAGCCATAGCGACACAGCATACAACATAGTGACATCATGTACGTAGTACACAGCGGCCCTCCATTTTTTTCAATATTTAGGGTGAGTGAATAAAAGAATTGCGGTTGCTATTGACTGTAGCTTTGCTATTTCAAAATGGTGGGTTTGAGCAGGATGTCCCGATGGTTCTCTCTGACCAATCAGTGCTCTGCAGTGTTTTAACTCCACCTTCTTGTATCGGCTCAGCTCGTTTGAAACCTTGACCGAGGTGGTGCCAAATAAAGTTGTGGAAAGTACCAGGTACCAGATGGTATCCACAACCTTTGCTAATGGAAAACCAAAAAAAGAGTAAGTCAAGTTGAGAGCAGTGCAGTAAAATTGTGGCGTTTGTTACTGTGCAAGGCCATTCAAAATCCCTTAAGAGAGCTTCCGAAGGCAGGGGATTGTTCATTATGTAGCTTAGTGAATGTTTAAGTTAAGTCCCATATGTTGTATATATGTTGAATCCCTTGTTTGTATACACTTGTCAGTTAAGTGGATATCTTTTATTAAATTTAATATCTTTGGCCAAATACAGTTCTGACCTTGGTTTTCTGGTCAGAGGATGTTGAAAACTGAAACAACATTTTTTTTTGACAGGCATATATATATCATAATAGTTTGGACAGGGATGAGAGATCTATTTCTGTTTCTAATATTTTATTTGGCACCCTTTCCACACAAAGAGCTTTTTAATCATTGAGGTTTAAAAATTGCATTGGCATTTAACATATGAGTCATTTAATCTCATAAAATAGATATATAGTTATGCAAGTTCAAACAACCAGTTTCTATTTCTCAGGGCTCTTCCCATACATGCCACACCTAGTACACGTTATTGTCCCTGAGTGTATACTGTTCACACCCCCTACAGAGAACACAGATACATTTCTCGGGAATAACCCAAACCTCGAAGAATCTGCTCCTCCTTTGGAAGCAGTTCTTTATTATTCTTAAAGCATGCCATGGCACTACACTTCTCACTCAACTATTCTCGTTGCACTCTGAATGGTGCTAGTCAATGAAATGACGGCTTTGGCAGACAAGCTTAACTTTTTCTAATGTACATATACAGTACATCTGTTGGTCCTTTGCAACAGCTTAAAAAGTTTAACCTGGAGCTTTCCTAGAGCCATTCATCAACCCTCAGGTGAGTAGGTGTATACCTGTGAGTACATGCAGAAACGAAAGAAAGAGAGTGAGTGTAAAGACTGGAACGAGTACATGCTTGTGTGTGTGCAAATAAGTGAATGCATTTCTGGTAGCTAAGAAGCAAGCCTATGATTAAATCACAAATCAGGATGACTTGAGGATTTATTCAGTAACATATTGTCCATGTACTGCTTCCACTTGAGTTCTGACTTGACACATATGCTGTGTGGGCAACTCATACTGTATACAATGTGAAAGTGACACTAGGGAAACACTGCAGGGACTTTAAGTATCAGCATCTCTACACTATGCATAATAAATGGTTGTGAAGTGAATCTCTTCATTACCGTCTCCATTCAAATATCAAGGACTATTCACCACCAGACGGTGTGTCTTCATTTCTGTGCATTTAGGCGATGAATGTAATGCTAGCCTCCTGGCAAACAGGGTGGCCTACCTCTCTCTCTCTCTCTCTCTGTCTGTCTGTCTCTCTCTTTGTTTGGCATATATGCGACAAGGGCACAATAGAGAGCTGGACAATAGACCACTTATTGAATGACTGACAGGGAGTGGGATACATGCCAGATCGTCTGTCCCTCTACAGCCTTGTGCACCCTATCGCTGATGGTCAGTGTCAGGTTGCACTCTCCCGTGACGAAGCTGCTGCCATAGTGGAAATCTGGAAGAGGTCACAGCGGCCGAGATGATAAAAATACACTGAAAATAGTGGGGAGGAGTTAACTGGGGACTTACATACTTTAATGTTGACTTCATCAGTTGATTTGAATTCTTTTTCAGCAACAGTAAGGTTGGTTGGTTCATACAGTAATAACACATTATGTCAAGGAAAACTAAACCTCCCAGTTTTTTAATTCTCAAATATGTGACTGAGAACAGAGAGACAAATGAATTTAGCAGCTTAAAGTATTCAATTAGCAATGAATCATGAGTAAACGCCTTTCATCAACATGTTTTCTAGTATTACTCCAAGATTGTGTGTGTGTGTGTGTGTGTGTGTGTGTGTGCATATATATGTGAAAACAGCAGCTGATATTTTCCACCTTGTCACAATCAGCTGACTATCAGGCATTGCCATCAGCTGATTCTCTCTGAGATCTTGAGCACTCTGCCTCGAATGCCTGCTTTGACAACGTCAAATTCATCTTGAATGTTAATTTTTCCTGGTCATAAATTACTGTTATTTGTAAAATTTCAGAATCTCAATACACTTTGTGGTCACAATTTTGCATGTGTATATAATACTTAATAATGTTGGTGCTGCCATCTTCAGGGTAGGAACACCGGCTTACTTGATGGAGGAATAAACACACACATGCTCATCATCGGTGCTTTACCTGGAACAGAGAGTTACTTTATTTTACACATACGTAGTTGTACATCTCACAGAAAATGACTTTGTCTGTATAGGAACACACCTTAAGCTCTTGCGCGTAGTTTATGTTACTCCCATGAAGATTTCTAAGTAATGACAACAAAACTGTCGGCATGTCCACATGTTACAAGTCTTCTGTGATCGTGCACAGCCCCTACCCCTCCTCCACGCAGTTGGTAGTAGCCTGGAGGACATGGAGGAGCTGATAGTCTTAATTAGCTTTGTAGCAACTCATTTGGCAATGGCTTGAATGTAACAGACGTTCATTGATATCAAAAAGTTACGCACTAAAGCTTTAATGACATCTTAGCCTGTATGTTATGAACAAGAAACTTTTAGTTTGACTTTTTTCATGCCTGATATTGTAGCTATATTTGTGTTTTTTAGGTAACTTATCTATACTATACACTGTTGTTTTTACAACATTTTTGTGCACAGGATCAATAAAGTTGATCCTGTCGTATGCAGTGGTGCAAGTATTAATATCTACTACATAGGCAAAAGTAGTAATACTAGAATATATAAATGCATTACAAGTAACAGTTTAATATTTAAAAGCTTACTTAAGCTGAATAAAAGCTACACAATAATTATAAAAAAAAAATCTACCTAGTTTCAAAAGTATTGATTGTGCAGCAGAATGACCCTGCCAGTGTTATTATGAATGACATTAATAACATGCAGTATTTTATTGTTGCAGCTGATGGGGGGCAGTATGTCTATTAATGTATACAGTTTTGGGTAGTTTAATCTATAAAAATGCATCACATTTTATGAATTGATCAAATGTTTAGGCCTAATTTATTTTACACTACTTGATCTTATGGTTATTTGGTTGGTTGGTTAAATGGTTATTATTTGCCGCTGAAATGTTTAACACAAGAAGAAAAGCTCTACTACTTGCTACCCACACTTTTGAGTGAGGTTGGGTAAAGAAAGCTCTAGAAATAATATGTTGGATATTTAGAATCAAATTCCAAAAATATTAAAAACAAAAACAAAACATAAACACATAGGCCTACATCTTAAAATTGTTATAATGAAAGCAGCCTGTGAATATATCCAAACCCACTAAACTGAACATGGCATGTAGGCCTGTACTGTGGATTCACACGACCTAGTAGCCTACTGTCAATGAACTTGTAATTCAGTTTCTGTTTGCTCTGCTCCGAGCCCTCTCATATTTTTGCATGAGTAGCTTACAAATTGCTCCATTTTTTTTAACTCTCTCTCTCTCTCTCTCTCTCTCTCTCTCTCTCTCTCTCTCTGAAGGTGGGGGCAGTGAGCTGTGCGCCGCAAACATCATTAGCAGGGGAGACGCTTTCCACCGTCAGCGCCGGAGCAGAGCAGGGGAGCCCTGGCAACAAGGAGCGACACAAACTCAGCAGCCCGTTACACCCTACAGTAAGTCACACAAAACTGTTTAGGTGGCTACTCGTTTCACCAACCTGCTTTATCCATGCCACTTTTCTCTTTTGTGGCAGTGAAGAGAAAATGGCTGGAAGAACTGGGCAGGGTGGCGCAGACGCTCTGGTTTACTTCAAAGCCTCGGGAAATGTTTACTTCGCCCTCTGACCTATTTTTAAGTGACCAAACAGTACGGGGGCGTACGGGGTTTTGGTGTATGTACTTGTCATTTCGGAACGTATATGTTAAGTAGTGTTTAAGTGGGGCGAAAGAGAGCGGAGGTTTGGCAGGATTCTGACCGAGCGAGGAGCGCGTCCGCCGGCCGAGCTGGTGTCGGGCAAGCGCTGTAGTTTCAGTAACTGCGCCACTCGACTTTGAGCGCTTAACATTGACATACATTGCTAAATAATGTTGCATCAATACGTATTTGTTTTCTTTTAAACTATGTCCATATAGACAATGACTGTCAAAGGCAAGCACTACAATTTTATCTAGCTACGTTTCACCATCGCGGAAGTGTTTGTTACACCAAAAGACGAAGAACAACTAACCACAGTCCACATAATTTGTCCAGTGTTTTTGAAAAATGGAGATCTATTTTGCATGTTCGGACCGTGGTTGCGTGTGTAATATGGTACTATACAGTGTTTTACATTGCCAGCTGTTTGTAAAGGACGTAAGGTTTGTGATTGCTGGACTACCCGTGATGTCATTTATCCTAGCTTGGACCATTATATAACGGGACTGTAGGGAAGCCTGTGATAGCAGGCTATTTTTACTCTGTTTACACCTCGGAGTTGCACTCAGCATAGGCTATGCTCCGCAAGTGGTACAGCCTAGGCTGTACACCAGCCTAGGCTTTCACTCGCATTGTGAATTTAATATATGGCATCTAAAACTAAGTGGATGGACAAATGTAGGCTAACTGGTAAAGATGAAAAGCTGCAGTTCTTCCCACCAGCTGCATTGCACGTTTAAGTGTTCCGCTTTTCTGATGGTGTATGTGTAATTATTTGCTGTTTGAAAAGAAAATGTTGTCAAGCTTAACTTGTTCATTATGTCTCTTCTCATGTTTGAAGCATGCCCTATTAAGTTGCCTTCCCCTAAGCAATGAAAGAACCAGACACCCTAGGGTGCTACTGTAGCCTGCTATACAAATATTAGTGTAGCCAGACAGAACAAAAAAGAGTTTTGATAAAAATGCATAGGAAACAAGTTTTTTGTCGTTTTTGAGACTTAGGCTCATCAACTTGTCTGTGTTGTAGAGGCAGCAGGTTGGAGAAGGGAGAAAGGTAGTAACTAAGTAGGTAGATGGAGATATCTAGCTGAAAATCCACTCTGTAACAGATGACTTGATGTCAAATGATGGGGATGAAGTAGATGATAAAGCAAAAGTTCATATTCATATTAAAAACTGTATTAACGTATAGAGAGAAGTGGGAATGGTGTATGGGCCAGTTGGCTGCCCTTTGAATAAGAATAGGGCAGTTTGGTGCTGTGACAGTTATGGCCTAGCAGATGTGGGTTACGCTGAGTGGAAACAGTACATTCCAGGATTTTAAAAAGGGATGGGATGCCTGGAAGTCATAATGGGTGGTGAGTACATGACCAGAAAAATGGGTGCAAAGGGTAGAGAGTGAAGATAGATTCAGGTCAGGATGTAAGGATTAACTAGGGGTTGAATTTATAGACATATCAAAAATTGACAAAATGCCTATGAGTAAAATTAGAAAAGTAGAGACCGCGAAATAAATGTATATTTAAGAAACAATAGCGGGTGTAGTTGTAGTTGGTCATCAGTTTAAAGAGTTTTAGACTGGAGCAGAAATGGTTTTGATTATGTCTATAAGAGTAGCAGGTTCAATATTTTTTAGGTCTGTAAAAGCCAGGGCCTTGCTTTAGTTATGATGGCTTTGTCAGGGATGGGCCAAACTATAGTGCTCTATTGTGGGGTCATGCCACTGTGATTCAGGTGTGCTGTTCTACCGACCCACCACACGCAGGTACACACACACACACACACACACACACACACACACACACACACACACACACACGCACACACTGTACCACAGCCACCATAGCCTTTGATTCAAGCCCCCACTCACTTTCAGATGGTAATAAAAGGCAATTAGAAGCCGAGGTGTCCTAATCACAAGCCGTTTAACTGAGCTTGGCTCATTTGTCAGAGTCATATGGGCACACAGACCCACACACTCAAACACACATGAATATACACGTCTGATGGATCATGCTCGAGGCTTTTCTTTGTCCCTGGAATTTGCTGCCTATGTAAGGGAAAAAAAGACATTTGTGTGTTAATGTGTGTGTGTTTGAGTGAGACAGATATATATTTCCATGTAATGATTGGGTGGAGATGTCAGGGCTGAATTAAAAAGTGACCGACATGGCTCTATGCTGTAACCTGCAAATACAAGAGTGAATGATGGGTAGGCAGGGAAAACGGATCGACCAACAGGTGTTTGTTTGTGTATGTCTGTGTATATTCATAGATAAATTAGTTGGAATTGCAGTGTTTTTTTCTTGCTCTCAACATTTACTTAGAAAATAACTTTGAAAGGTTTCACACGGCGGGCAGAGGTGTAGGGAAGGGTAAGCACACATAGGGGCTCTTTACCAATGTTCCTTGAGATATTTGGAGTCTAAATGAGTTAGTAAACATTCTCACTCTGTTCTTGTACATTTTGGCTTGATCATGGTGTCTTCATGTGAGCACAGGTAAAAAGCAAAACCCTGCTCTGCATTGAAGTGTGCTAAAGTTTGAAGTGGTATTGGGGCAGACTGATAAGGTGCTAACCAGACAGAATAGTATATAAATCATGCTGCAAAGTTTTCTTCATGTACCCTTTTATTTGCTACTAAAGCCCTGACTGCAAACCCTAATGTACACATGCTGCAAGGAGCCATAACAAACACAGACACTTGTTATAATAAAGTAAATATTGAAATATTTAGTTGTACCAACTCTGTTTTCAAAGATAACAATGAAAAGACACAAACAAATTACACAAAAATTATAGGTCTAAAGAATATGCATTTCACCAAGCCACCTGTTTCCCCTCCACCTTCTTTCTTTCATATCTCCAGCCCATGTTTTATACCAAGTTCACACAAAAACTTTGTCTGATGTCGTCATAATGAAAAATTATCAACCCCTATTTGCTGCATTCACACCACACTGCTATCGCAGGTGAGCTCCTGGTTGTCTTGTTCTACACAAGGAGATACTTGAGCTACACAGAAAAGAAGAACAGCAATCAAAAATAGAGTGCAAGAAAAATGATTTTGAAAAAGTAAAGAGGGGGTGGGAGCAGATCAAGAGATTGAGCTGTCTCTTTGAACCACGCAGTGCGCGCTGACCTTTTCAGCTTTTCGTTTCATCCTCCTCTATTCATGACCGTACTGAGTACAGATGCACGCACAGAAGAGAAAGGACACCATCGCACACAGAATACTGCTTTTAAAGGGAATCCATGGGCGTTTTTTTTGTATTTTGTGTGAAAGAACCTTCCACTGTGTATGATTGTGTGTGTGCTTTTTGTTCCTTAGTGTACACTCTTGTTTTTTAAGAAACAAGCGTGTACACATGCACTGCAAACCTGAAATTATCTAGACCATACCCGGCGTAGCTGTATGTAAGAACAGAAATGTCAGAATCAGTCAGCTTCAAAATCAGTTTAACCCGCTGGATCCATAGTACAAAATCTCTGATTGCACCAAATGTGTGAAAATTCACAGCAAGCGAGTGGGTGCGTTAATGACGTCTTATGCTGCTCGTGCAGAACCAGAAGAAAACAAACATTTGAGGGTGAAGAAGAGTGATTTACATAAAGATGGCAATGAAAATGTCTAACTGGTCTTGTGAATCGCTGAACTTTACTAATACACTTATTGAAGTTTCATTTAGTTATTTTTTAAATGTTTAATTTAATCAAAATGTTCATTATAAGAGAGGGGATCACTGTTCTGTTTATGCCTATACTGTACTAGTGGATGTGTATGTCTGAAAATTGATCAGAGTGGATGTATACTCAAATTGCCAGACTTTAGGCCACAGCGTAAGGTCTGGCCCTTCCACACATAAACTCCTGGATAGTAGAAAAAAAAACTGTCTGGGTTGGTTGGTTTTCTTTAAACCAATCACAATCTTCTGGGGCTGTGCTTATCTGGTTATAAAGACGTAGATTTACAAAATGGACTTGGGAAGGAACTTGTTTTGATGGAACATTTGCACCCTGCAAAAGAAAAAGTCACTTACAATAATACATGAAGTTAACTGTTCACACAATGCAGTAATGTGAGCTATATGAATTAGCTGGATACATTGTTAAACATAATTTGCCCTTACCACTTATCGGCGTGTGTTTTGTACATAGCAAATCCCCACCAATTGGTTCCACGATGTCCCTGTCAGATAGTAAATGCTGTAAACATATTCTTTGTAAATCTTTACAACCATTTCCAAAAATACAAGCAGGCCGGCCCTGTTGCACGATCCATTTTCAGCTTGTGTATTCTTGCTAGCTCGAAGCGGGGACTATCCAGTAAATGACGTTGTCGATCCAGACTAGAGTGGATGTATACATTTGCAGTCTTTGTGACCCTGTTTACATGACCCTGTTTACTATTTTGAAGAGGCAATCTAATCAATACCTATCTTCTGAATGACAAAGGTACTCCCAGTGTCTACATGAGAGAGAGAGAGAGAGAGAGAGAGAGCGCTAAAGCCATCCCACAAACTGTGTTGCAATGTCATGTGAAAAGGGAAGCTGGCTTTGGGACTTAGTTCAGCCCTGTGTGGGCTTTGGCTCTGTAATGGCTGCCAGTGTAGCTGACATGATATACAGTTGTTACAAAGCTAACTGTACTGAATTCCAAAGTGTATAGTATTTACAGGATGACAGAGTGCTCTTGTGGGCCAATAAGTATTTAGGCTACAGATTTGAGTTCCTCCATCAATTTTTGATTTAAGCAATTCATCAAATCTGATGAAATCCTCAGAGCTGTTTCATTAACCGTCTTTAGAAAGATCTTTACTCAGCCTGAGCTTTACATAAAATGTGATACCTCATGTAAGTCATAATGCAATAGTCAATTCAGTATGCTGCTCCTGTGATGTCTCTGCTTAGATTCATATTTTATTATATTCAAAGGAAAGGGTTTCAAGCATTGGCCTTTTGATGACCAAGTTAAATGAGGGAGAACCTAACTGATAACAGCTGTTTAATGATATTATGTAGTGCATAATAGAGCAATGGCTCTGAGCTCTTTCAACTGTGGCTCACTCAATCTGACAAAGCCACAACACTTTTTTTGGTGGGATTGGAATCTGGTCTAGTAATGGTTGTTCTCCAAGTCTACTCATCTCCCCACATTAAACACGTATTCACAGCTTCTCTTCTCTTCTCTTCTCTTCTCTTCTCTTCTCTTCTCTTCTCTTCTCTTCTCTTCTCTTCTCTTCTCTTCTGCTAGGCTAGTCTTCTCTGCTTTATCCTTATCAGAGGCAGTAGAGGATTACAGTGGGGAGTTGACACTGACTGGCAGTCAGACAGCTCCTGCAGACTCTGCTCTTCCCCATAGAGCTCCAGGCCTGCAACAAGGATAAGCTGACAACCTGGGACACAGCCAGATAGATAGTGATGAGGAAGATAGATGAAAGAAGAATGCTAGGAATTGGGGTCATGTACATGTATTAGAGTACAAATGTAAGGATTTATATTACCCAACATTAGCATCACATTCAAGGGGATTGCCTGTGTAGATCACATGCAACTAATGATGAACTTATTTTTATGCTGACTCAAATGTAATTTGAGTTAATTTAAGGGGGCACAGTAAATTATCAAAATACCTATTAGTTGTTGGATAATCTTGATTTACTTATAATTGATTACCTTAGATATTTTGGTTATTTTATTTACCTTTTTAGATCAGGGTCAATTAATACAAACTTGTCTCTTATATTATAGCAAATATAATAACATTTAGCCTTATGTTGGAACAAAATGAATGCATGTGGGCTGAAGAGGATTATTCACCTGTTAATAAATCTGTAAGAATAAGTACACTTAGGAGACATATTATGGTCATTTTCAGGTTCATATTGTATTTTGGCTTTCTACTAGAACATTTAATCTTCAAAAGCATTATTATTCTCATACTGTCTAAATATGTCTATGTATCCTCTGTCTGAAACACTCTTTTCTCAGACTCACACTTTTTAAGCCCCCCTCCAAAAAAGACCAGTCTGTTCTTATTGGCTTGTGAGAAAAATAAGGCACACCTTTGTGAAGTAGTTCTCAAGCTGTGGGTGGAGATACTCAGATAGGGGCGGTATATTATAATGAGCCTGCATGTGATATAGGAAGAGGAGCCAGATAAGAATGGCTTGTTGAATACCATGTTTTTTTAATCCAGGCCGCCCACAAGTTGTAGGTTGGTAGGAAATCCAGATAGCCAAATGTATGTGCACAAGTAATTAAAATTGAGGATTTGTACCTTTTACACAGCTAACATAGCTATATGCCTGAATAACATTACTGCATACATAGTAGGGCTGTATGCTGTAAAGCCTGTAACGAGGATAAGATATGAAGCCATGGATGTATTAAGGGAAGCTCTGTTCACAAGACTGCAGGTTAACTGTTAGAATAATTTCATTATCAAGAATAGACAGGAACCACGGAAGTTATAATAAAGTTAGGTTTACTTGCAAGTAGAATCAGTTTTACAGTACTCACAGCATCTGTACAGAAAAATGACTGACAAAAAAGCCTACAACAGCTCTTGTAATACAATGCAGAATGAGATAAATCACACAGTCACAATAAAGCAGTAATGTTGACAGTTTTTAACAGACCAGGGGTGCCTGTTCTTTTCCCAGCGCCACACCGTGCTCCAGACAAGGACAAGAGAGTGGCTCCCAGGAACCAGATGTCAACAGCAGTAACAGTGTTTTGTATTGTCATAATGCAAACACTGATTAACACTGATCAGAGAAAAGTATATATTTAATGTATTTTTCTAACACTAACCTTAGTAGCTAGCGCTAGTTTAGAGCTAGCTCAACATATTGATTACATCTCCTTGGTTGTACATACATCGTTGTAAATACATCCATCGTTCATTTAGATATGCATGTAAACGACCAGGAACAACAACAAACACAATGTTAAAGTTGTAAATGTAAAATGTAAGTCAATATTTTAGACAATGAAACGGCGAGTTCACGAGTTCGAAATGTAGCTATACCAATGAACTATACTAGTAAGAGACACGAGAGAGAGAAGCATGCAGAGTAAGAGTAAGCATGTTGCTACCGGTTACTACAACAACACAAACAAACTGTTTCTAGTGCGCATGCCCATTGTGATATCCTGGGCCAGTCAACGCGGAAAATCGGAGCTCCATGATTGCTTTTGAGCACTCTCATTGGAATGTACAGGGCTTCCCTCCAAACGCCATTGTTATAATAGTTGAATCTGGAGCTACTGTAAAAGAGTATATAGCAGTACGTTGTACCGTGAAAAATCACCAATAAAAGCTTCTAAACAAACAACCGGACATGTCCCAGCAGAAAAATTACCAAAATTTGGAAATGACCTCTCTCTCTTCATACATCCATGGAAATGACCAGCATTGGCCAAGATTACATCTGTGTTGTGTTAACATGTAGCTACTTAATAGTTAGCAGTATGCTAACATTAGATCATAGTGGAATGAAGCAGCACTTAAAGGCTTTTAAGCCAAATACTACTAACAGAAAATGTTTCAGGAGTAATGCGACCCAGAATTGGGGAAAATTGAACAACACTAGCAGCCAAAGTGACATTGTTTACTGCCGTTAGCATGTTGCTACATGGGCCAATGTTATCACCGCAGTGGCTTAAAAAAAACTCCTGTCCTGCTTACTTGGAGCAGATGACCATCATTAAAGGCCGGCTTAGAGTTGCGTTGCCTTAGCCGAGAGTAGAAAAAACTGTTGAAACCGGAGTGTTCAGAATAATTGGAAATCTGAAAGTTTCACAGGGATTTGTCTAAAATACGTTTACCTCATTATTTTGCAATATTTAACATGAAATACAACATTGTAAATTAAATACAGAAAAACATAATATGTGACCTCTAAGAAATTACTTTTCATGTACTTCTGTTTGTCTGGTGCTTCCACCTTAATTGTTGCAAGTGAAGCCCCCAGACCCTCAGCTGCAAGGTGGGTGTGTGGGTATCAACAATGACTTAAGTGTGAGCCAGAAGGATATGGATTGAAACAGAGGAATTCAATAACAGGAAAATGGCCAGTAATAGAAACAATCCATGGAATACCAAAACCCACCCTTCACCAATGTTGTTCTTGGCACAAACTTGATTTCCATTACTACTGTTTACTCCCAAAGATGCTGATGTCATACACAGCAAGACACAGCTTGTGATGCTATACAAAATTGGCCTACGGTAGAGATTTTAATTATATTGCACTATCGATGACGCAATCTACCCGCGAAATTTAGAGCCACCAGCTGCAACCGGCTGCAACGCGTCATCTTGAGTAAATGCACTTGCACACATGCTTCTATATTGTTTCTGTTTAGAGTATGTATATATTAGTGTGTTTATATATTAGTGTGTGTATATATTGTTTGTTTTGTATGTGTAAGCGCACTGTAACAACGATGTTCCAAAGTAAAATTTCTTGTATGTGTCCTCATATCTGGCAAATAAAGCTGATTATGATTCTGAAATGGTTGAAAGCGAAACGGAGGAGCTGGTGAAAAGACTGGTGCAATATCCATTATTTGGACTTAGTTTCGGATGTAAGCCGCTACAATGTACCTGTGGTCGAGCCGCACCATGGAGCCTTTCATCAGCCTGACAATTCACTATATAACGGACGATTGGAATCTTAGCAGCAGGTGTTTGCAGACCTCGTACTTCCCAGCTGAACGTGTGTGTGTGTGTGTGTGTGTGTGTGTGTGTGTGTGTGTGTGTGTGTGTGTGTGTGTGTGTGTGTGTGTGTGTGTGTGTGTGTGTGTGTGTGTGTGTGTGTGTGTTCTGTCACTGTCTATGGCATGGCACTACTGTAAAGAAACTTTTATACTTGAAACATTTTCTTTAGTTGATGTATACTGTATGTGCATTATACTGCAAGTATCTTTGTTAAAAAAATGATTGTGCTTTCATTTTCCACTTTATTATGTTTTCATTTGAATTCACTCAAATTAACTAAGTGAAAAAAATAAGGCAGTTTGGCTTTACTTAGGGTCTATTTAACCTGTTCTGAAAGGGTTCTATTATAATTTATATATTGTGATATATATCGCAAGAAGCTGCAATGTATATCGCAATATGAATTTTAGGCCATATGGCCCATCCCCAAGGCAATATTTAAAACAGTATCTGTAAGGCTGAAGCTATTTCCTCTCTGACAAAGCTAGGGTGTGGTTTGAATAGAGCAAGTTGCTGGATTGCTGGCTTTCTCTGTCTGTGTAAGTCCGGCTGGCTGGCTGGTAGTTGTGGCTTTGCCAGTTCATCTTTTTTTACTTGATAGCCGTAGATCAACTTATCTGGCTGGACATGTGGCTGACTGACTCGCTGCCTTAGTGACTGACTCACTGAGTGGCTATTATTTTTGTCCCTTCTTTCAGCTATGTAGTAAGCTCATGACATTGGAAAAGGGACATTTGGCTATGATAGTCAGGGAGTTGTGCTAAAACACTGCTGACAGAGATAAGGTTTAGTGATCCAGGATGTTCTCTGCCTGCCCATGAGCCCCATGAGGCCATCACCAATTACAGTATCATGACCTCTTTACAGGGTCTCTTTTGCTATTTTTCTTTCACCATCCGAGACTAGAATCTTTTACAACATACAGTATATATTTTTTGCTGTGGCTAGGTAACTAAATTGGAGCTTTAAATTACACACAGTTTTAAGATGGTGGCATCATTTCTGCTTTGAGTGTAGTTGCAAAAGCACAGCACAAGACAAATATGGCAGTACAAACTTAATAAAATTAATTTCTGTCTAGTGTTGTGCATGATCCTGCACCAGTGAAATGAAGAAAATTCAATATCTTTCTGCTCATACGCTTTTAAAAGTTTAAAGAAATTACAGGGGTTATTTTCTTTTTCTTATTAAGAAATGTCACCATTAATGCACCTCATATTACTGTAAATGTTTAGTTATATTCACTCTTTTGCTTTTGGTCCAGTTTCAACCCTTATTTGTCAGATTTGACTCAATGCTTTATTTGTGATTGCTTTTTTCCATGATTGTATGTTGCTGTGTATGTGTGTGCATTAATTTAGATACTCAAGTGTGTGTGCATGTGTTTAGATCTGCTGCAGCTCAGGCTTGTGTTTTTGCCGGAGAGTGTGTAGCAGGGGTAAGGGGATAAACTACGACAGATAAATGAGGTTAATGTGAGGTTTCACTGTGGCTTGGCCAGGTCTGCTTCTCTGACACTGTCATCTACTATCAAATGCCATGGTGGGGGAGGTAACTTGGCTGCAAAATAGCTCAGTGTCCTATGTGTACATTGTTCAGAGGAATGCATAAGGAGCACAGGCGCACACACACACACACACACACACACACACACACACACACACACACTCTTGGTGCAATTGCAGGGGCTTGCCCAGGGAAAATACTTGTGGTAGGAGAAGAAAGTTGACCTAATGGGAAATTACTAGGCATCCTCATCAAACCAAAATAACTCAGTTTTTTTTTTTTTATACATTCCATAACCCTAATGGCTCTTGCGGGAACTTTTTAAACTTCAGACGTCAGCAGTAGTTAAGAGTTTTAGGCGGTTTTGAAATAATTATCACCATCGTTGAAAAAATACCTTTATGTATACCCACATCTCACCTCAGGTGGAAACTGGAGGTCTAGTTTACTATCTCAGGCAGAAACAGAACGTATGTTACTGTTTCAAAAACACGTTTCCATTATGTTATAAACATGTACTGTGTGCAGTATTTATGTTGTACGTTGTAACAGCATGTTACAACCTGTAACACCTGTTACTGGTTGTTTACCTGTAACAGCAAACGAGACTTACGGTACGTTATCTTTATATAGTTTTTCTTAATGCCATAATGCCCTGGTCCGATTTTCTTTTCCCGCAAAGTCACAACATAATTTACAGCAAGTAGACAACGCTAGAGAGCACACATTCTGATGGGTCACAGATTTCGGTGTAACACCGGAAGCTTGTGTTATTATATCACCCCAGGAAAAGGGTATGCATACCGGATGCTCCACTTGAAATGCAACGATGCATCTGTAACGTATTATCTTATTGTTATGAATGATTTTTTGCTTGAGCAAAATGTTCATCGCAACTCTGACCTCCCAGTAACTCTAACTCTAGCACCATAAAGGAAGAAGTTAATGACAGCAGGTGTGGTAAAAACACTAGCTAACAAGCGGCCGCTAGAATCAACACAAACTCAGAGTTACTTACAGCCATTTAAACTTGTTCTAAGTTGAAGGTCAAATGTCTCAGATGGTGTTTCCATTTGTTATTAGGTATTGTGAAGACCAAAGCAGTGACTAAGGGCCTGACTGATAAATTGGACTTAACTTTTATTGTCAATTGTTGACATTTCTTCTTTGCTCACCACTATTTTCCTCTGATAGCATGCCCTATAAATGTCACAGCAGAGTTGCCATGTCACATTTACTACATTGTTTGATTGGTAATGTGTTCTGAAAGTGTTAGTACAATATTTCCCGATCACTTGAAAAAGTCCTGCATCAAGACAGATTCAGAAAGTACTCCTATTACGCCTGCCTGTCTAAATCTGCCTGTATGTCCTAAAATAAAAACCTCTTATCAAACCTCTCACCACCAATTAGCCCAAAAACCCAATAGCAGACATTTTTTTGAGAAAAAATATAATTTTCTCCCGCTTCTTCTTTCACCCCAGTGCTTTGGTTTTTATGGAGAGCGCCCAGTCAGCTTGGTTTAATGCTCCCATAACGTGCCATTAGCTCAGCTAGCGAGTTGCCCCCACACTACCCCTAGCACGGCTCACTGAGATCTGAGTGCATTTGCAACCTGACAGGACACGCCACCTAACTATAAACAACTGCTGGGAGGGGGTGGGGGTAAGAGTACAGAAGCAGCGTAACCCTTTTAAGAGGCCCTTCATGGATAACATTTACACTTACTTAAAGTAAAGTAAGAGGACTGGTGTGTGGGGAAGGGAAAGAGAATGTGTATGTGCATGTGTGTCAAGGGTGAGGACATTATGAGTAAGTAAGAGCATGCAAAATTATTGTTCATCAAATTTGAACAAAATACAGCTTTCAAAATTGCCATCGCTAATTTAGCACACATTGCCTAAATGTACTGTGGAAATGGATTTAAGAGGAGTATATATTTTTGGAATTGTACTCTACGGAGCTAACAGGCAAACTACATCCTTCAGAAACCACAAACTGTCCTATTTCCACATTGACAAAACCATGATAACCCTATTCTATAGTACTTTTATTGAATCAATTGTATTTTTTATTTTTTTTTTATGTCACGGTTCAGAAACCTATCTTTAAAGAACAGAAACTATCTGAATCAAATTGTTAAATGGTCTATTAGGCTGAATGGTGAGTCACAGCTTAACCTAGTGCCGCTGCACACCAGACAATTACAGTAAATAACCAGCTCGATTTTTAAATGACGACTCCCACCATTTGCACTGTGAATTTCAGCTTCTTCCCTCTGGACAGGGGTTTATAATCCCACAGTGTAGAACAAAGCGGTATAAAAACAGTTTTGTTCCAGTAGCTATCAGTCAGATGAATGCCGTAGCAACATTGCACAGATGCTGTAGAAGCAGCGTTTATTTATTTATTTTATTTTAATGGTTTTAGTGATTGTTGGAGTTTTTTTTATCATGTGTTTTTTTTCCCATGTCTGTCTGTTGTGTTTGTAAAAAAGATGGATGCCTTGTCTAACTGCAACCCTTAAATCTACTTATGGTACAAAAAAGTAACCTAACCACACCAAGGACCCTTACAGTTATGTGATTGTAGCTTAACTCTTCAGTATCTGTTGACTCCTTGAATGATGGGGTTTGAAATAAACAGCTTTAAACGTGGTGTTTTCTGCCAGAGACAGTAAGCAATAATCAATGGTACCAGACTAGATCAGATAAAAGTCCTGCATTTACTAGGCCATCATCTTTTAAGGTCTCATGACATGGTGCTCTGGAGATGCTTTTATAAAGACCTTAGTGGTCCCCTAATACCATATCTGAAGTCTCTTTTCCAAAATTCAGCCTTGGTGCAGAATTACAGCCAATAGAACCAGTCCCACAATGAGCTTTACTTACTATGTGTATTTCTGACTCTGTAGCTTTTGAGGAGGACCTCATAAGGGGCAAAGAAAGATTCCAGATCGGCCCATATGAGCTTTCATTTTCTCAAAGGCAGAGCAGGATACCCAGGGCTCGGTTTACACCTATCGCCATTTCTAGCCACTGGGGGACCATAGGCAGGATGGGGGAACTAATATTAATTTAAAATACCTCATAAAGTGAAATGTTCATGCCTGGGACATTTAAGTGTACACATGTGCATGGTTCTCAAAAGGCATGCAGTAGCCTGTAACTTAATACAACCTGCCACAGCCTCTTTGTTATTGGACATAAGACCATGCAAGGTCTCAGATTTAATGCTTAGATCAGAGGTTGTCAACCTTTTTGGGCCCTCAGAATAATGAGGTTGGTGTTAGCGACCTTCCCCCCCACCACCTTGACAATGAGAAAAAGCTGCAAATCTGTGTAAACAGCTTTTTTCTACGCGCCTCCTCTTGGTGAGTTTGAGTGATTATTGTGAATGCTGTGATTAATACGTGGAAAAGATTAATGCTTTGCTTTAATGACAGTTTAGTTTAGTTTTAGCAGCTAGCGCCTAGCCTAGTCCAATGTTTGTGACATCCCCCACCTCCACCCCCTGACCCCCCTTCAGACCCCTTTCTGTGTTTCAGAACCTTTTTGATGAACAAATGAAGTTCTGAATATAACACATGAAATGCACCAAACATTACACAGTAAAAATCATACCCCAGTCTAGAATGTGTCATGTTTTCTCCACAACCATCTGGTAACCCCCATAAATTATCTTGCGACCCCCTTGGGGGGTACCGATCCCCAGGTTGAGAACCACTGTCTTAGATACATTAAGTCAGTCTCACAAAGATACAGTACACACCACAAAAATGCAGACACCCCTATTACAACACAAACACAGGCACGCACTCTGCCCAATTTGAGTTTTGGTCAGACTGACCTTAACTCCATGACATTTTTCCTAGAACTAGATTCCCCCTGAACCATGTGAAGGCCACAATGATTTACTGTGACACATATAATCAGCTAACATCTGCTGATACCCTTCTAGTTTAACTCTCTAGATGTACAGTGAACTGGTTTGAATTTACTACTGCTTATCATTCTATTTCTAATGAGACATTCAAGAACTATAATGTTGACAATTTGTTTAGAGCTAAAGCCAGATTACACATCCTCCCCATGATTTAGGCGTTGCATCACACACATTTTCTAGTGTAAGTATATACAGCAGTACATGACAATATTTTACTAACTGTTTAGTAACTGTGCAAAATACACTGTTTTCACTGCTTGTTATGTATATTTGGTTGCCTGGGTAATAGCCATATATTGAAATTTCGGGAACTGCAGATGTCAGGGATGCCTAAAAAAAAAAAAAAAACACTGACCTGTGTCAGTTCCCCAATCAGAGAGGGCACTGTGCCCTTACTAAATGTATGAGAAACTTGTGAGGTGTGATTGCTACATGTATGCTTGTTTTTAAAATGTGGGCATTGACAAACATATTAAAATGTGTGTGTCTGAATATGTTTCCCTTCCTATATGCTGACCCACAACAAGTTGTGGCTTTATCAACATGACCCACAGGCTATCTCTATTTCATAGAAGCCTCTTTGAAAGTGATCATTTGTGGTATTGCATGTACTTTTACTGTGTATCTGGTGTTCATGTTCAAACAGAAGCATCCTGAATGATCAATCAAAAACTGGACACATCAACAAGTTCAAAGATTCATGTTGCAAAAGTGCTCTTTCAATCCCCAAATCACAACCCAGAAACTTAAGTTCCCTTTCCCACAAACACCCTATCGTCTGATTTTCGGAAACCTTGCACAAGGCTGTTAAGAAGCTGATGGATTTGCAGGTTTCTATTTGAACTTTTTCCAAAGGTTTTTTTTCTGTCCTAAGTGTGTTTGCCAAGAGCAACACATGATTAGTGTCCACCAATAGTAATACTGCTCAGTCCCCCGCCGGTCCAGCTTTGGAGAGGAGATTTATAGGCTTTATATTGTTGTTGTTTACTTATAATCTTTTAAAACTGAGGCACAGTTTCATAATGCCTCGTAAAAGTAGTAAGCTTGTGTCCTGTGCTCATTTATACGCTTTTCTGTTTGTAAGCCCCACAAGACATGAAAAAAAAGGTTTTGACCAGATGTGGCTCAGCTCAGGCTGTCTGGTTTTCTTTGGAATTACCTTCAGCTGCGCACAGAGAAAGATTTGTAACTTGCACCGGTGTCACTTTTTTAATCTCTACTTCTAATTACAACTCATGTCAGTTGCTTTTAACTTAAAGCTCCCATATTATGCTCATTTTCAGGTTTATAATTGTATTTAGAGGTTGTACCAGAATAGGTTTACATGGTTTCATTTTCAAAAAACACCATATTTTTGTTGTACTGCACATTGCTGCAGATCCTGTTTTCACCCTGTGTTTTTAGCTGCAATGTGAGATATCTTACTTCTGTACTATACTTTGTTGGGAGTCGCACATGCGCAGTAGCAAGGTAAGATCACGTCAGCTAGATAACTCTTTCTCCTACTTTGGTCAGTACAAGGCAGGATTAGCTAGGAGACTTCTTCTAAACTAGGGAGTACTTGTGGAATACCTGGAGAACAGGGACATGGAAGTAGTTCTTTTGTAGATTATGGTGTTGTAACAGTGTTTTGCCATTGAGAACGAACTAGCATGCTAGCGCTAGCATGTGCTACGGTTAGCCACCTTGTCTCGGCTAGTGAAGTAGAAAGCCGCGCAGATTTTGAACAGATCACCCGGAGACTGAAGGCAGAGGACATTCAGAAACCGTATCTCATTCAAAACAGCATGGATAGTTTTTTTTTCAAGTTTGTATGCGTGTGGAAGCACCAGAGACACAAAATAACACCCGGAATTTTTTTTCATAATATGGGCACTTTAAAAGCATATGTTAAATACAATTTTTTTTTGGTAAAATTGAGAAATATGAAGGTGTGAGCCAGTTCTCTCCATGAAAGATAACATTTTGATTTCGGATATGGTACATGTGGTTCATATGGCTTTTAGCATTTGGGAAGATAATGCAAATTTCAATGCAGTAGTAAT
The DNA here is from genome assembly GCA_013375575.1 of Percina caprodes. Taxonomy (NCBI): domain Eukaryota; kingdom Metazoa; phylum Chordata; class Actinopteri; order Perciformes; family Percidae; genus Percina; species Percina caprodes. The sequence continues at coordinate 2,633,766 of JABXJD010000021.1, read as the reverse complement.
AAAGTAGTCCACGTAACTGAATATAACAGAAGTAATCGGAGCCTTGTCTCCCAGACCAAGCTGCGGTGAGTTATGGAAGATTTCCAACCTGATTCTCGACATTTGTGTATGACCTGAGCATCTTTAAAGATCGTTAAGTTTTCTTTTGGGTACAGAGAAACATGCTTCCAAAATATGTCTATTTAATTATGGATTAATTAAATCCATCAGTTTCTTTCACACAACACAACAAGCAACTCCTACTTATAGAAATAGGAGTGGCACTGAATATCTCAGTAATATCAAAAATCACATGTACAAAATCATACCAGCGGTTAAATGATGACTGTTTCCTCATTTCTGTTCGATATTTAAATAAAAAGATTTGATTGACCTGACCAGATAAAATGTTTGCACTTCAGAGTACTGTGAATGCAAACCAAGGCCTATACAGTTTGCAGATGTTGTCTGTGAAAAGTTCGGATGTCATAAACTAAAAGTTTAATTCATTTTTTTAAATGTTATAGTTTTTATTGATGCCCAGTGAGGAATTTACAATTTATAATTTAAATGTCCAAATGATCCTTCAGTGGGGAGAAAACGTTACCGTTATATCATAGTGATGCAAGAGCTAAATAATGTCTGACTATGTTATTTTCAAATCATATTTCAGAAGGCAGCATTTTGCAATTTAGCATCAACAGCAAGACAAAGCATCGTGACCACTCCTTTGGCTTTTATGAGACCTTCAATTCCCGGGATATTTATTTAATCCTTTACATTGATCCTTTAATTTGCTTTCGGCTGAAAAAGCTTTGTATAAGAAATTTGCAACAGTAAAAATAGATTACATTCACAGCTAACACTTTATATTTTTGACTTTATATTTTTTGATATTTGATATTGTTATCTTATATTTCTTATATTTTTGTGCCAACACTGAAAAGGGATTGCTCCAATTTCATTGCACAGGTACTGTGTACTTGTGTATAATGACAATAAAGGCATTCTATTCTATTCTAACCACTTTATTATTCATTTTTAAAAGCTGATTTATCGCATGCAGTTCAAAAAGATTTCACGCGTAATCACATTATTTTAGTCCAACATGATGGTTTCTTTGCGCAGTTTGTGGACCCCCAACTCAGCCCACGGCGAGGAACGTAATGTCTAATTTTTGGGATGTTACATAATGCTGTTATAAAATAATTATGTCCACCATTCTGTTAAGTGCAAAACAACAAGAAAACATTAAATGGAAGGGAGGGGCTGATTTAAAATTGTCTT